>BMAU01001598.1:0-407736 GCA_019973935.1 Trichonephila clavipes | reverse complement strand
AGTAAACACTCAGCACAAAAATAATAACTCAATAAAAGCAATAACACACGCACTATGCAATCGTCTCTCTCAAGCAGAGAGGTATCACTTGCATTAAAGCTGAGATCTGACTGACTGACTAGCCGGCCCGGGCCCTTTTATACCTTTCGGTCAGAAACCTCTTGCACTTGCCAGGAATAATCTAGAAATAGAAAGAGGTCTAGAAAAATCCGGGAGCGTACGAGAAAAGCTCAATACATAGTGTTACAATACCGCGATAGGGTTGCCAGACAGGGTTATTAGAAGCAGGGTTGCCATGGTCGCCAAGCTTATCGCCCACATTTGGCGACATTAAAATTAAGTCGCCAAATCCGTCGCCAACTTGGCGCTAGCTGCAATATTTGGCGAGTTTACCATTTAAACCAATGTTAAACAATAAAAACAATAACACACTCACTATGCAATCGTCTCTCTCTTTTAAAACACGGAGAGGTATCACTTTGCTTGAAAGCTGAGATCTGACTAACTAACTAGCCGGCTCGGGCCCTTTTATACCTTTCGGTCAGAAACCTCTGGCACTTGCCAGAATAATCTAGAAATAGAAAGGTCTAGAAAAATCCGGAAGGTATGAGAAAAGCTCAATACATAGTGTTACAATACCGCGATAGGGTTGCCAGACAGGGTTATTAGGAGCAGGGTTGCCATGGTCGCCAAGCTTATCGCCCACATTTGGCGATATATCGCCAAATTTGGCGCCAAAAATTTAGTCGCCAAATCCGTCGCCAACTTGGCGCTAGCTGCAATATTTGGCGAGTTTACCATTTAAACCAATGTTAAAGCATGGGGGCCGTGCAATGCAGTGGAAATGATATTACAGGTAAACAGGGTTGAAATCACACCAGACACGACAAATTAAACTGTAAAAATGAACACAAATGAGTAGAAACAATTAGAACAAGACCAAATTCGTAACAATATGTATAGATATCATTTTGTGTTCAGAATTTTTTGAACTTTTAAAAAGCATGAAAAAGTGAACATCAATAATTTTTCAAAAATTCATGTGGTGGACCGCCTTTAAAAATCCTGGTTTAAATTTTTTTCTTTTTTCATTAAAATTTAAATTTTCAAGAACTTAAGTATTTGAGGTAAAACCCTGATACTCACACTAGTTTCAGCTATCATTCTGAAGTGAAATCAATGTAAACAATAAAGTTGTTAACACTCAGTTCATGTTCGTCTAAAAAGTGTTGAATGTCTGAGTATATGGTTAACTTAAAAAAGATTTCTTTAGAAAGTAATTTGGCCTTGCATTGGTCGTTAAATAAATATTAAGGCTCTGAAATGATCACTGTTTGGAGCGAAATGCTATTTTTTTCAAATTTAAAATTCTTAAATAGTATTTTACAAACCGAAACTGCACAATTGATCCAAATGTAAGATATTGAAATTAATTTTATCTTATAAGAATGCATCTTTAAAAAAAAAAAGAAATGGTTGCATTTTTTCTAATCACATTGATTTTAGTTTACTCATGGTATTTTTTTATAATTAAGTTCAATCGCAGCAAATTTATAAAAGACAAAAGCAAAGTTCTTGTAATCACAGCTCACCCTGATGATGAATGCATGTTTTTTGCTCCGACAATTCTTAATTTACTAAGACAAAGTTGCCATGTGTATTTGCTTTGCCTTTCATCAGGTATGTGCATCTATTTTAGAAGTATTAACTTTTTAAAATTTCGATATTTTTCATTAGTGTGTTATCAATTAAAATGGATTGAAAAAAAAGAATGCTAAATGTAGCATTCTTACTCTGTGAACTTTGCACTATGTTTTTAGTATTTTTAAATAGATAGAATCAAATAATTCTTCAATACATAAAATTTTATCACATTATTGTAGGTATTTAGTCAGATTTTCTTTAACAATGGTATATATCGTATATATCAATGTAACTTTGCTTCTACATTTTAGGCTAGTATTTTGGTTCTGTAACAAATAACATTTTATGTTACAGAGAAAACCCTAGTTTTTGTGATTAAGAAACAATGGTACTTCCGTACTATTAAGGTGACCAATTTTTTTTAAATTAAAAGGAGGAGGAAAATTTTAAGAAAAAATTAAAACGTAAATAAAAGAAACATTTTAATTCAAAACAAAAATACACTAATTATGCTTACATCTCTTTCAATTATTTACTTAAATGAGTATTTTCATTGAATGAACTTTTTTTGCCAATATATAATATTTTCTAATATATCGGAAATTTTAGAGCTAGAAATATCCTTTACTTAAGCCTCATTTGTCCACAAATCATTACTGATTGAAAAAACTCAGCCGCTGGAGTAGTTCATGGGCAGCATAGTGTAAATTAAAAAGAATACCTAAATTTTTATATGGAATGTGGGTTGAGTCCTAGGAGGACCCACTTTTGGGTGCCAAATTTTGAGCGATAAATTTTACAATATGGTAACCCTTCCATTTCACCCAAAAATTTGGATTTTCAAATCACCGAAAAAAAATGGCAACCCTAAAAAGGGTGAAACGTATTTTGCCTTTTCCGAACAAACAGTCTTTTTGACCCCTGACTTCGCTTGAGAAGGTTTGCTCTCCACCGGTTTTTGTTAAGAATGGCTAGTGAAAGGAAATTACTTGAAAGTGAGGCTACGACAGGTTTCTTTGTGCTCCTGGGCACAAAGGGGAAGAAAGAGACGTTAGAATGGTGTATGAAAGCTAATTTAATTGCTTCTCGTTATGAATGTCCGAGGTGTAAAAAAAGAAATGAGTTAATTGCATTTTTTTTTCTGTTTTTATCTTTGCAAAAGGCACATTTTGTCCTTTTTTTTAATGTAAAACATTTACTACCAACGGTTTTCAGGCATCTCTGACGCCATTCCTGAATCACTGTTCATTTCATGATTTTTGAACTTTTTGTACCCTCCCCCCACTTTCAGAAACCAACCGTTGCTCTTGGCCCATTTCTCCCCACCTCCTCCCTCTGACACATACGATTCCCAAGAGTTTTTCGTCTTTAACGCCTTTTTGAAAACATTCAATTTGGCGCTTTTTGGCGAAAAATTTTTGGTGCCAAAAAACACCAGTGGGTCCTCCTAGGATTTTACCGGAATGGATTCAATTTTGAAATGGTTAAATATTTCGACCCATTTTTTTCATCAATTTCAACTTGTTGATTTTCCAATTGTTCCAATTTATCAGAATTTAAGTATGGATTCAGTCTTCTAAATTCTTCAAACAGACAATTGTCATCAATTTTAACATCAGGCATTTCTTTTGATAAAAACTCAACAGTTTTCTGGGGGTTGTTGACTGTACCGGCACATGACGTATAACAATTCGGCCTGGCATCTCTGAATACAGAGATTAACAAATAAGTTTTAAAATATTGAAAAGGAGGACAAGTAGAAGGACACTTTTTGATGAAGGGCAGAACCTATAAAATAGGACTGTCCTCCCTAAAAGAGGAAAATTGATCACCTTAGTACTATCACAACAATCCTTAAATTCAAGATGACTCGCCAAGTTGGCAACCTTAATTTTGCATGTGTCGTACATGCTAAAATGCCGACTATGTGCTTTTCATATAATTTCACCAATACAGTTGGTGATGTAAATAATATGTAAATTCCAGAAAAATTAAAGATTTTGTGATGGTTTAAATATTTTACATGAATGTCATGAAATAAGAAATATCTATTAAGAAATAAGTTATTTCTAGAGGATTGAAATGTTAAAAATTGTTTCTAGTAATTTATCATGATATTGAGTAGAAAAATGTAAGTTACTTACTACTTACATTTTAATTACTATAAGTGTAATTTAATTACACTTATAGTTATTAAAATAATTTGTTTTGCATCTATTTGGAAAGTAGAAAAATGGCTTTTGGTTACACACAGAGAATTTCCCTTCTGGATAGAACCTTTAAGGGGTCTCCAAGAAAAAAAATATTTTAAGATACATTATATGAATTAAGGTAGTATTGGTTCTTAAATTGTGTTGTGTCCATCAACTCCTGGGGGTCCTCTGCACATTTCTAGAGTCTGCGAAGGCCTCCCATCTAATGTTAAACTTTCCCTTTTTATAGACTCTGAAAGGCTTCATGAAAAAATTGAAAAATGTACCATCCTAGAACTCTTTCTCATTAAAATTTTTTAATTCTGTTAAGTACATTATTTATTCATTTGACTTTGTAGTATCTGCACTATTAAAATTCATAGGTAAACAAACATATCTATTTATGAGACCAAGACCAAGGGGCCAAGTTGAAAATCTCAGAGCTGCTTTTTTTTTCCCAAATGTTTTTAAAACGAGATCTAATTTTTTCATGAGACTCAGACAAAAAATAATTACAGAATTGGAAAGATAATTTACTTTGCCACGATACAGTATAATTTATTTTACAAAATAATTATATTTTCTATTTTTTATGATTTTTTTAAAATGGGTCAAAATTGATACGTTTTTATTAAACTGATTTCTAAATTGTTCCTCTTGCATTTTCTTTCGCGCTAATGAAAAAATATTATACACTAAAAAAGTTCATGCTTTTCTCTTTTAGAATCATTCATTTAAAAAATTCATTGTCAAAAACTTTTTTTTATGATTTTTCAAAAAATACTCAGTTTTATTTAAATACTTAATAATTTCTTTTTTCATAAAAATAATATCACAAAACTTTTTTTCCATGTATAGAACAATATTATACGTAATCTGTACAAAGATTGGTAAAATATTTTAAAAATTACGGTTTTTAAAAATTTTTTTTTGTTTTTTTCCCTTTTTGCGAGAAATATTTAATCATTATTTTTGTTACATTTTTTGTTTAAAAATTAGTTGTTTGCAATTGATATATGAAGTCTGAAGGCATTAACTTAAAAATGTAGCCCGAAAAAAAATAAAAATTTTACAATAGCTCTGAGTTTGGCACCAGAAAACTCTTTTCCACTCAGTCCTCTACGTTTGATGAAAGGTTAAACTAGAAAAGAAGGTGCGCCTATAAATATTGAAAATCACCAGATTTGGTGAAATTGAATATCAAAAACTTTTTTTTTTTTGCAATTTTTAAAAAATTACTCAACATTTTATTTAAATACTTAACTTCTTTATTTATAAAAATAATCTCATGAAACTTTTTTTTCTTGTGTAGAACAATATTATCTGAACAAAGATTGAAAAAATTACTTAAAAATTACGGTTATTTTACAAAATTGAGTTTTTCGTTTTTGCCTTTTTACGAGAAATATTTAAGAATTATTTTTGTTGCATTTTAAAAAAATTACTGGAAAGTTATTTTAACTTCTTCATTTATAAAAATAATTGCATGAAGCTTTTTTCCTGTGTATCGAACATTTTAAAAAAGTGCTCACAATTTTAATTCAACATTTAATACAGTTTTTCGTTTTTTTCCCTTTTTGTGAGAAATATTTTAGCATTATTTTTGTTTAAAAATTACCGTTGTTTGCAATCTATGAGTTAAGTTCGAAGGCATTAACTTTCAGCCTGTTACGTTTGATCAAAGGTTACACTAGAAAAGAAGGTGCGCATATATATAAATATTGAAAATCATCAGATTTGGCGTAATTGAATATCAAAAACTTTTTTTTTTACGATTTTGCAAATAATACTCAAAATTTTATTTAAATACTTCATAACATCTTTATTTATAAAAATAATCTCATGAAACTTTTTTTCTGTGGGTAGAATGATACTACCTGTAATCTGTAACAAAATTGAAAAAATTACGGTTTAAAAAAAACAAATTGTGTTTTTCATTTTTTTCCCTTTTGCCTAGAAATATTTAAGAATTATTATTGTTACATTTTTTGTTTAAAAATTACTGTTGTTTGCAGTCGATATATGAAGTTTGAAGCCATTAACTTAAAAATGAAGCCTGAAAAAAAAATCACTTTAACAAATAAAGCATTTTTACAATAGGAATAACTCTTCCTTTTATTTTGAAGGTCTTTTCACTTCTTTTCCCGACGATTTCACAACATGATTGTTTAACGTGCTTCATTACTAATTGTTGAACCCATGTTCGATTTTGTAATTATAAAAATTTCTACTGTTTTCAACATGCAACTTTTTTTTAAAAAAGGTACAGTGAATGAGTGAATATTAAAGTCCCACTGTTCACTTACTCGACAGCTCTGAGAGCAAGAAGGGAATTTCTTTGACAACATGTTATGCATTTAAAAATTTTCGTGCAACGCTGGGGGGAAATAAATCTGTCTGACAAAGAAAAGAAGCGAAAAAATTCCGAAACAGGGAATTTTAAGTTATAAACTGGGTAAAAGCCCAAGCAATGCAGGGCTAAGCAGAGGAGGGGGGCTGGGGTTGGAAGTGGAAGTCATTTTGAAAAAGAGTATTAGAAGTTCTAATTTTGTGAAGGAAAGGGAAAATTTATAAAAGTAGAGAAAGCCCATGCATGCCGGGCCATGCAGCTAGTTTATATATGTATAATTAGATGCTTGCTATTTTTTTAAAATGGAAAATAAAGTGTAAAAAAGTATGTATAAGTAGCAGAGGCAGTCGTAAAATTTCTGAGGAACCTGCAAATCACCCTGGTGTTGGAAGTCAGGAAGAGGTGTTTAAAATCTTGGGTGTTCATGATATAAGTCTGATAAAGGGGTGCGTGATGATCGAAAGTTTAAGAACCGCTGAAGTAAAGGGTTCACATGATAAAATAGTAAATACAGCTTTTTTCCTTTATAGGTAGTATTTTTCTACTAATAGAAAAGTATTACAATAGAATTCATATGAATTTATTTATATCTTAATTTTTTTAGGCAAAATGTCATATTTTCTTGTCAATGAAAAAAATAGAACAGTTGGATAAGCAATTGTTTTCCTAAAAAAAGAAAAGTACTAAGAGTATAAGAAAAGCAAAGGATGCTGATGAATTTCTGTTTTTTCTCTGATTTCTCTCAACATGCAATGAAAGATAATTAATGACTACCAAAAATTTATCAACATCTTTTTACTTTGTTCTTTTTAAATTAACTTATACAAGGACATCAGTTAATTTTAATTAATCATTATTAATGTTTTGATACATTATCTAACCACAAGTGTATTATTATTTATGTATTGACTTGTTTGGTACCCTGTTATCCTTATATCCAAAATTTGATATATTTACAAAACATTGGATTAAACATGTTAATAATAGATTTCTTTGGTTGGAATTTTTAAAAACTTTTTCTAAATGTAAATGCAATATAGCATTGTCATTTTTGAAAGTTAGAAAAAAAGTGGGTACTATATGTCATTCTTTTTCATATCCAATGTCATATTATGCTTTTTAACTAAGTTACTTATTAAATGACATTTTTAATATTAAAAATATTTTAACTATTGTTTTTTTTAAAATTGTATAGAAATTGATAAAGTGAGTTTCAGTTCTTTTGTGTTTTGTCAGGAACAATTATTTTTCTTTAAAAAAGAACACATTTTAGACAAATTACATGTATATGTTATACATAAAATATTTTAATGTTCTAAGCTCACTTTAAGTTATTTGTAATTGTTAAAGCTGCATGCAGAATCTAAGAATTTCTTGCATGTAGTGAGCAAGCACCAAAATAGATTTTTAGGAACTTTTTAATTTTTAGAGATAATCGACACTCTCTGCTCATGTTTAAAATACGAACTAAAATAGAATAAAGCAAATTAAAAAGGTGTTTTTCTTAAAAAAAAAAAAGAATTCGTTAAAGAGTTGAAGTAATTTTGAAGGTTATAGGTTTTCCTTGTTCTTTTTTATATTTTATAATAAAACAAAGACATTTTTTTTTATAATACATTTATAAGAGAATGAATAATTGAGATTCACTTTTCTGTATTTTACAAATGTGGTCAGAATAGTCAGGCACACTGAGAACTATATCCAAATTGTAATACATATTTGAAATAATAATTAACTTAGTATCATAACAATTACATTGGTATATTGTAAAAAAATTAACTTCATTAATATTTTAAATTGAGAACTTTTTTTGTTCAAGGATTGTATCTTATTTAAGTGCTCTCAGAGTATTGATTTATACTTTGTTTCATAGGTGGTTTTTACAATGAAAGTTCCATTAGAAAAGAAGAATTACGACAAAGTTGCAAAATTCTGGGAATTCCTGCTGGAAATTTGATAATTATTGAACATAGGTAAAAATTGTTCAAAATATAATTGTATATTTGTGTAATGATAAGCATATCTTTATAATTTAAAGAAGAACAAATATCTTAATGATTTTTCATAGTAAAACAAAATCATCCATTATTTAACAATTTTATTTAATGTATGAAATGCAGTTTTCCTTCAGTTTAATGTTATCTAAATTCTATTGTTTGATTTAAAATGAGGCCAGACATTACTGCCTTATTCTCATTATAGTCAAAAACAATTACTGCAGAAATTAACTATAGTTATATACTATTAAATAATCATATGCTCTTTTGAATAAAATAAAAAAAATGTTTACTTGGCATACAACATAAACTGGTTCTGTTTAACAAAATATATATTATATTAAGATGGTTCTGCATTTTTTTAGAATATTAGCATTTCCATCATCTACCTGTCAAGGCAGGGGATTCTAACTAATTTTGATAAGTAAACAATATTTTAATACTTCAGTTAACTGAGTCAGAATGGATCAGCAATTCCCCCCCCGCTCCTGAAAAAATAGGTGATTAAGTTTCTTTATGTGTGAAAGTAGTTTTCCTCATTTTCTTTCTGGTATTCTTTATTAAAGGAAAGGAAAGAAACTTCATTAATAGATAAGACCATTTCCAAGTCTTACTGATTCAAAAGTATCAGATTTTATGGAGTTGAGTGATATTTAAATCTATTTTAAACTGTATTTTGTAACTTTGTTATTACACTAATATGCAGCTTTTTCCCCCCCAGTCAGTTACCTGATAATCCTGAAGTTAAATGGAGCCGATTAAAAGTTAGCTCAATAATTTTAAAGTATGTTAGACATTTGTCAGCCACTGTTGTAAGTATGTGAATTGAATTATATTATTGTTTTTAATTAAGATGTATTAAGCTGTGAATCTATTTGCATTTATTTCCTTGTGTAATTAAACATTATGAATTAATCTTCTATGTATTATAAGTTGGTCAATAATTGCATTTATATGTTAATTTTTTTAATTATTTTTTATATTTAAGGTTCAAATAATTTTTTTGTAAGAAAAATTAGGTTCTTTATTAACTTTTTATGATTTTTAGGTGTAGGGTCAACTTTGTATATATAGTATTTTTTGTGAAACTGGGAGATTTGTAGTAAATTTTAGTGAAATTTAATCGAAACTGTTAAACCTTGGTGTGTCATATATGCACTGGTCTCAACCCCCCTTATCAAATGGCAGGATACTCAATGCACTTCTCCATGGGGACGGGCAAACTTATAGAACCAGTATGAAACGTGATTCCCCGGTGCATCAGCCAGCTGCTGGTAAAATTTCAGGAGGATGCATATATGACACACCTGTCTCTACAATGTATTTCATTGATTAGTATGTCTTCGTGAAAAGTTTAATGCTCTATGTAAAAATCTAACGCAGCAATGTTATTTTTTTCCACATGCATCTAGAATTGAATGATCAATGAAATGAACAAAAATCTTAGAATTATATCTAAAAATGTGTATAAGTATACAATTTTTCTGAAAACACGTACAAATAAAGTCCATTGAATGCTGCATTTCATTCGCTATATTATTTGAAACAAAATGTGGAAATTTTTATGCAAGTATATCCATTTGTTTTAAAAATATGTTAAGGTAGAATTTTTATGAAAAACTATATTTTTTTAAAAAAATTGGAAGTTAAAGGTTTACATCCAATTTAATTTTGTTTTAGATAAAGTATTTTATAATCATTGTAATTTTTTTCTGAAGCATTTAGGAACAAAATGTAAATTGTTTTGAAAAGAAAAATTTTTTAAACTACAAAAAATATTTTTTTGTGTCAATGTGGTCATCTTATTCTGATACATTAAGTATTATCAGTTTATTTTTCTGTTAACACCATTATACTGGGTAAAAATAATTTAACCGTCAGTTGGAAAAAAAGAAGGGAAATGTGTTTTCTTTTTGTATGTGAGTAAATTTTTAGGCTAATAGTGAAAGAAAAAGTTTTATTTTTAAAAGGTAAAAATAGTTAACTTTTATTTTTAAAAAATGAAATGTGGACATTGAATGTCTTAATGCAAGGAAAATCATTGTCAGTTATAAAAAAGCAATAAATATGTGTGTAGAAAAGCAGATATGTTATCAAAATCTTCTACAGTATTTATTTTGTGTAACTGGTAGATTTAGAAATACAAATTTTTTCTTTTCTAAAAAGTATATTTTGTATTATCTGGTAGACAGTATTTGATATTCAGATTTAAATAATTTTTGAAGTAGTCTAAAGTAAATATTAAATGGCATTTTATATTAAAGACAAGTTATTTTAAGTAGAGTTTATACAGTGGTGGCCAAAATTGTGGACACTTTTTAAAATTATGTTTTCTAAGTTTGTATGCTTGTAGAAAATTTTGTTGCACAAATTACAAAATCTTTTGTATCATTTTAAAGAGAATTTAATACTGAATTCAATACAAAATTCAAATGTTTGTAACAAAAAAAGTTATGCTGTAGTAACTATTAATATACATTAGATACTGATAACAGTGAGTTATAAATGCTTAGTTGGGTAGCCTTTGTTTTTTTTTATTACAGATTCACATCAGTTTTATTTAGCTGAAAATAGTTTTCAGCTCTTCCTTCGTTATTTACATGATGCCTGAAAGCAATTATATCCTTTTTATTTCATGAGTACCTCATTTGGACAAGAGTATTCAAACGGTACCACAAATTTTCGAAAGGATTCAGGTCAGGACTGTTTCTTAGCTAGGCCAAAAACTCAATGATCTTAGAAGAATACCAGTCTTTGATTACTTTACTGTGTGACAAGGAGCAGTATCTTGCGGAAAAATAAGTAAAGCGTTGTTGGTAAATAGATCCCTAATGGAAGGCAGAAGTTTGGTTTCTAGAATGGTGTCAATGTATTTTCTGACATTCAGTGTTCCATTGATGATATGAAGGCAACCAATACTATCTGCTGATCTACATGACCAAATTATAAAATTATGTGGCTACTTTACAGTTGCCTGGATGCAGTCAGGATGTAGCATTTCTCCTATTCTACATCTAACATATTTTCGACCATCACTACCTAATAACGATATCTTAGTTTCATCCCTCCATATAACTTGTGACCACTAATCATTTGTCCAACTAATGTGTCCCTTTGACCACTGTAGTCTTTTTTAGCACTGCTGTAAATTGATGTAAATCTTTATTCCTTGAATTCTACCTCTTAGTCTAACATTCAGTAATATTCTCCTGATTGTTTTTGAACTGACAAAAACACCAGCATCATCCAGATAACTTCTGATGACCGTTGATGGCATTATTTTATCTTGGAGACATAGTATGTTTGTTCTTCTGTCATCTACAAATCTGGAGCATCTTTTTCGACCTTTTCCTGCTTTGTTTTTCATTAAATTTGTCTCATGTCATCTAAACAAAACTTTCAGTTTCCAGATGCAGTCACTGAACCACCCACCTGTCTTGCTATTTTAACATCAGGAAGACCACTTTCTAGGTGTCCAGTCTATTTTTTTATTTGATGTCATTGCTTCTTGACTAAATATTATTATTGTCCTGACCTCAACTTGTAGCACAGTTTGAAAACTCTTATCTGAATGAGGTACCCATGAAATAAAAGAGAACTAATTGAGGATATAATTGTTTTTCCTGGCATCATGTAATAATGAAGGAAGAGCTTAAAACTATTTTCAGCTCAATAAAACATCGATGTGAAGCTGTAATAAAAAATAAAGGCTACCCCACTAAGCACTTATAACTCACTGCTGTCATCAGTGTCTAAAGTGTATTGATAATTATTGCAGCATAACTTTTTTTTGCATTACAAATATTTGAATTTTGTTTTTTTATATTGAATTAAGTATTAAATTTTCTTTCAAATGATATAAAAGGCTCTGCATTTTGTGCAACTTAACATTTTCTATAAGCATACAAACTTAAAAAACAATTTTTAAAAGTGGCCACCACTGTATATTGATATGCCAAAACTTTTTGTTACATAATATCAAATCAGTAAAATAGTTTTAAGTGATAAATTTAAATCTAAAGAATTTGATTTCAAATTTGCAATCTATAGTTATAAAATTAAGTAACAATTTCTTTATGAAAAGAAATTGTTAAGTTGTATGTTTACAACATTCTTCTAATAATGAAGGTTCTCTAAATCATAAATTGTTAATTTTGATTTCTATATTTTAGGTAATTTCATTTGATCAATCAGGGGTCAGTGGTCATCTGAATCATATTGCAGTCTATGATGGCTTAGAGTAAGCATTTTGTATCAAGTCAATGAGAAAAATAATTTATAAGTGATTGTTAAATTAAAATGTTAAATATTCTTTTTTAAATCTTGTTGGGAAGGGGAATTATGTATATCATTATTGTTGGGGTGTAAACATCACTGTTAATAGCCCAAGGGGAACTAAATGATGTGTAATTAACTTTTAAAACAGAATTTTCTTGTAGTATAATTTTATAGATGTAGAATAAAGTAGGTAAGTCCATGTTCTAAAGTTCGTAGTTCATGTAGAAAAGTCTGTTAGTTCCTGAACTAAGGTGCAATGGTAGCCAAAATTATGTGGAAACATTTTGAAATTTTACTACTTCATATACTTATAGAAAATGAACTATTTAATGCAATGCAAATATTTATATGATTATGTGTTATATATGAATCTATTGAACTGTAGCTTTTTTGAATTCAAATTTGCAGAAAAAGGAGAGGCATTTTCTCTTGTATTTATGTTTTAGGTCAGTTATATAATTCTGGTTTGCCATTAAATTATATTGTTGTTTCTTATCCCATAAAACCAAAAATCTCTAAGAAATCCAGAAATAAAATGGGATTTCTTAAAACTGTGTCAAAAGTAAAACTCAAACAATTAAGAATATGCTTCGAGGAGGCTTAATCAGCCTCGCATCTATGACACTCTGGAAAGACTTTCAAACCCTGTTCAAAAGTAAGAGACTTAATGTGGTCACTAAAAAAAGTGGAATAGAGCCGTCTGCCGATCCCTAGAATTATTAAGTTGATGACGCCATTAATACGTAAATACCTTTTTTGATTTTTAATGATGTTGGAAGATTTATTAAGCATCATTCATACTGCTAAAATTTGATTGGGATTTTCTTCTGTTTAGTAAAGTGAAGTATAATAATTTCAATTAATATGTTGAACTTAATTCAGTGTTGTCATATGAAATCATAGCTAAATTACCAAGGACTTGTTATATTATAATCCACCTTATGAGCATAAAATAATTCCACCCTACCTTTCTTGGTATTTTTTTAAAAAAATTGTCTTATGTGTAATTACTATAAATGATGCTTGTGCCATAAGCTGTGAACTATAAATGGGGGGAGGGGTGAATATTTTAGAGAGCATTTTTGAATGAAAGAATTAAAATTTATCATAGATGAAGATTTGTTAATATATTGAACCTACGGTGTGTGTGTCTGCATGTCTAACTTAAATTTAAATTAGAGACCAGAAAGAAGAATAATATTTGTACAACTTTATACCTTGCTGACAATACTTCTGTTTGATAATAATGTATTCTATTTAGATTTATAATCAGGTTTTGAGTGTAATTTAATTATCTTACTTTTGTTAATTTTATTTAACAGGAATACAACCTCACTACATCTTTTTGAAAAAAAAATAATCAATTTAGAAATCATAATACTAAAGGAGCAACATTTTAAATATGATAGGAGAAAAATTTCTGGTACTAAAATAGTTTTTAGAAAATTATATTTATATTACACGAAATTTTAACTTAAATTATACCTCTCTTTAAATTTTATTTGTTTACATTATTTTTGTTTGATATCTAATGAAAACAATTTCTTCTAGGTCTCTAATTTTTAAAGGGTTATTATCTGAAGGTAAATTATTTCATAGTTTTGAAACTGTTTTATTGTGAAGATGTATTTAAATTTATCAAAATCAATGATTTATTAAAATGTTTTGCAACATAAATGAATTCTCTAGTGCAACTTAATATTTACATATTAAAATATTTATACCTTTAAATTTCTTTTACAGATTGTGAAGTATATTTACTAAAAAGTGTTTTTCTTTTTCAAAAGTATCTTGGTTTTTTAATAGTGCCTTTGCTTTACATGTGTGTCAGTTTCAGTTTTGCATCAACTTTTCATGATGTAAAAACCATCTGGGTATGTATGATTTATTATAACTTAGTTTTTGATTATTTTATAAATGAAAAATCTATTTTAATACAATGTATTCTATAAATAAGTTGTAAGAATTGTGACCACATATTTACTGCTGTTATTACGTTACATCAATCGAGGCATGAAAACATTTGATTATATAAATGTTCACATAATACTAAGCACATTGTGAAAATTACTTAATTTTTAACATAATAGGTGTTTCAATCTATTTTTATGTTAAAAAATATGCACTGCACACCATAGCAATTTGTTCATTTATTAGTATTATTATTTTAACCTTGTGATAATTTTTTTTTTCAGAAATCCATGAAAGAACATAAATCACAGTTTGTATGGTTTCGAAAGTTGTACATAGTATTTTCACAATATGTATATATGAACACTTTTATTAAGTGCCAGAATAAGAGACTTGTCCAGAAAGATATGTAAACTTTCTGAAGGACATAAATAGCACAATTTTTAAAACCTTTCAAATGTCACTTTCCTGTATTTTAAAAATGTTAATTTTATCTTTAATAAAACAAGTCATTGAAATTTTGTTTTTTTTCATAAACCTGAACTTCTCACTTTAAGATTGAACTCCATTCCGATTAATACGTCGTTAAACAAGGAATTAATGCCAGAAATATAGGAGCTTTATAAAATTACAAAAAATATGCTACAGATTTCAAATTTATTAAAAAAAGATGCATATGTACATATTTGGAAATGTAGTGGGTCTGGGAGGAGACAGGAGTTGATGACTGTTGTACGGTCAAGGGCATAACCCCCCCCTGGTAAGTATGTTTGTGTTTTGTAGTCTCCTCCCCCTTTTCTTGATAAATTTTTCTACAGCACTTTAAAAGATTCACTTATATAACTGCTTCCCTTACCAATGTATTTTGTTCCATTATTAAATATAAGAAATTCAACCTGTATGTTAACAGATGTGAAAGTATTTAGTTATCTGAGGCATATGAAAAATTTAAGTCTTTCTATGATGGTTTTTGAAACAGGGGACAACACAAAGTGATATTTAACATTCTGTACACTGGTCTTTTTTGCTGTCTTGTTGGATATGATTTTTTTTCTGTAGCAGAAATAGTAACTTGAAAAAATTCCTTGATGTTATCTTGAGTAGTGGACTAATGCCGGGTCTTTGTAAATGTGGCAGGAAGCTTGTCACGATTTTCTGTGCTATTAGTTTTCCAACAAGTTCCAATCTAAATTGTTTAGGTGATTATGAACCTTCTGCTTTACAGTACAGATACAGGAATTCCACAAAGCCAAATTCAGTAAAAGGAAGAAAATCTTGTTAAACTTTCCTCTTTTTCTTGGTGTGGTACAAGTCGCTAAAAGCTGGTCAACTTTATCCACACCACCCATTTCACCTTAGTAATCAGTTACATATTTAGGCCTGAATGTTGTTGCTTCCTGTTTATTTGTCACATCATGCATTTCATTTGTATATATTGTGAAAATTAAACATCCTTATCTTTCCTTTCCTGTTACCCTATAATTTCTTTGTCTAGATCTTGAGGTAAGTTTTCTATTCAATTAGAGTATTTGACACACATCAGTATTTCTTTTCAGCAATGTATCAGCCAAATCTGGTGAGGTTTAAAATTGTCATTTATAAAACAATACACTTTGTCCATTAGTGGTTTTGTAAGTCAGGACCACCTGAGCTGACACAAGAAAATCCTCGAATGAAATATCGAATTCAATTCCCTTTCTGCTGTATATTTTGACACAACCACTCTTCAAAGGAATGTGCTCTCTAAAATAGTTAAAGAAAAGCACATGACTTGAAATCTTGTATGATTTTTATTTTTCATTTTAAAGTCAGTAATTTTTATTAATTCTCATAAAATCCTCCAGATGATATCATATATTTTGGGGTAAGAAAGGCATAAAAAAATAGGAAGGATTACTCAGTAATTGCTTATTGGAATAAAACTGAAAAAGCATAGAAAGCTTATAATACACTCGATGCCTATGTCATCATCAGCAACTGAAACTGAGAAAGGTTATTACAAGTTGAACTTCGATCGCTCATAAAGTGGAAAGTACTGTGATAAAACTTGAATATTTAAAGTTTAGAAAGTAATTAGGTATAATTTAAAATAGGGGTCTCTTCAACCTGCTGAAGACATTTTAGTGACCTCGCATTTTGAATTGGGAGGCTCTTTCAAGAGAAGTAGTCTTGTTAGGTTTTTGCCATACTCCATTTTTTTGTTATTCTTCATATTTCATTGCTATTCATTTGAGATAAATATTTCACTGTATTTTAAATAGTTTTAAAAACAAAAAATTTGACTATGGTATATTAAATCTCAACGATTTTTGGAAAGAAGGGTGGATTCTTACCTTGTAACAGACATCAATCTTTCCCAAAAGTGACCCTTAAGCAAGCCACTAATATAGAAAAGAATTAGGAGGAATTGAATTCGGTTCATTTAAACAAATGAACCGAATTCAATTTCTCCTAATGTTGCAGTATATTGTCAAAGGGATAGCTGATTGTAAGCATACTGTTTGGTTGGTGATAAGCAAGTTTCATACAATTGATTTTAAGCTCAATTACTTACACTCATTCCACATTCTGAAATTCAGAAGTGTTTATGGTCTTTGAATGAGTGCGTGCACATGGCAAGCTGTGGTAATAAAAGAAAAGTTGAAGGAAAAATGTGATTTTTTCCTAGAAAAGTAGTCAAATCTTGATTTTTTTTCTGTTGAACAAAATTGTTGCCTTACTTGCAATAAGAGTGCTGCTGTGATGAAAGAATACAACATTTAGAGACATTATGATACTAAGCACAGTGGGAAATATTTTGCATTTGAAGTGATAGGATGAATAAAGTAAAATCAAAGGTGAATTGTCTGCAGTCGTTTTCACTAGTGAATAAAGAATCTGAAAATAGTGTTTGTATTAGCTACATGGTAGCAGAAAAAATTGCTAAACATGGAAAACCCTTTGCTGATAGTTAGTAAAAATTGTCTTCAGTGTGCAGTTGATGTGTTTTGACCATCACAGGGTCAAGCCTTATTAAATATTAACTTGTCTGGTGTGACAGTAGAAAGACAAAGTGAGGAATTCACATTCAAAAAAATTTGAATTTTATTCTGCAGCAATGGGTAAATAAATGAATGCAACAGATACTTTACAAGTAGTCATTTTTATTTGTGGTGTTGATAGACTTCAGAATTGTAGAAGAATATGTCAGTGTTGTTACACCTAAAGGTGTAACACAAGGAACAAATTTGTATTTGAGTTTGGCATAAACTTTGGATAAATGCAAATTAGCTATAGCACCATCTGTGGTTATAGCATATTTATTGCTGAAGTCTAATACTGGAGGGGAAAAAATATTATTTAAATCTAATATGAAGGCAAGTGGAAATAGTACTATGATGACTTTCCACTGAGAAAATTTGTGCCAGAAGTCTTTCTGAAGGACTTAATCTTGAATGATTTGAATGCTGGACATGATGATGTACATTACACAGAAGTATGCTTCAGTGCCTGTTTTCTTTGAAGAGCAAAGTTCAACAATTCAAAGGAAAATCTATTTAAGTATAATGATGAGAAGTGGTGAAATTTTTTTGAATTTCTTGTTAATATTACAGGTCATCTTAATGATTTTAACTGCTTACTGGGGAAAGATCCACTTGTTTGACATTCCTATGACTATCTGAAAACTTTTAAGACAAAATTAATCCTATGGTATAATCAGTTGCTAAACAATAATTTCATTTACTTCCCAAAATTGATGGAATCCAGAAGTAGCTCTTCTGATGTGAGAATGTTCTCCTAGCTCATTTTCAGTGGACACTGGAATTCAGCAATACAATGCAAGTTTCTTAAAAATTATATTTTAATTGGAGTTACGTGACTGAAGACAAATATCCAGGAATTTGTAAACATGCCAAAGATAGAAGACATGAACAATGCAATACTTATATATGTGAAGCTTTTTAAGTAAAATGAGGAATATAAAATCAATTAAGAACATAATAAAACGACTTTCAGTCATTTGGAGGAAACTTTATAAATTGCAACAGTTTTTTTAATCAAGCAAAAAAAAGGGTCAAGTTTCACATTAAGCTTAATGTAACTACCATCTTTTACCAGTAATGTAAGTTTTTTTTAATTATAAATATATTTTGTTACATTTCTGTATAATCACTTTTTTTCATAAAAAAAAAAAAGAAAAATTTTAATTTGACTTTTTTTTTTGAACCAATATATATACACATAAATATATAATAGCATCTCTTTTCTCAATTACAGTTTTGTAAAAAAAAATCCCCCTAATATAAATTTGAGTTTTTTTTTTGACAGGCATGTGGTCTGTTGAACTCTGAATTTATTAAAATGGTCCTTGGGTGTGAAAAGTTTATATATAAGACCCCTAATTTAAAATATTCTTTAAAAATTTATACGTCAGGCCCGGAACTAATTGAGTGATGTGTTATTTTCAATTACATATATTAGCATAGTGTGGACATGCCAACCCAAGTATCACTCTTGTCATTTGACTGCAGTTAAAAATTGCATGGTTTGTTACTGTACAGCTTCAAAATGCTGTTGTAATAATTCTCAAATATATTTTTGGAAATTTTTGCTTTATTTGAGTTAATAAAAATAATTAATGACTTTTTTAATATGGTAGTATCTACAGATGTATCAGAATATCTATAATTTGCTCTATTTGTTTTGTATGGTAAATATTAGCAAATAATTCAAAAATAAATTACTGGTGCTATTTTCTTTTTGACATTTATAGCACTATGGATTAATTTTCCAGCTTTTTACATCTAATTGAAAGAAATAATTCATAGCAGGTACCTCTAAGCAAGTATTATGTTTCATTCTGTATAACATTAATTCTAAAGTTGAGACTGAGGGAAATCACTAGCGTGCTTGTTTATAGTGGATTCCTGCAGTCTCTCTTTACTCAAACCCAAACTTCTGTTAAAATAAGATGTAACACACACCCTCATCGTATTTATTGGCTGTAATCCTACATGTTACTTTACAAAAAATACATAATAAGGCCTGTTATTTTATATACATCACAAATCAAAATTTTATACAATAAATTACCAATAATTAGGTATATCAGAAATAATCCTAAAAATCTCGTTAATCAATAAAATGCATTCCACCTTTTCCATACATTTTACAAGTCTTCCTCAATCATAACCAACCCATATACAGTAGTGGCCAAAGTTGGGAACACTTTTGGAAATGTTTAAGTTTATAGAAAGTGTTACACTATATATATAATTTTAAAGAGAATTTAGTACTGAATAAAGATTACTTGTTATAAAACCATCTTGCATCCCTTTCTAGGTGTCCAATCTACTCTCTTATTTGATGTCATTGCTTCTTGATAAAATATTGTTGTCCTGGCAAGGAAACAGACCTGACCTCATTCACATCAAAAACTTTTGGCACTGTTTGAAAAGTTGTCTGAATGAGGCACCCATCAAATAAAAGGGAACTAATTGTTTCCTGGCAATATTTAATCACAAAAGAAAAACTTAAAACTATCCTCAGCATAATGAAACATCAATGTGAAGCTGTAATAAAAAATAAAGGCTACCTAACTAAGTACTGATATCCCACTGCTATCATCAGTATCTAAGGTATATCGATAATTATTGCAACTTAATTTTCTTTGTTTTGCAAATATTTGAATTTTGTATTGAACTCAATATTAAATTTTCTTTAAAATGACAAAAGACTTTGCATTTTGTGAAACGTAACATTTTTCTATAAGCATACAAATTTTAATTAACAAAAATTTCGGCCACCACTGTATATAGGTCATGCAATAACTATTTTTACTTTCATTCTTTATTAATGATAGCAATATTTAAAAAAATTAATACATAATTAAAGAATATTCCATCCAACAATAAGTTTTCTCCTTTGTCTAATCAAACTTCAACAGACAATTTCAAACCACACATGAAATTTGTTAAGGCACAAATGACAAGGTTAGGTAAGTTCTTTCCCCAAGGCATTTAAATCGGAGTATAAGGTTATTTAGATTGTTCTGTTTGTAAGTAAACTTCAAGAATTAATATGGGAAAAAATTACAAGTAAAACATTTCTAGTTTATTTTTTCATAAAAACATACAGTTCTATATTTTTACATAAACATACAGCATGAACGATTTTTTTGTAAAGAAAGGTCCAAGAGTTTGATTGCATCTACAAAAAAGAAATATTACTCATGAATGTATATATGGGAAAAAAATTACTTTTTAAAAACTTTATATAAAGTTTCTCCCCTTAAAATGTATATTGATCACAGTCAAGAATTCATACTTATCCCCTCTGGGTTAATTCAAGCTTAACCATACGACAACATTCATTTAGAAAAGAAAATGCATACTTCAACTCTTAAATAATGTATAGTCAAACAATAGAAATTCACCATTATAACTTATTTTTGAAAATTAAGTTCATTATTGGCGACTTAACCATTAACATTTTTTAACATTTGTTAATTTATTCTTAACAAGTAAATTCCAAAATTTGCATGGGGATGGGAAGCTTATTCGTAATTATTTTAAATAAGAAAAGAAAGGATGTGAGTAAAGATTGGCCTTTTTTCGCCTATCAGCAAATTCATATTATGTATTTATTTTTTTTAACACTGATACTCAATCAAAATGTTAGTTTTTTTCAAAAAAATCTTTTATGAAAAAAACAACAATGTTAAACTATTTGTAACAAATGTCTTTGATTATATTTCCTTTTAGCTGTCACTGGACTATCCAGTAGCAACATCTTCCAGACTTGGTGTTTTGTCTGAGTGTGAATATGATGCCGGTATCCCAATTACCAAAGTACAGATACAACATGTGCACAGCAGCCAACAACTCTAGCACCAACTTAGTACTGACAGTACCATTCAATGTTTGGATTATGACCTATACCTGTTCTTATCCATGTTATATACTTTTGAACTTGTGTGATTATGTCAACTGGAGTCGAACAACTGAGGAATCTCCTTGATTTACAGCACCGATTGATTAAGGTGTTTGTGACTGTATGATTGACTTTGCCTAAGCTGATACATCCCAAAATATCGTCGCTAATCGTGGAAAATCTGGAAGATCAGTGTCACTTATAACAAAGTCCATACTGCCGTTTTTCTTTTGCCCAGCCATTTTCTTCAACTGTTCGTTGTAAGTAATTAGGCTTCTTCACTAAATCTAGTATTCTTTGGACAATTACATTGTTGCCCTCAATATTGTTACGTCTTGCTGGGTGGAAAGCATTAAGAATTGCACAGGCGATTTTAACATAATCTCCAATATATGGTATTTGGACATGTGGGATTATATTGTTTAAAGATCTCCAGTTCTTGAGCTGGCCGTTTACTGCTTTAACTACCCAACAAACCAATGTCACCAAAAGTGTCTTGTTAACATCTTCTGTAGACAACTGTGCTTGTTTGTTCAGGAATGTAGACACATTTTAGGTACTAGGTCAATTTCTTCCCAGACAAGCTATTCCCAAGCTAGACCCATTCCCAGACAAGCTATTTTGTTTCATATTACATCAACGTGCTTGATGCACCAAAACAAATGAATATCAGTTTAAAAGCTTTATTATTGTAGTATTTGAGAGACCAAAAAAATATAGCGGTGTTTAAAGCGTTTAACAGTTTTTTTTTAAAAAATGAAAATTAGAAAAAGCGCTTAAAATAACAAAACTCAATGAATTTGCCAGGTTTGATGACTTTTTTATGTGACTTGCTATTATTTATCTTACTATTTTAGAATAAAAGTAAAGATCAATACCTAAAGTTCACAAATATACTATAGCTAAAATAAATACTTTGAATTTTCATGACTAGGATGGGTGAAAAAAGGTTGATCTTTACCCACCAATTAAAATCTAGTTTAATGCTATCAGAATGAGAAATATTCTATTACTTTTTTAATGGTTTAGTGCTGTATATAATCAACACTAATGCTTTCAATCATAGCATAGTTATATGAAGAATCTGATTTTTTAACTATCTTAGAAAATAAACAATATCTGTATGCACACCATGGGATAAGGATTTAATAATCAACAATTTTTCCTTGTTAAGTGTGTAATAAGATAATTTAATGTAATTATAAACACTGTTTCTGTGAGCCCCAAAATGTTAGGGGTTATGTTTCATCATCACTCTAAATGTGTATTCTCCTTTGAGAAAATAATCTTTATATAGGAGATTACTGAAATGTAGCACTTACTTTTTACATGCACATTAAGAATGTTTAAGGGGACACAGTACAATTCAATTGACAAAAATCGGTCGAAAAATCAAATCTAATTTTTTTAGCCTAAATTTTTATATACTTTTCCTCACAAAATTTGAAAGCTCTTCACTTAAAAAAACAACGCAGAATTATGATAGCTTTTATTTTCACAAATCAAAACTTTAAACTTACTTATCTCAGAAAGATAAAATAACTGGTTTGTATTCATTTAAAATGCTAAGGCTTTTTTTTCTATTGTGCCTAATGCTTTAATTATTTTTTTACCTATTGCTAATAATACATGTAACAAAAGTTGATATGCATTTTTGAATCAAAGGAATACTTATTTATTTAAAAATAATTCGACTCAGAATTTATACATTTTATGAATGCTTACTGAAAATTCCTTAAAAGAAAGTATTGTACGAATATCAATCATGTTATCAATACATTCCCACAAAACCCATACCAAATTTTGTTATTGTTTGACGTATTTGTAAATCAAATTTCATGCATGTACGTAAATTTTTGTAGGAGTAGCATTTTAAAGTCACGTAACAAATTTTAAAGTTTTTTCGTTAAAAAATTAAATGGCCAGATTTTTATGAAATTTTGAGCACAAAATCTGTTTTACATAGTACACACATAGGAGACAACCAAAAAAAAAAAAATTGAAAATCCTTAAATTAACCCCTTTGTGACGAAGGTCCCAAATGTGAGCCAGCGTGAACCACCAGAGGTCGAATAACTCAAAAATGAGACCATGTTTTTCTTCTTCGTAGGCCGAACAACTCACCGGTGCGCCAGGCATTTGAAATGTTTTGTAAGCTCAGTTTTTTGGCAATAGATGGCATTCTATGTCCATAAGATTTGAGATACATGGAGATCTAACCTTCTACTCGAAATGAGAGAAATATTACTCATACACGTGGTTTTTGTTTTATAAACAAAAGGGGAAGGGAATGTTTTTGAATTGAGTGCTTTACAACTGCTCTTGAAATGAACATGTGGTTTTTCTTTATAGTGAAGATGAGAGATTTATTTTCGCTCAAGCATTTGATTTGGGTTTGCAGTCCAGTTTTTAATGGATAATTAGATCTGGTGGACAAAATTTGTCTTTTTTTCTTACTTTTTTTACAAGGTCAACTTTTACAAATGCTGACAATAAAATATTTAAAAACTTGTACTTAAACAGAAAGTGGCTTAAGTAAATAAAGTATATTAATACAAAATATATAAAGCATATGCCGTTCGTATAATATACAAAAAAATATTGAACACGTTTATATTTTGGTATTTTTATGGATTTAGGCTTAACTATACACAAAAACCTCTACACATGCGCTTGTGTCCCGAAAGGGTTAAAAATATCTTTGCGTAAATCGTACCATGTCTCCTTAATATATATGAAGTGTTGTCTTTAGAAAACAAATCTAGATATTTCCCATTTATCCATTCTTTAACAAAAAGTTATATCAGTTAGTTTTTAAATATTTTATTGATTCTACTCTGAAGATTAGCACTTATATTAAGTCAATTCTATAAGGTTAATGATTAAAAAAATGAAAAAGAAATATGTAATGTGACTGAATTTTCTTATCCCACAGTGTAAAATATGAAACAATATTAAATTAAAATGTTAATATAAAATATATAGAATTTTAATATTTATAACTAAAACATTTCTAAAATACTGTATTGGTGATTTTAGGCAAACCAATATTTCTATCTTTAAATTAATTAATAATTTTAAATTTGAAAATTAAAATAACTTACCAAAACTGTACAATAATTTTATGACTTCCTAAATTTCTTTGATTTACCCCCCCAAGATTTTGTTTTCCTTTTGCCTCTAACAAAGCGATCTCTCTCCATTTCCCATTTCAGTTGTTTTACACCTAGAAATAAAATAAAAATTAAATTAATTCAAATTTTGTGTATATTTTTTATCCTTATTTTCGCAGACTTTTATTGATAACTACTATTCAGTATACTCACTTGATTTATCTTTATTTTGAAAAGCTTCAGATGTTATGTTGTCTAATGCACCACTTCCACTTTCTTCAAGCAGTGCAGCAAACTAAAATATGTGAAATAAAAAAAATAATTAAAACGATAACTTTTTAAAAAATATTAAACATCCTTTGTTATTAAATTGACTGGATGTTTTATTTGATAAATTGAATAATCATTTCTAAGTACACTGTTTTTCTCGCTTCTCTTTTCTATAAAAAAAAATCAATTGAGAGTGACTATCGAATTACAATTATAACATTTTATTAGTATATAAATATGATAATGTTTTTCATAGAAGTAAAAATAGCACAGATAAAATTATTTCAATTACTTTAGCGATTTCTTTTTACGTACCACAACAAATGAGTTTCAAATTTAGGCATAAGTCAGTAACAAAACAAATTAAATCAGTAAACAAAATCCTTTGGGGAAGAGTTTTTGCTGGGGGACATCAATCATGATTTTTTAAAAATAAAATAAAATATATAAAGCTTACCTCATCTGCATCAGCCAATAAATTATCACCTATTAACCTATAAAATGAATATAATGGAATTATTGTAATTTTACAATGTTATCAGAGTAAGAAAATTAAAACTGTTTTTTTTTATTTTATTTAAAAAAACATGAAATTACCTATTAGTTTTCTTTTTCTTCTTTGGTTCTTTATAATCTACATATGAAAATAAAATAAAAGTTTATTACTTCCAAAATAAAAGTTTGTGTAACTTTTTTAAAATTTTCAAAATGACTTAGATAGTTTGAAGATACTAAGATGAAAGGAATAAATTTTTATTATTTATATCCTAATTTAAAACAAATCAGAAATATCTTTTCAATATGAATTTAAAAAAGTGTAATTCTTACAAACACCAAGCAGAATAATAATTAGTATATATTTTAGATATTAAAGGTAAAAAAAGATTTAAGACAATACCATTTTCAATAAAATCTTCACCACAAACACTCAAATCTTCATTATCCAGATCTTCAAATGCATCTCCTAAATCATCATCTTCATCCGTGTCTAGTTCAATTTCTTCATCACTGAGATTATCAGATGCATCATCATCACTAACATTTTTCCCTTTTGCCCTTTTTTTTGATTTATGCAATCCTAATTCTTTAGCAAAGTTCAAAAAGTCTTTTCCTTCACCTTCATGATGTACCTAAAGCCATAAAGGGTATATTATTTAGGCTGAATCTCAAAAGAAATAATGTATTTAATCATACCTCTCACTTGCGAATGAGGAAAAGTTTTTTTCTAAATATTGCAAGGAAGAAATTTTTTTAAAATCAAGATTGCACAGAAATTTTATTTAATATATAATTTTTATTACATCTGTGATACCAAAAGCCTTTTAAAGAAAACAATCACAATGGATGAATCTGGATATTAATGCAGAAACAGATTTTTAATAAGTTATTTGGAATTGGGGTACTTTTTATAGTGTTTTTTTTTCTTTGTGAATTTCTATACTTTCAAATAAGGGAGGAAATATTTCACAAAAAAATTAATACCCAAGATATTATATCAACCAGTTAAATATAGTTCTAATCAAAATTCCTAACTCTTGAATACATTGAATAAGTAAGATTTTAAATTTTTTGAATAAATAACATTTAAAAAGTGTTACTTTTATATTTTGAAAAGGAGAACCTATCTTAGAAATATTAAAAAATGCAATTACTTTTTACACAGCAACAGCTGAATTTTTTAAAACTAAAAATCTCTTTCCTATGATATACTTTAAAATAAAATAAATTTAGAAATACATTTTTTATGGTGATGCAAGAAGGCACACATTGAATAAAATTTTACAGTAATATTTGATGGACTAACAAAGAATTTTTAAAATATTAATGAGGACAGATATTGTACATTAAAAAATTTCAGCATAATAGCTGCTTCTATAACTTTGAAATATGATTAAATTGCACCATATTTTTTAGAAAAGATAATGTATGAGAAATAACTTGTCTCAAAAGTATAATTTGAATCCAAAAAAATTATTTTTCATTTACATAATATACACAAAAATCTTATAAGACTAGTAAAAATAAGAACTAAAAATATACCTACCTCATCAAGAAGTTTCTCAAATTCTTCACTAGCAACACTTTCAAGATCAGAATCATCCTCGTCAGTACCTTTCTTCGATGCTCTATTTTGAAGAAAATGATATATAAAACGTTCTTCAACTGGAACATGAAATTCAGCTTGCTGTGTATACTGTTTGTCTAATACTGGCATCTTTTTGGGTATTTTGAACTTTCTGGGACCAAAAACTCTATTTTTGGGATCTGAGAGGAAAATTTCAGCGGTCTTTTTAGGGTTTCTATAAACAAATCTGTCAAGAAAACGAGAAGTTGTAAAGTCCAATAAAGGATCTCCGCTATATTTGATAGCTGTAGCATTTGAAACTTGGTGTGCAAATAAAGATACAGATGGATGAAAACTCTGCTTAAGAAAAAGGAGTTCCCAGAAGTTCTGATATTCTGCATTTGCATGCAGAGGATTTCGACAGTCAAAATCATAAGCAGATTTTCTCTGAGATTTTTTATTTTTAATTTTTTTATGAACCCAAGAAGACTGAATTCTGGGTTTAATATCTGATCCTTCTTCAACTTTTACCTCTGATTTCACTTCAACTTCATCTTCCTGAAATAATTAATTTCATTATTTAAAAACTATGAATTTTTAAAAATTAGAATATAAAATAAATGAAGATAAAATAATTTTCATGAAATTAGGCATAAATCTGGAAAATCTTTGACTATTATAAAATATGCATGGCATTATAACCACAAAAATGTAATAAGTTTGCAATTTTTCACAGCGTATGACCAAGTTTGTTCTAATTAGATTTTTACAGCAAGTAGAATATGGAAGGGAGAAGCATTTGATACTAAAATACAATAGTTCTGAAACTTGGCCACACTCTTGTGGGTGAAAAATAATTTAAAAAAATTTCAAATGCAGACATATATGCTGCTGTTATAGTTAATGAAAAAATGCCAGCAAATTGATGAAGACGTGAATGTTGAGGACACCATACAAACTCCTAAAATATCACATAAAGAAGGACTAAACACTGTTGAAATCACCCTTCAGTATTTTGAACAGTAAAGTGCATTGGTAATGGACTTATTGTTCCTTCATTGTCTTCATGACGAAGCAGCAAAATGTGGAGTGCAGTATGGAAGACAACAGAATGTTACATTTCTTTAAATAAAGTAACCAGTTTTTACAAAGTCTGCTATTTAATTTTCATTACTGAGAGCTTTTTGCTTTCATAAAGTATTTTTCTGAAGTGTGTCTACAGGTAAATAACTGTATGCTATGTATTCATTAATTTTCATTTTTATGAAGTAAATGCTCCATGTCTTCGTTAAATACATATTTTCCCTTTGTTTTAGGGTATTTGGGCAGTTTATTTTCTATTGTATGCTCAAGCAAGCAATACATGCGAGTGCAGTACAATATTTTCTGAGGAAGCACTCATACTTATACTTTTTTAATCCCAATCTCAATAACTTAGCATTTTCATAAAATAGGTCACCCTTTGGTCCAACATTAGGCTGTTTTTGGGACTCCACTGCATAACATTTGGAAATGGATTTTGTCTATCCAGAAAGTTGCTCCACTTTTCCCAAAAACCAAGAAACACAAACTTTTAAGACATTCCACAATTTCCTTCCTTCTTGGAGTTCACCAATTTTAAAAGAATATTAAAACACAATTCATCCCAAGTAGAATTCTGTAGGAGATTAAATGTACTAAAACTTTGAATCTAAAGTTGGCATTTCACTTTACTTTTATGCATCAAACTTTTCAAAGTTGGGTTAAAACCTGATTACATACACACATGTTTAAGCATTTATATATTAAATATAATCAACATTAATCTATACATACTATTACAGTATTTTTACTAAAACTGTCTTAAAAACACAAAAGGATTGCATGCAATTTGAAAAGATACTTTATTTAAATTCATTAATAATAAATTGAAATAATTTAATAGTGCAATGAAAATGACTCACATCTGGCACATCTTCATAATGTTCATCACTATCATCCTCCGCGTCAAAACTATGTCTAGTTTCTAAAAGATTTGGATGCGACTTGATAAGTTCAGATATTAAAATAAGAATACCACACTGGAGATTTGGGGCTTGATACAAAGCGACCTAAATAAAGATTTTTTCAGTCAACACATACATAATTTACAACAAGGAAATTTCATTTTTAAAAAATGTACAATACATTGAAAAATAAATGATGAAACATACAATATAATGTAATTTTACTTTTAACAATTTTAAACCTAAAACGCTTCCCTTTTTTGCAATTCGGAATACAAACTAATATTCTTAAACATATCAATTTCATATTCTATAAGAATTACTTAATAAAAATGCAAAATAAAATTTCAATCTATAAGCGTAAAGTTCTTAAAAAAAGATCCAATTAGCAAAATGCTTTAAGCTAATTATTTTAATAATTTGTGTTTTAAAAAGCATTTTTAATTGAAGGATAATTTTGTTGTTGTAGTTGTTGCTAATGCCACCTGATCGATGGTGCCACATTGAGGCCTACGAAATTCATTGTGGCAAGGGCTAATTTTACATTTTTCGTCAGCTATAACTTTGAGCATCGTGTAGGTGACTGTATGATCTGTCTCAGTTCCACCCCAATATTGAGGGAAAAACACCCTGAGAGGTGGTCAGGAGTTTCCCACTTCACTTCCCCTTCTACCAACCTCATGAAAGAATTCGTGGCCCAACGAATATTAGAATGCTACCATGCCACACAGACACTATACATTTAACAACATCCATGTCTTCTCTGGGATTCAAACCCAGGCCCTATGGCACAGCAGTCAATGTTGCTAATTACTTTACTGGATGGGCGGCACAATTTTCACTAAACCATATTTCAATTAAAAAAAAAAACCCTAATTTTTTTGTTACACATGTAAAAAAAAAAAGTCTTAATTACATACAAATTTTAAAGAATAGAAAAAAATTTAATCAATAGCGACAAAGGAAACATACAATGTAGAAAAAGTAATGTACACAAAAATTTAAATGAAAATAGCTACCTGAAGTAAACGCTTAACAAATGCTTTCACTCTTACAACTGCTACATCTTTCTTTAATGCTTTATATACTAAATTTAAAACACATGCTTGTCGAGATGAGCTTCCAAGGGCTGGATCAAACAGTTTTCGATATAATACCCCATAAAATCTATCTGATAAAGAATCACTAGAGTCCAAGACCTAAATAATGAATGCCAGAAAAAAATTAATGCTTCATAACTAAAACAACACACACCTTATTTATTAATATTTAAGTATTTTAACATAAGAAATAATTTTCATAAAAATATAGGTTGAAAGTTTTATACCACAAAAAATAGATGAAAAATTTTAAATAAAAAGTAAATAAGATTCATCTATCTTGTTGCAATTTAACACTAGAATTTTTATTCCCATATGTATCGAAGTATAGCAGAATATTGTTTTAAATCTTAATACCTATATGCACTAGGTACTTTATATATATTATAAATCTGTGATGGTTTACACTAAAATTAAATGTTAATGTGTTACAGACATCACAAAAATAGATGTTTGCAATGTAGGTAAGCCATACAGAACTTTTCACAAATACCTGTATTTACAAACATGTTTTTATCAAATATAATTTTTAACCCCTTGCTTCTCGCTCCCGTCAATATCACAGGGTGAAATTTCCCTCTCTATTTCTTGTACTCGTGCTATTTTCTGGGCTGGAGTGTTCAAAAGTAACACGCTAAAAAAGATTAAAACTGATATATTTCTTATGCCCGGAATCATGTTTATTTCTCACCAGGTGGCAGTACCAGATTATTAGTAATGTGTTTAGATAGTTATCTTATTCTAAACTAGATGTGTACGCACAATTAAACATATATATTAGTGAGATGTTTTTGTAACCTTAGCTCAGTTACGCTTTTCATGAGTACCCGCGGGTTGCATTCTGTGATAAAATATATACACATATATTTTAAAAATTGTATTCATTATGGAATTAGTCAGGAAGTGAATCAGACTCTACTTTAAATATAAATGGATCCGAGAGTGATTCTGAAATAACCGATTGTTTTGAAAGTTTGGTTAGTGAATCTAGAGTAGTGATGATGGATCCGTACTGTTAAGTGTGATATTGGCCTTTTTATCTCATGCTTTGAAATTTATCTCACTAGAAAAAATTACTAATGTGTTTTTACATTGTGCATAAGTGTAATAAATTTCTTCTTTAATGCTTAAAACACGCTTTTTAAAATTTTTTCCCCTTTGCCGGGAAACCAGCATTCAGTCATAATCCCCCTAAAAAAATGTTGGCTTTTCTTAAAAAAATAATTTTTATATTTCAAGCTAAAAATTTACCCAAAATTTAAAAATAAATACATTTATTGAACATACATTTAGTTTTATATAATATTCTTAAATAAAAAAAATAGGCACTTTTATGACTGTTTTCTTCAAAACTACATGAAAGTTATGGGGTTAAAAGGCATATTAATGTTTATATAGTAATCTCATTTGTAAAGGACTCCTATACTTCAGGGAAAATTTTTTGGTCCTTGCCTTTTTGAATAACTTTTTATTGATTCCCTTCCCTTATTAAAGGTCACACACACACACAAAAGGTTTCAGAAATAAAGAGAGGCAGATAAATAAAAGTAGAAATACTCTTTGTTAGTAATCTTTTGAGTATACAAATGCAATTTGGTGCTCAATGAAAGGAACTTCATATTATTTTCAAATGGTCCCTGTTAAAAAAATTAAAGCACAGTATTTCTTTGAATCTAAGCAACCATCAATTATATGCTGCACCCTGAATTTTCAACATGTTTTTATGAAAAAATTAAAAATAGTATAAAATAGTTTTTTGATATTTGATATTGACAAAATTTAAAAAGAGAACTAATAAGTGGCTAGTCAATTTATTTTATATATCATTATTAAAAACTTTTAAATACACTTATGGAACTGTAATTGCTTTAACTCTCTGGCAGAGTATCGGGTTCAATATCCCCATCGAGAATGAATTTTTCTGCCTTCAATTCCAAGCCACACAGATTTTTAGTACCATTAACATTTTAAACAAAAAAAGATTAGTTCAGATTCGAATAAATACAGTATATTTATGGCATAATAAATCAATCTAATTACAAAAGAAAAAAGAAAAAAATAGTACAACTAATAAGTTCAGCACCTCAATTTATTCCTGGTGGTATATCTTTTCTTTGGATTTAAATCAGAAATAAAAACAGAATTGGAAAACTGAATTATTTCACAGCTGGTTTTTAGCACATATAATTATTATTAACAAATGCAATAATACTTTCAAATGTAAGCTGACAACAATATAGCAAGATGGAAGGCAATCCAAAATAGGAAGACTAGAACATCTGCCATGGTATAGGGATCTCCCAAAAAAAAGTGAAAAAAAAAAAAGGGTGAAAAATAGCAATTTCCATCATTTTTAGTTTTTAGGATTAGGAAGCAAAAAAAGTATTGTACTTGTGCCCTAATTTTTACATTACTAAACATGGTTTCAAAGAGAAAAAAGATTAATGTTACAATAAAAATACAATTCACAGAACAGAATTGGAAAGCTTTGTTTGAGAGATATAGGGCAGAAAATTTGGAATAAGAAAATTCCAAATAACTCCTATGCTAAAACAGGGGGTGGCCAAACCGCGACCCGCCTTGAATAATTTTGTGGCTCACAAGATTCAATACTATACAAAATGCGGATATTTTGTGCAATGTTTTTGTTTGTAGTATAATGTTTTGTAACAAATAAATTCCACAATTGTTTTTATTATATCACATTGCCACTGTTTTAATCAAATAAATGTTTGTAATGGGTTCAAATCTAATATAAAGATATATATTTTATTATGTGGCCTGCAAGGTGATTTGGGTTGGCCATCCCTGTGCTAAAAAGATGAGGGAGGAAATTAAAATCACAAATTCCACAGCAGTAAAATTTTGAAAAACTGAAGCATGTGAAATTAAAAAGAAGAGTTAAATTGATTCTGTTCCATAAGAGCAAGAAAGATTTGTGAAAGTGGAGCATTATTCCAAGAAAAGGCAAAACCAGTCTCAAAAAGTGTGTGATTACAAGATTTCAAATAATTAGTAACGTCAAATGTAACTGACCGGATAAAAAAAGCTAAATGAAATTTGTGAATATAAACCTAAAAACATCTACAATGCAGATGATACTGGATTTTTATCAAATTTCGCCTATTACAACTATGCTTCAAAGGAGAAAAGTGCTGTGGTGGTAAAAGCATTAAAGAACACTTCACTGTGTTACTTTGTGGTAAAATCTGGTATGGTTGGTGTCCTTTATAGGGAGGGACTAATGTATATACATTGCTGCCTTATACAATAAAACTAAAACAAAGTAGTAAATATGCTATAATTTTAAATATTCTTTTTAACTGATCAATTAGGTAAAAATTATGCAAACTTAAGAAATGGTAAAAATTAAAAAATGCTCTTAATCTAATTTTATATATTTGATTATATTAAATTAAAATTATGGGGAACATTTTAAAATTAAATTTATGCACATTAGGGAATAATTGAAAATTTTATCTTGCATAAATATAAATATTTCAGAACAAATTTTTTTACTATAATATGAAAACTAAATTAGAAATTTGTGATTTTATTTTTTGAAAAACTAATCTTTGTATCCTTAATAGCTTATAAAATTATTGTGCCCAAAGTAGCAGACAGAAACTCAACTCCTAGGTTAGACAAAACATAGTATACAGGAAGTAACAATTGCTTCTAAGTAATTCCAAATACATGCTTCAAATATCTATAAAATTTCAATTACTTAATGTGCGTGAATTTTTAAAAATATACCAAATGTTAAGAAAAATATACTTTTTCAAATTGATAGCAACCATGCGGAGTAGAATCTAGAAGTTGGAGACATGGTACAAAAATCCTTTTGAAGTGACCAGTCGGCCAGAATGCTCATGATCAATGATGGATTCTCGATCTTCTTTAAAAACCGTATACAACTTTCCTTAAATTTCTTCAGGCGTGTTACTGATTGATTGAATATTAACGTCGCACTGTTCAGCTACACAAGGGCTTTTGGCGACGGACCACGTAATTTTGAACCATGGTCAAGTGACGTGGACGACACCTGAGCTGGCACGTCCTCTTCTAACTACCACACCACACCAACGGGAGGCTGTTTCAGCTCTTGATAGATTTAGCGTGCATCGCTGCCCTGTACGGCGGGTCTTTAGTGGTACTGGGCTCAAACTCGTGACAAGGCAACCCACGATCCGATACCTATACCACTCGGCTACCGCGGCCACCCGCAGGCATGTTACATAACAGTTGAAAAATCTTAGTGTGATAGCATTGTTCTTGAAATGTCATGCATTTAACATTGCAGAACAAATGACTACCTCGGAACAAAATGTCTGAGCAAACAGTTTAATCACATGACATGGACAAAACCTTCCTGTATATGGATGATAAAATACATTTTAGTGTTTTTTTAACTACATGCTTTGGTTATCATAGGTGACCATAGTCCCAAAAGTTTAGGATCCTACCCCATATGTATATATAATTTTTTATTTCATTTTTTTTTCTTTTAATAAATTTTTTTTTCATTTGGTTATTTAATTTCTCACGAACTATACTTACTTGGAAAATAAGCATTAATGCCTGTACACTAATATTGAAGTCCACCATATGTACAAGTCTATACATAGCATCAAGTTGTTCAATAATAACATTTCTCTTCAATTTTGCAAATGGATAAGCTCGAGAGACTCCAGTTAACAGAGCACTCATCATTTTGTTGTTTACCTCTCCCTTTTTCACAAAAAATTTGAACTGTCCAAAGTATATCATAATTAGATGATTAGCTAATGCAAATTCATCATGAGACAGAAGTACCTAAAAATCAGAAAAATACAACTGAAAAAAGTTCAATGTGCACACATGCAAATATTTAGTTAAAAAAAAGAAACTTTCTAAAAAATTATTTGATTATCATAATAGAATAGTGCCTCAAACTGCTAGTAATCATGCATCAATTTTACAAAAACTATTTTTAAGCAGATTTTGTAAAATTCTTATTTTAAAAATATTTTCAGAAAAATAAATATTTTGTTATAATGTATCGCTTTTCCTTTTTTATTAATCAAAATTAAAAACTAAAATAATTTTTTGTCAGAAACTGATAATTAACACCTTCCCAGTCTTGCTCGTACGAGCATACTTGTTTCTCTATCGTTTTTACTGTTTCACTTGTATCTTTTCAATCTTCAATACCAAATTAGTTACATAGACGGCGATAGTTGTCCATTAAAAGAGATTAAGTAGAAATAACAAAAAACACCACCTGTGCTAAATCATTGTACTTCCTTTATATTTATAGCCTTATAAGTATAACTTCTCTATTAGGTAGTCATGTAGGGGGAAGACACCTTAAAAGGAAAACACTATTATTTTCATTAAAATTAAAGTTATCTAAAACTAAATGCTGGAAACTATTAAAAATGTTAATTTTAACAATATTTTCCTATTTAAAATAATTAAATTGATTTAAAAATGTAATAAAAAATGGGACATTTTTTTGATCAAATTCTGGAAAAAAGTGTAATGGGTTAAAGGCGTAAAGTATAATAAATATATTACCTGATTGAGGAAACAAAGAGCATAATATTTTGCTCTATCAGTTAAATTGGGTCGAAATATAAGCCGCTCTACCTCTTGTACCACAACAGTTTTCATGTTCTTGTGTTGATTAAGAACTCTACTCAATTGATGACAAGCATGGGAGCCAATTTTAGGAACAGGATCTCCTATTTTATTCACTATATTTTCTAACAGAAACTATAGGGTGGAGGAAAAAAATTATATTCTGAAACTGCACATAGAAAATATGAAGATTTAAAACAGTATAGTTAAACACTTGACATTAACTCTACGGAAAAAAAAACAATTCTGAACTGAATATCAAAAGAGAATAATAAATGACTAATTTAAAGAATAATTATATAACTCCTTTTATTTAAAGATAAATTCAAATATTCGAAAGAAATGGTCCATTATGTACCTTAAATGATCAATGAAATGTTCAATATATATATATAATAATAATAATAATAATCCAAAGGAAAATTGTTAGAATTTTTAAACACATAAAGACATTTTCACATACAAAAATGCATCAATGAAAATAGAAAATTATTCGATACTATCACAATCATATTGATGACATTGAATAAAACAGCATGAATTCTAAAAATGAAAATTTAGAGTGCATAGTCAAAAATTAAAAGATAGAAATAATTATAAATAAATAATAATCAATAAAAGATAAACTAATCTTCATTATTTAATTATTTAAGAATTAGGTAAATCCCAGATTTTACTATTCGAGCTTGCCATATTAACGAATAGTTTGGCTTAGAATGGCAGCAAATGGAGAAATATGAAAAGTACATGATTACCAATTTAACACCTACAACATGTATGAAATTGGGGTTGCTAATTTGGCGAGTTTAATGCCAAATTGGTTGCTAATGCCAACTCGTTGCGAGCATGTAACGAGTGAAAGTTGACGTGGTTGCAATAACATGCAAGTACCAATTATATTTCAATTATAGATTAAATACAGATGCAAGAACTCAATATTCAGAAAAACAGATTAAAAAAAAATTTAAGATTAGCTTTTAAAAATACCTGTTCTTCTTCAGTGTTTTCCATCAGTAATTTTGACATTACAGTAACAGATTTGATTTTAGTTTTTTCAATTGTATCATGACTCACAGCAACTAGGTTAGTCAAGAATTTTTTGTACAAAAGTTTCAATCGTTCTTCAAATATCCATAAAACTTTGAGTAGCTTTTTCACTGCAGGATCACCTTTACTTATTTCATCCAAATGTTCCAAGGATTGCTGAAAAAAAAAATTAAACAATGTCATGTTAAGTAGGTGCATTAAAATAGGTATATTATGACATTTTAAACCATTCAAAGTTTTAACACAGCAATACAAGTAATGAACATGTTTCCAATTTGACTTTTACATATTGATAATGTTAGAAAAATTTCTTACTTCACTGAATAGTCTTAATTTTCGGCCTTCAAGTAGTAAGTCACCAATAAATAACTCTAGTAAAGTTTCTGGAAAAATTTAAATACAAATTTAGGATTTCATTTACATAAATAATGTAAATGATTTTAACCCTCTCGCTGAATAGTGGTACATCTGCTATGTGTATTTTGCCTGCGGATATCGCAGGATATGCAGCGAGAGGGTTAAGAGAGAGGTATTATTTAATGCATAAAGACCTTAACATATAGTGGAAACCTGTATACCCAGGGCCACCGTTTTTCAATGCACAAAAACAGAGCCACTGGCTTCTTTAAAAATGTGAAACTGATATGCATTCATCATTGTACTAACTATCTTCCAATTGGAGTTAATATAAGTACTTAAAATAATAAATTCTGTGAAATAAAAAGGTTTTTAAAAAATTCCACAAATGGCTCTAGGTACAATATCATTATACCTAGGGCCTTTCCTTGGAAGTTAGGTTCCCCTCTCTAATCAATAGAAAATAAACATACACACATGAATTTAATAAAAGAAACAATATCAGCTAATACATGTGGGAGTCCGAATAAAAATCAGACTCTTCAGAAGGCGGGATTTTAGATTGGCGAGGTGGTTTGTCTAGGGGTAAGTATTTAAGGGTGTGAGTGATGAATTAATTGAATCTAAGTCATTTAAACACAGATACTTCATTTAAGTAAAAAAGAATTTATTTAAAGTTAAAGGAAAATATTTACAAAAGGGGATAATTACAAAGAGAAAGACATGCAGGAATTAGGTTAATTAAAAGTTGAGTTATACCTTTAGAAGACGGGGAAATAAACCTTTCTCATTATTGGACGTTAGGACTGGTGGTGCCGCGCAAGGCGCGAAAATGCGGTAAAGACTTGACGTGTTGAACAAGCAGTGGTTAGTAGGCCTCTGCCGAAAAATTATTCAAGCCAGAGCTATGAAAGCTTACTAGATGGCGCTGCTTCGGAATGCAGTAATAAATAAAATTGAGATTTATGGTCCTCTGAAAAGGATATGACTCAACCTTTTAACAAAATGTTTCAAAGGAAAATTCTACATACATTGATTTATTATGTAACTATTTAAATTGCAATGCACCAAATTATTAATGAATTATATGTATTTTCATTCAAAATTACAGTTTAAGAAACTGGTTCCAAAAGTGAGCTGCATACATTGTCACTCTGAAGCACCAACAGATTGTGGTTTGGGCAATTTGAACACAATATTTCTGTAGTCAATTTCATAAGTTTCTTTTTTATCATAGAGAAATTTATCTGAATGTGCAATATTCTTCAGAAATTTAACTTCTTCACGACTTCTTTTCTTCTTTAACAACTATTATTTCTGCCACATAAAAATGTTAAGTTTTTTTTGCCTTGTATTTTTGTTAAACAAAATCCCCCATTTCAATAGTATCCCCTAACACCAGCTACTGTAGAATTTGCATCATCAGTGTAATGAGAATCTTCAATATCTGATAATTCTTCGGATAAAGCTACCTCAATTTCAAACTCAGGTTTTTCACAAGTTTTTTTGTGTGGATATTTTAATCACATTATGTTTTTCAATTCTTCCTTTTCTGGAGTGTTAGTCAAGATTCTACATCTCCCTGGTTTTCGGCCACCTCTGCTGGACTTACTTCTGAGAATTATGCTTATTAGAAATTATTTAGAATTATGCTTCTGTTTTTATAATTATAAAGAATTGTTTTTTTATTAAATTAATTCTTATGTTTGTATAAATAAAGTAATCCTGAATAATAACAATAATGGTCGCAAATAAATATAAATATATTATAAATCAAGCATATTTTGTGAAAGTTTCAGAACTAAACATTTTTCTCATTTAAAAAACATCAATAATAATAAAAAAAACTTGACAAAATCAAAATGGTTCAAACAATTAAGGCCATTTTCCTCCTTTTATTATAAAGACTTTTTTTGATAAAGCAATAACAAAGAATATTAATTGCACCTAGGTAGAAGGCAACTACGTGGCCCTAGGTGCAAGACTAGGTAATTTCAAACAAAATGTCTTCTGTAGAAAAACCCACATGGAGAGGGGATTTATTTAAAATCTAATTTAGTACTTAATGTTACAAACAAAATTATGTACTAGAATTCAAAGAACAATATTTGACTTATCTTTGCACAACAATAAAAAGAGATGCAAAATTTTACTTCAGATTATGTAAAATTTTGTTCCCATTTATAACTTGCCACAGCTTCCTTTTGTAAAATTTCAAAATGAATGCCATAGTAGGAATTAATGCTGTTACTCACCCAACTGAGTAAAAAAAAATTAGAACTAAATATTCAGATAAAATGGGTTGGCCCTAGGTACACAGGTCTCCCCTACAAATGTGATACTATTTGAACACTACTATCATAAATGATATCACAATTAATAATTCTTTATTTGCATGATTGTTTTGATCCCTGCTGTTTTTAAGATATTTAGAAGCTAAGGAGAAACAAAGAAGAACAATATAACTCTTTTTGAAAAAAAGCATTTTACATTGCAACTGAATGAGAAGAAAAGGTTACAAAACGATTTCTCAAAAATGTAAATCATTAAAACATTTCAAGATGGAAGATAATAGTCATGGGGGAGGGGAATTACGTTGAGAATTAGTGCAGCAATTCTTGAATAACTATTCCTAAAAGTATCAAGATGCATCTGATGTTGATTAATTATTTATATTACCCTGAAAAACCAACAAAAAGGTTATTGGTAAAATACCTCATAATTTTGAAACCCTATTCAAATGAGCGAACAACCAAGCTGGTGCCATGTGTCTCTTCAAACCATGTAAATGTGAGTACTTTGACACTCAGATTTAATGTGCATCACTTGGCTACAACAGCAATATTCAATGTTGAGCAATGGAACTAATAACCATTAAATAAATACCAATTTTATAATCAATATCATATACAAATACAATTATTGAATCATACAAAGAGACATGAGTGCTGATTTATACGCAATTTAAAAACTGAGTGAAAAATAAGAACTATAAAAAGTTGTGAATAAAACTGTTCAGCAGAAAAAGAAATAAAATGGTAGGATTACAATGAATTATGGATGTCTTCGGTTAATGTTAAAGAATAGGATCTGTATTTGGAATACTTTTTCAGACATAAAAGTGCTCCATTATATTCGGGTTTCACTATCCCATAGAGAATCACTGATTTGATCATATTACTCAATTTTATCCTAGTTGATACATTTTTTCTTTTATAAAATGTGTTTCTCATTTTTTCTCCTATATTGTAATGCTAAATAAACTATCCCTTTGCATGTTAAAAGGAAACATTAATTATTTGTGGAATATTTTGAAATTTTATAAACATTACATTATAAACAAATGTATGAATTACAATGCTATAAAATACAGTCATTTTTCTGTCCAAAAATGTGCTCCGCGTTTAGTTCAAGCTCTCGTACATTTGGCAAAAACAACCTTATGAAGATATAAGAGAGAAATTGAGAGAAGTTGTTTTAATAATAATTATAATAATAAAAGGAGGGAGGGAAGACATTTAAAATTAGAATAAAAATCTGACATTCAAAACTAATTTAACTTACCCATAGCCATTAGACATTCTCGCTTTCCTTTAGTATTCACCATTCCTATAAGTTTTTCCAAATGTTTTAAGTTATATACATGCGAGTCTTGAATGATCATTGTATGAGCTGATATTTTGTCAGACAGGGTACCAGCCTGTAGTATTTTCTTTGCCCATACAAAGTCTTTGTTTTTTTGAACTTCTCTCACTTTAAGCAACAAAAACAACAAATTTACAAATAAGGAAAAAATTAGTAAAGGGTATGAATAATTAAAGTATAAAAACTCATGTTATGATAGAAAACTAATTTTCTAAATATATAAAATACGCAAGGAAAATAAAATAGCTAAGATTCTATACACTTACATTTCTGATAAAGACTTGTTTCAGAATCTAATAAGTTTTCTGATTCTGATTTCAAAGCAAGGATTACATCAGGATTTGGAGAAGCTTTTGGAAAAGTTAATTTGGGAAGCTAGAAAATTAAAAACAGAATTTAAAAAAGCAATATAAAATATTTTATTCAAAATAAGAATCTTAATATATCTATACAGACACACATTTTTTTAAAAAGAAAAATTTTAATTCTATAAGTTAGATTTAAATTACAAAAAGATACAAATTTCCAAGTTAAGACTTATGGGAAAAAAATTCTATAGTAAAAAAAATCTAGAAGCTTGACTATATAGATATATTGCATGTTTACATAACATACATTGCAAATTTAATTTTAAATTGTTCTAACACTTTAATTGCTAGTCACTTGAGTAACCAGTATTGACAGTCAATGACTTAAAATTGTTCTCAGAAATCAACTTACTTTTATAACAAAAGTAATTGAAGGTAATAAAATAAGAGTTTATATGAAAAAGGTAATATTATAAAACCTTTTCTGCAATGATGAGCTTTGATTTGATTAACACTCTAAAGCAGGCTTGGACAATACTCAGACCACGATGTTAAATTATCCCACTAGACAATTTTGTATTTCTGTTGAAATTTGCTTCTTGTTTTATGCATGAGAACGTACAAAAAAAAAAAGAAATAAATTAAAATTTGCATGTTTCATTGTTATAATACACAAGTGAGGCTCTAAGCTTTGGCTCAAATATACTAAAATCAGACTTCCCGTCATTCATGAATGTCAAATGTTACCAAGAACAGGGGTGTCTAACATGCGGCCCGCCGATTCTTTTTTAAAAAATTTTAAATATCAGGTTTTTGAAAGTTTTTTCATTTTGAAATTTATTTGAGGGAAAATTATATATATATACACATATGTCTATAATGTATTTGCCTGTTACCTCTTCTTGTTATAAAATAAATCCTTTTTGATAATAGGAATGTCCTTTACATTAAAATAGATTTATACTTTATCAAACAATTACATTGGATTTTACTATGGATGGTACATGATTCTCTGTGTGTGCGATTTTCATTTCTTCTTCTCCTTTTCTGTTGGAGTGCCCAAAGAGCAAGAGGCAGTCAGAGATGTTTTATAAAGTTTTAAAAAAATATTCTGGACAGTGTTAAGGTAAAGGGCAATGTATACTTAATCGTTTGCAAAAGACAGCACAATCAAATTTCAACAATGAGTAATGAAAGATCAATTCAGAAGGAACACCGTAACTTTCAAGAAAATGACAATTGTAATATTTTAAACATTATTTGATCATTGCATTATTATATTATCTATATCTGTATACGGGAAAAATAATGAAAACAATAATAATAATAATTCATTCTGTTTTAAATTTTCACTCCAATAAATGTTTTTTTTTGTTTCCAAATCTGATATAAAGGTACATATTTTTATGTGCGGCCGGCAAGATTAGTTTTTTTCTGAAGTGGCCCTCAAGGTCATTTGGGTTGGACACCCCTGACCAAGAAGATCAGTTTTATTATGCAACCACAAAGACCTATGTATGAGACTATGTTAGACCTATGTATTTTTTGGTAGCTATATTGTCAAGTCCAGAACAAGAGATTAACCCTCTAACCGGATAACACGGAAAATTCCGTCAGTGTAAAGATGCTTCGAAAATGGAGTGCACAGATTTTTCTGCCTTCAAGTAATGTTTTCAAAAGCGGATTAGCCGCACTTTTCTGAAATCCTTTCCCCCTTTTAAGGTTTAACAACTTGAAAGATAATGAGGGACAGAGGAAGCAACACAGCAGGAGTTTTATGGCTCGCAGGGAACCCCGTGTTTTGACCCTGGGGCAATGTAAAAAATTGGGGAGAAATTTCTTTAGAAGTGTTTGTTTGCTAGCTTGTATTTTAAAAGTTTCCAAAAGTCCCAACGCATAAGTAAAATATGTTACAATTCCCTTTTTTGGTTTCATATTAATTTGAAACTGTAACAAGTTGGGACGTGTCAGGGCAATCTGCTATTTTATATAGTTAGACAAATTATCTTTTTTTAAGTATATTCTTTCGTTTCATTTTTCTTATTTTAATCAAAGCTGTCAGTTTTTGAAACATGATTATTTTATTATAAGATACCGAAAAAATTAATAAAACACCAAACTCTTTAAAATTTGGAACCTTTTCAATTTTTCAACCACTAAAAATGAATAAATTTAAACTTCATCAAATCATTTGAAACATTTTCTTACACTTTGATAAAAATAATAACGAAAAAAAACCCAAGATTTATTAGTTTTTTTTTTTTTTTTAGATTTCAAAGCCTAAGTGTTCAGGGAAGTTTCAGTACAGTGCCTGGTTATATATTGTTAAAATACACCGAATTATATTTGAATTTTAAGTGCTTGAACTTCAGTTTACATCAAAGACAACATGAATGAAGATTTTCACACATTTTTTTTATAACTTGAATGTTTGAATAAATGGTAATCAAAAATATACGGAAACATTTACAGTAGACATTTATGCATATAAATAAAAATAAAAAACAATTTTAAATTCGAGCTATTGAAAAACATTCAAATTATATATTGTTCAAAAATATCTATTTATACAAAATACCTCAACATTTATCTTTTTTAAAGGCTAACTGAATAAGTAATTAAAATCTGGATATTTTTTGAAATCTCAACCTTATAAAGCTAGAAATTTTATGTTAGAAATTCCATTTGAAATTTCAAAAAAAAAAATGCATTGCGCAGTTAAAAATTATTTACCATAAGTTTTAGCAATTGTTTGAGTATAATAAAAATTTGAAATTTTTATTATATAGCTTCTTTGGTATCTTTTAATAATTTTCAAGATTTCATACAATTCAGTTGAAAACCGCATGCTAAGAGCAAAAAATATACTAAAAAAATTGATGAATATACAATTACAATAAATTCTTACATAGAAGCAAAACTGAAGCTAAAGCGTAGGAATAAAAAATTTTGAGTATATCTGAAGTAGTTTTCGAAATATTTATTTTAAAGTTCAGAAAATTTGTGTACGTTATGTTATACTTAATATTAATTAAATGGTTAAAATAATGTGTTAATATTAGTCATGTAATCGTTTGATGACACATTCATATACTAATAAAAATTATCATGGTCATTGATGCGAATGTCAAGAATTTTATGTAATTTTAAATTCAGACATTAAGATATTGATGTAGAAAATATAAAAACGACGATCTAAAATACATGAAAATGCAGTCTGCTATAAAATGATCTTGACAAACAAAATCCGGCATTTTCACTTACTATGGCAGAGCCGGCTTAGTCAGGGGCGATCTGGAAAAACAGAGAGAGAATCGCGGTTTTGATGGATGCCATTCTAGCTTTTAAAGCTCCCAGGAAAATTTATATGTATACAAATTACAAATGCAAAAATAAATCTTGTAATTTTCCATACATTTTATAACAACGAATTGTGGAATTGGCTTCCAATACATTGTTGTGTTTGACAATATCTAAGGTAACCAACCCTACTTTAGATAGATTTGTACTACTTTTTCGTAACAGTATTCCTTTAAAATTAATTCGTGCAGCCGAAATACACATTTTGTACTCCTTAAAATTTATGTAAACTATAACGGTTAATTTTAATTTATTCAACTTGTGAAATGTTCATAATTAACCATTTCCGTCTAAACAGTTTACATGGAAAAAAAAAAAAGTTTGGACTCCTTCATTCATTAGGGTTTATATAAGATTCTAACATTAAATTTTATTTTCACCGAATAGGATTGAGTGAAAGTGTATAGTGCTTCTACACCACAGGTCTGGGGTTCTATTAACGGGCTGCGCAAGGTTGACTCTGCCTTTCATCCCCGCTACATTGGGTCGATAAATGAGTACCAAGCTTGCTTCGGTCTTAAACACTGAAGGTCTCTCTTCAGACAGACCACCAAATCGGGACATCTGTTCATGCACCTCAGCGTCCAATGGTCACGTGTATTATGATGGGCACAGTAGTTCCTGGCCCTCATGGATTGTTGTGCCACTGAGTTTGAGTCTTAAGTTTGAGGATTACCTCACTTTGGGGATACCCCTTAGATAAACATGTATTTCCACTCATTTGCAATTAAACATTTTTCTTTCAATTACATTTATTTCAGAAGGAAGTTTGATTTTTCAAATGTATTTGCTTAATAACATGTATATTTGTGTATTATATTAAAAATTTGATCAATCCAAAATTACATGTTTTTAGCTCCTCTAAAAGCTTTTAGGATTTTATGACAGATCTTACAATCCATATACGTTTTATAGTAGTGTATTTAAAAATGATAAAGACATTTTTATGACTGTGTGAGCTGTTATGCCTCATTTATAAATATAAAAAATTGCATTCAGCTACAGTTTTTAAAATGTACTGAAATAAGTGGAGAGGAATAGGATATTTACATATTATGAATATTTTTGACTGCAGTAAGATATATTTATATATATATATTTTAGTTTCTTTACAATTTGAATAGAAGTTGTAAGCCATTTTGCGAATAGTTTGATGTTGAGTATAAACCCATAGGCTGTTTAATATTGTAAAGTGTTTTACTTTGATACAAGCACACACAAAAATAAGGCCCATTTGCAGTTATATGATCAGCTTCAGTGATATTTAAATTTTCAAAAATAGTCTACATGTACGAAAACATTCTTTCACAACCGCACACCACATCTCTCTCTCTCTCATACTATATTTTCCCTACAGCAGGAAATATTTGTGTATACTGAAAAATTTAATACAGGATACATTTTCAAGTGTTAAATTTGTTTTTAAAATTTGGTATGAATACATTGTGGAACTGTCAGTTAACTTCACTGAACAAAATTGTTTTAAGTGTACTGCTTTGAAAGACAAAATTAATTAGGGAGAACTTTTCTCACAATAGAATTTGTAATGACTGAATTGTGTGAAAATGTAGTTATCGATGTGTGACATTTTTCCTTGTAATAAAAGAAACAGAAAGATTAGAAATTTAACTTGAATAGAAAATGGTTAGAAGTACTGTCATGCGCATTTGAAGAAGTATATCCCCCATTAAAATTAAAAATTATTGACTGAATGTGTGTTATGTCCATCACAAATGCCGATGTAGAAAAGGAATTTTTATTTAATACAAGAAGTTCGAAAAAGAGAACACTAGGAAGGAAAATTTAAATTTTTTCCGAAAAATATTCAGTTAACATAAAAATATCTTTTATATGATTTTAATTAAAATAAATTAAAAGTATTGAAATCCTTTTTTATGCTATTTTATATTAAAAATATAACTGAATAGAGAAAGATCGGTTTTATTTCATAAATATAATCATCGTATGTAATATTTATAGTGTTATTGTTTAAAAATGAGATAGGGCCTTTGCTCTTTTTGCCTCATTACTTTTTTAAAAAACAGGAAAGTGAGCGCGTTTTCTTACTCTCATATTCTAAAATGAATACAGGATGCTTTTTTTCTGGTTCAAATCGCAATACCAAATATATATATATATATATATATTTTAATTTTTAAAAAAATGACAGGAAAATAAATTTTCTTTGAAGAAAATATAATTATTTTTCAACTTCTAACATACTATTTATTTCATTTTTTCCTCTTTTTTTTTACCTTTCATTTTTTAATTTTACTGTGACTGAACATATAGGAGAAAGAAACGTAGAATTCCACTACGCTTTCAAAAAAGATTGCCCAAGGCAACTTAACAGCTAGCTGTAAACGATTGATCTCTTTATTCTTAGTTTACAAAAGGACCGAACTGGGTCGTAAAATTGTCCCCGTTGGACGTCCCAAGTTCTAAAAGGGGGAAAGGAAAAAAGTCCGTTGCATTTTTGAAGGGAATCGTAAAATAAGAGTTAAACACTTTCGGAATAACTTTTCAGGAGGAAGGTATCCAGTTAGAGGGTTAAATGGTATCTGCACAAGTCTTTAGCATCACATGAAGGGCAAGTAGGAGAATCTACTTAACTTCGTGTTTCATGAGATAGTCAAGTCAATCAGTGGCACCCAACAGGTCTACTAAGGTCACAAGAAATTGGACTTTCCATTAAGTAACTCCAATTCTCCCCCACACAGAGTCCCAATCTCTCTCTTCAGTGTTTATTAACATCCCACTCTAAATAAACACAAGGACTATTGCTGACAGACATTGTTACTTTGAATCTTGTTCAAATAAAAAAATGACACCTCAGTTGGCCCTTCCTTTGCCAAATTACTACACCATGCCAACAAGAAGACAGATTTAATGTGCATTAGTCCAGTGGCATAACTTACACCCCCACATTGCAGGGGCCCCAAAGCTTATATTATAACAGTTTTGTAGTCATTTGTAAGATCTGGCTTTGGGCCCAAAACCTGACTCTTCCATCACACCACTGCATTAGTCCCTCTACACGGCATGTTTTCTGCGGCACTTAGGCTTGAACTTACGATAGGGTGACAAGTTCGTGACCAGAACCACTATGCTACTGTAACTTTTGGATTTTCTCTCAAAATAAGTTTTACATCTAGTACTGACGATTCTTTAAGCTGTTTTTCATCACACAAGTACCATATCTTCAAAAAGTTACAAAATTGATACATCCAGATCACTAAGTTAAAAGAATTTTGAGCTTTGTTTCAAAGGATTTCTTATATTTATTTTTTAACATTTTGAATTTTTTTTATAATAATTTTAGGTAGTTATATACAAATTTTACTTTTGTATTTCTTTTGAATGAACTAATTTGAAAGTAGTGGGAAAATTAGTATTAGGTTTCACATTTTTCTCAGATAACAACCCTATTCACCAGTAACTGTACCAGGGATCAAAGGAAGAAAACCAGTTTTTTGTAGTCAGTTTAGTTAGAAAATTTTACCTGGGTTCAAAGCTCAGATTTAATTATACCTGCACAGTCATGGGGTCTATTTTGACTAATAATGTTGCAAACTCACAGATGAGTAACCAAAGTTAAAACAATTGTGGTGAAATGCAATTTTAACAAGCAGTTTGCTATCAGTTGATCTTGGTTTCATAGCCCAGTTCATTTTGTGGTGAATGCATATCATTGTTAAAAATTGAAAATTTAGACTGCATATACAAAATTTGGTGCAAAACTGCTTACTACTACTAAAGCAACTAAATTGACACACACACATCTGGTCTGATTTTACAAACTGATAAATGTCAATAAGAAGTACATACAATTTTTGAGTAATTTAATTATATCAGCAATTCATTAAATTTATAATAATGTAATATACTCTAAATAATTAAAGCCATTTGTCAGTACCTTTGAACAAAAGAACTAGTACCACTCACTGGAGAATACTGTTATATATATAACATAAAACTTGTATACATCAAATGGTTTGAAATGACAAATGAAAATGATGTATGATTATAGCACTGGAAAAAGTTTCATGCATATGTAACATTACATGCACATATATCAAAATATTCGTAAGTAATAATTTCAATATTTATAAGCAAAAACAGTTTGGGATTTCTAAAAAAATAACCACCTGTAAAAGAATTTGACAGCTAACCACTGAAAGAGCAAGTCTTCTAAAAATAGAATGATTCTTTTCATTTTTGTAACAGCTTACATTTGCACAATTCTTTCAAAGATTATTAACAATTAAAACAACTCAATTTGTTTTTTCCAATAATGCTCGCAAACTAAGTACCTAGTCACTATGTGGATTCAGTTTTTTAAAATTGTTTCTAATATCCAAGTATTAAGTCACTTAAATTGCTTCAATAAATTATATTAAGGGTTAGAATCAACAAAAATAACCAATAAAGATAAGGTGATCATTTTTTTTTATAATGAAAAGGAGGACGAAAAATTAAGAAAAAATTTCAACGTAAATATTTGAAACATTTTATTAATTCAAGCAAAAATATACTCTAACTATGCTTACATTCATTTTAATTATTTACTTAAACGAGTATTTTCCCATTGAATAAATTTTTTTATCAATCTATTATTTTCTAATATATCAGAAATTTTGGAACAAGAAAAATCCTTCATATTTAACTTTAGGGTCTTTGCTATCAACATTCAATCTTGATTTCTCACTTGCCCAAAAATCATCATCGATTGAAAAAAATTCTTTCAATTGCTTCATTAGTTCCAGGGCAGCACAACGTTAAGTCAACAAGAATAACTAAATTTTCATGTAGAATGTGTACATTTTTGGAACGGTTAAATATTTCCATCTATCTTTTATCAATTTCAATGTGCTGATTTTCCCACTGGTCCAATTTATCAGAATTTAAATATATACATTCAGTCTTCTAATTTCAAACCGACCATGGCCATCGATTTTAATATCAGGCATTTCTTTAGATAAAAACTCACAATGCAGTTTTCTATATATGCCCCAATTTACTTGCGTACAAGTAAAAAATACCACTGAAAACTGTTATTTCAGACCATACTTTGACACAAATAGGAAACATGCTTGGTAAAAACTCTGCACTTCTATGGCAAACATTTCCATTATGCCAGGATTTGATTCTTCTAAGTTTGACAATTTTCTTTTTATTATTAGAGGAATAAGATTTCCTTCACATCGTGATTTTTACTGAAGGACGAAATCGTTCGGTAAACTCCTAGGAGAGCACCCACCCTTGGCGCCAAACCGGAAAAAGCGCCAAGCGAAAACGAAATGGCGCCAAGCAAACCCGACAACGGTGACAAGTAAATATAGCAGTATAAGATGGACGCGCAATGAAAATATATGTAAACAATACAGAAATTTAACATTTAAAAAAATATAACAGCACTTTCTTATTGTTGATCCTTCCCAAGTGGAGGGTAAAGTGTAACTGCTTTTAAAAAATTCTGGAAAGTCTCGTCGCTGAGTGAGTGATCGCGAGAGCGCCGCCATAAATACTCAGCGAGGTAATGGTCGAACATGCCTTCTGCGTGGTTGGTGTGATTGCGGAGAAAACGTTTTATTGTCGACCATGTACCCTCAATTGAATTGGTATGAGCACCGGTATCAGGATCTTTAAAACATACACTATGATTCACCTCCAAATGCTTAAAACCCTCATCTGACAAACATTTATACGCCTTCCAACAATCAGAAACAATCGTACTTCCAGGCAGGACCCATTCTTTAATCACACACAGCAATTCCTCTTTCGTCCGTCGTTCAACAACTCGAAAAAAACATCTATTCGTTCCTCTTTCTATACCTTAATCCTTCTTTCATACACCATTCAATCAATTCTTTCTTGCCTCTAGCATTCAATAACGTAAAAAATTCTAACGTGTATTCACTTACAAGCGCAGCCAGGTTGAATCCTAGGAGGACCCACTTTTGGTCGCCAAATTTTGAGCGATAAAGGTTACAATATGGTAACCCTTCCATTTCATCGAAAAATTTGGATTTTCAAATCACCTAAAATGGCAACCCTAAAAAGTACAACGTTTTTAGCCTTTTCCGAAAAAAACGTCATTTTGACATTTGACTTCGTTTGCTCTCCACGGTTGTTGTTAAGAATGGCGTGTGAAAGGAAATTAATTGAAAGTGAGGCTACGACAGGTTTCTTTGTGCTCCTGGGCACAAAGGGGAAGAAAGAGACATTAGAATGGTGTATGAAAGCTAATTTAATTGCTTCTCGTTATGAATGTCCGAGGTTTAAAAAATATGCGTTTGTAAGAATGAAAGGAACGGTTGACGGCTACGAATGGCATTGCCGCAACCAGTCGAAAGATAATCGCCACGACGTTGTTCGGAGTGCGAGAAAGGGCACTTGGTTTAGCGAAAGCAAACTTGCTATAATAATTATCTTGCGTTTGACCAGATATTGGTTTGGCAAGAGCATGAATGCGTTCGTGGTGAATGACTTGAAAGTTAATAAGAATAGGTCACAAGTTGGTGGATGACAATTTTCATGAATTCCTTGCATCCATCGCAAGGGTGTATCCACCAACGGAACATGACGAAATGCAAGCGTAAGGTAAGTGCCTTTTAAAATTTTTTAAAATGATTGATTTCATGTATTTCTTCAATTTTATATTTGTGAAACGCCCCTTTCGTCCTTTTTTAAAAATGTAAATCATGTTGTACACACTGGTTTTAGAATGCTTTTTTTAAGTGAATTTCATTGCGTTTTCTCCGTTTTTTTCTTTATATAATGATTAATTTAATGTATTTATTCGTTTTCATCTTTGCGAAACGCCCATTTCATCCCCCGCTGACGCATGCGCTTCCCAAGAGTTTTTCGTCATTGACGCCTTTTTGAAAACCTTCAATTTGGCGCCAAAAACAGCAGTGGGTCCTCCTAGGATTTTACCGCGCAGCCATACTTTCAACCCGGTGCCCAACAACAAAATGAAATTTGAAATGCGCGCCCACAAATGACGAAAATTCTAGAAAAAGTTAGGGTTGCCATATGTTGTATTTAAAAGCAAGGTTACCATGACGGCGCAATTATCGCCAACCAAAGTAATTCGCGCCAAGGGTGGGGGCTCTCCTAGGAGTGAACCCCCGATTATGTATAAAATACAACACGGATAATTTATACTGTACCGGCACATGACGCGTAACAGTTCGGTCTGGCATTTCTGAATACAGAGATTAGTTTTAAAATATTGGAAAGGTACCGGAGGACACTTTTTGAGGTAGAACATAACCTATAAAAAAAGGACTGTCCGCCCTATAAAAGTATACGATTGGTCACCTTAATAAAGATGTCTATGATTTTCTAAATAATTAATAGGAATACATAAATTCTGTAAGGAATTTATCAAATTTGAACTTTTAGGAATAAACTCGTTATTCTTAAAAGTTCAAATGAAAAAATAATTTTAAAAAATTCTATGCCTCTTACTTGCTCAGACCATTTATTCCCCGGTTTTATGGTTAATTTTTGAAAGCTGTCTTTGAATTTCATTTTTCCCTATTTGCTTGCACGCTTTTATAATCTTATATGACAACAACCAAACAACGTGTTTTTATATCTTACGCACTGAAACACAGTAGGCAAGCATTATTTTGCTTAACATATTTTCAGTTACGGTAACGATTATTGGAAACTTTGTTGAAATGTTAACATAACTTTCAATGTAAACTCAGATTTTAATACTTTCTACAGTAAATAGCAATTATTTAAAAAAAATTATGGAATTTTTGCTTAAAATACAATTATTTAAGTAACTACTTTGGTTTCCTTATATACGATAATGAATTTAAAATTTTATTTGTGATAAAGCCAACACTGAAAAGAAAAATGATCCGAAGAAAATGAATTAAAATGAAATGAAGTAGGCTGTTTATAATAAACCAAAACAAATATTTGTCTATTTATTTATGTGACTATGATTTGGAGAACGAAACTGAGCGTTTGTTATTATAATATGTTGCTTTAAATATAAATTTTACTATGAAATCATTTCCTTTTTTCAGAAGCTAAATTATTCCACTAAACCTTGAACCGGGATGCAGTATTATGTTTTTTACCTTTTCCTCCTTCCTTATGTGTTATTACTGTTAAGATAAATATTTCATTTGCGTTAGGTATGGCTGGAGTAAGTAGTAAAGAATTTTACTTTAATGCTGTTCAACTCTTAGCCCGATCTTTAGCATCTTTGAGACCTGCACCATGGGAAAAGGTTTGACAAATGTTTTCTTTTTATTAAATTAAAATGATTAAAAATGTACAGTTTCCTTATATCTTCACTAAAGGAAATAGATTCCCCCCATTTTATTTTACAATTTATTATAAATTATTTACGTTAGGTAAATGGAAAATAAATGTATTTGATGAAAATATAATATTTTTGTTATGCAGAAATAATTATTTTTGTAATATCTGAGTGAAATCCTTAACTGAATATGAAATAACAAAATATGATATTCATGGTTTCACATGTAGGCCTTTTAGTTATGTTTCTCAATTATAAATTTTTTAAAATTTATGTAAAAATTGGGTTAGAGTGTAGTATAGGGGGGCTACTTGGCGCAGTCATTTTTTTTTTGGCGACTAAAAACGATCGCCATGGTACATTATTCAGCAATGGGTTTTTAAGCGATCGGATTCGATAGCCAAGCTACATATTTTAATGGTAGATGTTCCAAGAACTTAAAAATTTTACTTTTGAAATAAAAAGGAGATATTGATGGGAAGTAAAAAGAAATATTTATAAAGATATCATTAATGCATAAAATTAAAAATTGAATTTTCTTAAGCAAGAAGAAATCCTAAATTAGAATATTTCAGAAGTAGGCTTACCTGCAGTTCAGGAGAGTTCTTCCAAAGGAGGGTATATTTCTTTCATTGCCTCTAAAAAGGCAGCGAGTAGGTCATTCGGATTTCTGGGTTGCTTCATCTTTCTCCTCATGTACTCCGCAGGGTAAAAATCAAATCGATTCTCACACCTGTGTGTTCTATGGAGAGACCTTTTAATGGCGCTCCACAAACCTTCGATGGAGTTCGTGTGAGTGCCCATTTCTGGATCTTTGAAAAACATATTGTGATTGACTGAAAGATGAAGGAATGTTTATGTTGCTCATGATTGACGTGAGAAGAGTATCTTTCGACCTACCCTGAACCACATGAAAGAAGCACTTATTTGATGACCTTTCAATTCCTCCAAACACCCAGGTCCCATTCACTCATTTGCCTCTGTTGTACTTCCTTTTACTGAACATGCTCTCGTCTATTTCTACAAGGACATCAGGACCTCCAAGCTTTGAACTTTCATACACACACATTTCTATGCATACTTCTCTACAAAAACTCATCCAATCCATGACTGTTTTCTTCGTAACATTAAGCTAAAAAAAATAAAGTCACGTTTGACTTTTCGCACCCACATATTCGTTAGCTTCAGAATTTCAAGCATAGTCAGCTTACTTTTTTCGAACCAGCTATTCTTCCTTACAGATCTCTTAATGCGATGTCCATTCCCAAATATATCTGTCATTCAAATTCTTGATCAGATGCATAGTGTTCTTGCAAACTTAACATTCAGCACTGGCAGCAATCAATCCTTTTTCCATACACCGCTGTATCACATTCAATTTTTCCTTTTGTTCCAAATCATAAAAAAAATGCAAATCCTACCTTTCAGGCATACTCTTCAGGATAAAGCGAAGGGAAAAAAAAAGAAAAGGAAAATTGAATATTTAAAATAGCTTTAAAAATTTTGATATCCTGTGTGGACAAAAATAACTTTGAAAATGAAAAAAATAAATTTTAGATGGAATAGTTAATTTGAAAATGTCTGCTTGTGTTGAAATCATCTGCAACTTTATTAATTAACCAATAGCAATTTTTTAAAAAAGAACACATCACCTTATCTGCATAAGACCACAAATCAAAAATCAAGAGTTACAAAATTAAACAGTGTGCCAGAATGAATTTGTTATCTCACCATGACATTTAGATAAAAATTGCCAAATCCGAAGAAAAATCACCAAATCCAAAGTGCCCCCCCCCCTATAGTACACTTGAGCAAAAGCTGGTATTATAATTGTAGTTTGACTGAAGTACATTCATAACTCTTAAAATTGAAACAATGATGAGTTTAGTTTAAACCTAAAATAGAGTGGATGCCAAAAATTGAATAAACAAATTTTTTTTCAATATTAAATATTAACTAGCTATGCGCTATATTAACTATTATTGATAAGTCAATTATTTAATAATTATAAATGAGTACAATATAAGTTAAAATGAAAAAATAAATGGATTGGACGTCCTAGGAATACCTTGAAAACATCTTTATAAATGTGTTATTACTTTGAATTCTTGTATACTTCAAAAAATTAACTATTCATCATTTTTTCATATTTATTTAATCATATTTTAAACTGCATACTTATATATTATACAATCAACCACAATTTCGTTAAATCAAGAGAAATTAATGAATTCTGCCATATGCAGCAAACAGTGGCAAACTATTCCTGTGTATGTTCGAAAAAAATAACAATAAAAATGATAGCATTTGGTGACATTTTTTTAAATAAGATACTTTTTTGATTTGGCAGACTCAATCTACAGTATAATACGCATATATCTTAAATTGTTATGCATATTTGAAGGACATATTTTAAGTAAATTATTTTTCTGAAATATTTATTTTTAACAAAGAATTCAAGAACAGAATTTTTAATTGTTCAATGATATATGTTTCAGGGAGATCTTAATGATGTATTATATAAATTAGAATGTTTTTTTGTATGCTCATTCTAGAAAGCAGATAGATGCAAAAAATGAAATTGTATTTTAAATTACTTAGGATTTAATTAAAGCCTGATTTTGTGCAAAGATCTGCAAAACTTGTTGAAAAAGCTTATTGAATACATTGTGATAGTAATTCATAGTTAGTTAATGTAGTTAGTAAATTCATAATTAATTAGTGATATCATAGTTATATAGATATACACTCAACTTTTTTTACATGATTTTGAAATAACACAGTACATGAATTTATCGATTTTTTTAAACACAAATTTTTGTTCTAGCATGAATTTTTAAAAAATTGGGCAAGTTGTACCCTTAGGATAAGTGCGATTTGATTGAATTTATCACAGTTTATGATAATAAAGAAGTCAATATGATAAGATCAAAGGTGAAATTCAATTATTAACAGCTGGTTTAATTCTCAAGGGCTTGAAATATGCTACAAGTATAGAACAACATTTTTTACTCATGATTCTGACATAAAGTGTGTATTAAAATTTATATGTATCATAAGTTTTGTGTTGCAGTTGTGTTTGTATCATACAAGCAACTTGAGAAACCTCAAATCAGCTGCTAATAACAGTCTTTGTATCAACTAGAAAAAAACCCAACTGAGGCCATTAATAATGAACAAAATTCTGCATTTGAATAAAAATTGACTATTGTGCTACACATATCTGACACAGCTACTGATAATAGCATTTTTGATCCAGTTGGTAATAAACGTGCATCCTTGTCATCAAGTAGTGATGATAAGTTGTTAGTTAGTAGTTTAATTCCTAATCTGTAATTTCAACCTGAATTTTTATATGTTGTGTGTACTTATAGACTAAATTTTCATTGCACACAAGGTTTAGTTTTTTTCTGTAATAAAAATGAATTGTTTTTGTTTTATAAATATCCAACATGGTTATTACTTTTTTTGCACATTTTCTTAGGAAAATATTTAGAGATTTTTTAACTTCCATGATTTTTTAAAATTGTGGAACATATTCCCAAATTTACCATAGGTCTCATGCATTTTTTTATACAATTTTCTAAGGAACATATGTATCGTGTAAAAAAAAAGTGTTGGGTGTATTTCCACAATTTAAAACAGTCTTCTAGTAAAACTTTTCAGTAACATTTCTAGAAGTACATAAAATTTTTCCTCAGAGTATCCAAATCATTAGTTTTTCTTAATTTTGTTCTCATTAATCTTCTGTGAGTCTTTAAATGGTTTTCAACTGTTTAAGACAAATATAATATATTATTAAATCTGTGTACATATAGTTAGTGGAGTCTTTTCCCTCTATGTGTAATCATTTAATTTTTATATTTTCAGGTAAATCATTTATTAAAAATGTGTCCTCAAGAATCAGCCCAAGGAATTTTTAAATTTGATCAACGAGGACAAGATGCTGTTTTTGCTCTAGGAATATTTTTTCTGCAATCAGGATGTCAAGTGAGTGTTAGAATTTTCCTGTATTTTGATTTTGTTTTAATCAATGGTATTTTTTGAAGAAATGGCTATTTTTTAGATAACTATTTTTATAATTTTATTACTTTTCTGATGTGAACCCTTTCTAAAACCTAACTTTGTGGGGGGACCTAATATTCTCCATTAAACACCACTGTACATGATTCTTTATATTACTTGATTATTTATTTTAGAATGAAAAATGGAGTTTTATATAAATTACATTTAAAAGTTATATATTATTCAAATTAATAAAAATAAATTAATTAAGATTATCAATTAAATTATTAACTGTATTTTAAAATAAAAATGATCAAGTATGTTTTTTGATTGTAAATAGTTTTTATATAGAAATTTAAGAAGAGAAAAAGAAAGAAACTGTGCAGTTTTATAGATTATTATAAAAAGTACAATCAGAAGTATAAAATAAACTTATAAAATAATAATAATTATCATTTCAACTATTGTCTCTAAAAATTTAAAACATTTCAGGAAATGATTCTATTTGTTGAACTGATTGAATTTAATTTCTAATTTTTAAATTTGCTTATGTATGTTAAAAAAATCAGTAACCTATGTTAAAATTTTTTTTTATAGCATTCAGAGAATATATTTCCATACCTAATGAAACTCCTAAGGGGCTTAGCTAAAGCTATTTGGGTTGAGGAGATTCGGATGCATGATACTGATCGTAAGTCAGATTCTTTATATTGTTATTTTATTTTCAATGTATGATAACAAAATAAATAAACAATAATTTTTAAGAGAATGCATTGTATAGTATTTAAAAAGCCTCTTGTAGTTATGTTTTCTTCAATCATTGTGATAATCTATTAATGAATGGTGGACAAACTTTTTAGTTTTTTTGGCCTCTTGGAAGATATATTATTTTTAGTTGTACATAAAATACACTGACATTTATAATAACCAGTGAGTAGAAACAAAGAATATATACATTTATGTTTTTATATTTTTTGGTAGAGGTATTGTGAGATGTTTGACATCCGTTTTGAGACATTAATGAGGAATGACCCAAAATATAACCAGAATTTATTTTTTATTTTACATTTTTATTGAGCTCTACAATAGACTCCTTCAAAGTATTGCCCATGTGCATTAATGCACTTGTCCCAACAATTTTGCAACTGTTCAAAACAGTTCTGGAATTCTTGAGGCAGGATACTATTAAAATCCATTAGCATGTTTTCTGTTATTTCATCCACATCACTAAATCACTTTCCTTTCAGACTTCTCTTATTTTGTGTAAACAAAACAAGTTGGATAGAGCCAGATGTAGTGAGTAAAGTGACTATCATTATTTTTTGTGAAAAACTGTTGGACCATCAAAACTGTGGGAGTTGGAGCATTGTTGTAAACATACTCCATGACACTTTTGTTTCCTCATAAACTTGTTCAGTGGTCTTTTGAGGATCGTCATCAATCGCATGTTTTATTTTGGCAATGTTTTCGTCATTTCTTTCTATCAAAGGACACCCTGGGAGTGTCATGTCTTCAGTTGACATGTTGCTAGATTTGAATTGGGAAAACCACTTGTGGATCTGGTATTTTCTATAGAAATTAAAGGCTTGCTGTAGCATTCTAACAGCCTTGACCCCAGTTTTCCATATCAGAAAGCAAAATTTCCCTCACACTCTTTATTCTTTGTGGTTGACCATTTCACTAATTGCTATAGAGCTGAAATAGGAACATACACATCAGAGCACCAAAAGTAATCCATTTAACTCAGACTGGTGGCAGCCCACTAATGGTCGTGGAAGACCCCCCAACTAACACCATCTAAGTGCACAACTCATTACTACAAAGCATGCACTCACAACAGTTAGGTTCCAGTTACTTTTGGATTCCTCCTTGTATGTTTCAATTTTAGAATAGTAATAATTGCAATTCTTTGTGAGATTTCTGGAGGTGCTCATCAGATATTTTGGCTCTAGTTTTATTTTCCATATGCTTCATCCTCGAAAATAGCTGCTTGCAAATGTAGATATTTTTGAATAATGATTAGTTTTCCAAAATATGTTTTTGAAGTGAGAGATATTTTTTTTCTGTTAGGAACAATGTATTTTACAGAAGTCCAGTAAAGAAACACAATCAAATTTATTTTGAAGTTCAATGTCAGATTATAGCTGTGTGCATCTATTTAAAATAGGCAGGTAATATGTTTGTGGATTTTTAAAAAATTGAGTGGCAAATATACTAATAAATTGATTATTTTTCTAAAAAATTTAAATCTATTCTGAATTTCCTGTATTAAAATGCATATATTTTATTGTTCTTGATATTATGTTGAACCAATCACTTTAATAAGAGATTACCATTTTTGATTACTGTTTTACTAAGAAGCATATGAATCAATTGGTTTTCATCTGGAAGACAAATATAAATGAATAGTCAAATTTATAGTTTCATCCTTAACTTTTGCCCTCATTTTTTTTTGGTTGTATAAAAATACTTATTTCATTTTGCTGATCTTTAAATCTTTTTAAAATTTTGCCTATGCTTAACCATCTTATTTCAAAATATTAAATAATGTCCCTGTTAGCATCCATAAATCTAAGGAATTTATGTAGTTGGCTATAATTCAATCCCTTGACCTTGTTGAAATTTACAGCTTTGATGCATTTTAAAAGAAAAAATGACATTTTATGCTCTTTACAAATCCATCTTTAAATCTGTTGTGCATAAATTTTCCTGTCTCATGCAGTTTAATGATATTAAAAATTAAATATAAATTTTGAAAGGCAAATATCTTTTCTTCTGTTAAGTTTGTAAGTCTATTTTTTACCTGACAGTATAATTATGTTTGAAATGTTAAAGATTAATGAAACAAATCAATGTTATATGTATTATTGTAATGGATATGCAAATTTTTTTTCATTGTTCCTTTTAATTTACTTGAGAAGTTATTTCTTATCAAGAAGTGATATAATTTTTCATCATTGTAATGAAAACTAAAAAATTAGAAATATTGATAGCATATGCTGTTATTTTATTACTAATAGCATAAAATTGTCTTTAATCATAAATATAAAATTAGAAATCTTACTCTTGAAATTGTCTTTGAGACATTTTCCTATTTTATGATCAAGCCATAGTAGCTAAAGCATTAAAAGCATATAATGTTTTTGTACTATTATTAATTTTATTTTTTATCACAATTTTTTAAAACTTTTTTATTATTTTTTAGTTGCTATTTAAGCTTTTAAAACAAATTATTGTATTATATTTTTTTCATTATAAAATGTTTAAATGTATGTATTGTTTAACTTGATTACTGATTTGGGATATGACTTAGTAAAATTGATAATATCTGAAGCTTAGTTGCAAAAATTAATTTTCAAAGATTATATATCTGTTTAAAATAATATTTAAACTAAATATTTCCTGAACATAATTTTTAATTTTTTGAAAATAAAAATTATTTGATTTCTAATACATAAGGCTTCTTTCAGGTATTCCAGTTAGTGAGCGTTTTGCTTTCTGTCTCAATACTTTGCTCTCTGATATTGCTTGTTTCTGCGAAAATTTAAGAGATGAAGTAAGTTGGCATTCTTTCTCTTGTTTTTCCATATATACATATTACATTTTTAATACATTAAGAGATAATTTAACAAATTTACTATTTAACAACATGAGTTTATAAAATATTATCTAGCTATTGGATAAAAGCTTATATTTTTTGAGCCAATAGAATATCTAAAAAAATAAAGTAATAGATTTTAGTATTTTGTATAAATTTATAATGACTATGAAAATATTCAACAATTTTGTTAATTAAATATTTTTTCCCTTTTAATTTAGTGTTTATTAAATCATTATTGTTATAATGTTCTTTTTCTTATCTCTTTCATTTTGAAGAATATTTGATAATAGCATGATCCTTTGTATACAAAATTTTGAGTCTCATCCCTTATTTTTTAAAAAGATAGTTGCATATATTGCTTAATATAGTGATGCTGAAACTTTAATTTCAATTTACCTCTGGATAATGGCCTTAATTGTGATACACCTTTAACAATAAATAAATTTTGAATGTCTTCTTAAAATATGATGTTTCTGTTATGTTGGATTTTGGAAAATGTTTTCATTATTAATATATGTATCACTGTATTTTCCTTTTGAGTGCATATATTTTTTTTTGACAGAGTGTATTTTAAATGTTATAAAAATGTGAATGTCTTTCTTAGCAAAATTTGGTTTTTGAAAAATCTGTTTCAAAATTGGAAAATAAACATTCTAATTAGTTCCCTAATTTTTAAAAAATTTTCTTTCTAAAAATTTAAATTTTTTTTCTTTTTTTATAAGCTAAACACATGTATAACTTTCTTTAGATAAAGAAGAGAGATAAGGAAATTGTTTAGATTGTACTTTCAATTTTTAAAAAGAGCTACCGTAAAATCCGGCGTATAATGCACACCGGTATATACTGTGCATCCATACTTTCAAGCTGCATTTTTTAATGTTTAGGTATATTCGCTGTATGATGCGCACCCCCTTTTTTACGAAGAAATCTGAAACATATGTGTAATGCTTTTATGTTTTAAAGTCATTTATTCGAGGTATTATCTCAGACTTTTGAAAAAAGATCTAGTATACTTCCTGAACAACCCTTTAAATTCATTAGGCATGTCATTTATTTTAAATAAATAATATTCCGATCTATATAGAAGTCTAATTTTTGTAATGCTAATTTTTTTTTATTTTTGAAGCTATCATTTTTATATCTGGCATATAACGCACACCCATAAATTTCAATCACATTTTTTGTGCTCAAAGTGCATGTTATACGCCGGATTTTGCAGTAATTATTTCAATAAGGAATTATTAATAATTTTCAAATTAATATATGTTTGTTAGAAAAGTATTTTGTCTATTTGTCAAAACTCATCTATATATTACAAAAATAAATAATGTGATTTATAGTAAGAAAGGTAATTACACTATCATAGTAAAAGTTTCTGTGTTTTTATTAATTTATTTTTTATTGCTGAACTATTGTTATGTCTCTTATTTGAAAATTAGTATATATTTCCCATTCGTTATAGTGTTATAAATAGATCTGTACAATAACTTTTCTGTTTAGTAAATTGTTCTGTGGCATTCTTAGTTCCGTGATACTTTTAAAAGGTAATAAGGATATTTGAATGATCCATTTTAGTTATGAATTTTGGTTTTCATTCATATGTTTGATTGAAAATTTTATTGTTCTCCTTACTTTTTTTTAGATTATTGCTGCTCAAGTTGAACTTTTAGGCACTTTAGCTAATCTTTGTAGGAACTATAAAGAAAAGGAATCTGTTAATTTAAGATGCAGTGCTGCTAAAGGTATGTTATGTATGCTGTATTTATTTTTAAGAAATGAATACGTACAGTTATAATAGTAGTCCTTTAAACTTTACCACAACAGGATCAATTCTCGTGAGGCACAAATACTTCTTGCTAAGTATTGTAAGAGTAACTTCTTTAGCTTAGTGTTTAATTAAAAGGACATCTCAATACCGAATAAATATATGAGAATTCTTGATAGGATTTAAGCACAATACATATTTTACAATAAAGTTTGAACATTTTAAGTGGAAAATATTAATTTGAACTACTTAAAGTATGTCAATGTATACATAAAAAAATATGGCAGTTTATATGGTAGAATGTTAGTTCCACTCAATTTGTTTTGATAACCATATTTATTTGAATCTAAACTGCAGTTTTCACTCAAAGTTAATGGTATTGAAAATTGGGTGCTGCTTAGAATCAAAGGCAGAACAATTCATTGGACAGATGTAATTGAACATGATACAGAGAGAGAAACAGTTAAATCAATTACAAGCTCATATATGTATTAAGAATTTTTTAAAACTGGTAAATTAAACTACTTATTCACTTATTAGTTCTCATTAAAAAAATAAAAAAATTTCATAAATATCAGATATCAACAAACCTTTTTACACTATTTTTTTTATATTTTTTCACAAAAATTGGTTGAGAATTTGGGGTGCAGCTTCAATTCAAATAAATACAGTATTTAAATACTGTTTCAGAATATTTTTTGTATTTTACTGAGTAGTCCTGAAACCTTCACAAAATAAGAAGAAAGAATAAACTTTAAATTTAAACTGTTTTTGCTAAATGTGTCAAACTGCCCCCCAATGGGCTGCATATTGGCAACTAAGCTTTTGCAGACATGGCAAGTCCCCAAATGTGAGAGCCATTTCAGTAAAGGCACCATCTAGTGGTGACTCTCTTTCACCAAATTTGTTCGCTTGAATTAATTTAATTCAAGCTCTCATTGGATGCTAAATGTTGCAGAGATGTGTCAAACTTGTGTTGCAATCTATGTATTCATTCTATGCAGTGCTGTAGTAGGGTATTATAATTCGATCCTTCCTTCCTTACTCCATGGCACGACAGCCAGGGTGGGCCTTGGCCTTCTCAAGAAGCCTTTTCCAGGCCAGTGTTCTCCAATTCCTAGTTCTTAAAACTGGGAGAATAATTCGATCTCTTAATTTAATAAATTTTTTCCTTTTTAACTCTAAAATGTTAATACAGGGCACAATGAGGAATTTTCTGAAAGATATTATATTGTTACGTAGATCCGAGGGTTCCAGGATTTTATGCAAAAACAATCACAACGAAAAAGTAATCAGTTCTTAAAGAGCGATGCGAATTTATTATCGAAAATCCAATCCTTTCAATACAGGATTCATTGGCAATATTCACAGGGTAAATATCCGAAGGTCTTCACACCTTCAACAGCAATCAAACACAATAACAGTGTTTAAAAATACACATAAGTAAAGATTATTCACAAGCACAGCCGAGCTAATCACTAGTCAAAACAATCCTCACTACTCTCTGGCTTAATCCAGACTCTCCTCGCCGTACTGGCGAGCATCCTTTTTATATGCGCGACAGAAACTTCTAGAAATATAACCGCTCGTGTCATTGAACGTGGCACTAGTGGAGAGATCTACTACTTTCTAGAAGATTCCAGAGGGTTCTGAACTCGCCAACAAGGTCGCCAATGACGCCAAATTGGTCGCCAAAAATGATGCCTTGCGAAAACTTGGCTCTACCGCCAAGATTTCGCCAAGTTCTCATTCAATCGCCATTACAACGTAAGGGGGGGCCCTGCTTGTGAATAGTACAATTTTAACATGAAATAAATATAACATAGAGTAATATAAATGCATTAAACACTAAAATACAAATTATTTACACTATTTACACAAAATTCATAACAATATCAATAATCATTGTTTTTGCTGGCAAGAGTAATCCACTTTTATATTTGATGAGGTGCAATAACAATATATCACTTAGTGGTATTAGTTGTCCTGGAATATTCCTAGTTGCCATTTTGAATAGGAAGTTTCTCATAAATTTTATGTTTTTCTTTTTCTGTGGCTAAATTATTTTTCTCTTTGAATAAATATATCACTGTCCTGTTTTTGTGAGCAAAAATTGCCCCATATACATTACCTGATAAAATGCTTAGTCAATAGAATCAATGGACAATTTCAGAAGAGCAATGGACTATTTCAATGTTCCATATTTTGAAAAGCATGTTGATAGATTGAAGTTTTCTGGATTTTAAAAAGATTCCAGTTTTTGAAATCATAAATTTTATAAAAAGGCTAGTAGTTTTCGTATTCATATTTTATTTAATTGTAATTTTTCGAAATAAAACTGTTGAATTTGTACTATTTTTTATCTCTACTCAAGACAACAAATTCTGTTTTGAATTATTATTAAACTTAACAATAATATGTAATAAGAATAAATTGACACATTGATTGATTGATACTGATGATTACATAGTGAGATTTGCTCATATTTTGGTTGATTCTTTTAGTATGATTTTAAAATCTGTTCTTCACACTGTAAGTCAACATTCTTTTTGAAAATTTGCTAATGTAATATATTCTAAGAACAGAAATGAATTCTAATTTTATAAATAGAATTCTTAAATGTAATTAAGAGAAGGGATAAATTAAACTTTCTTTTATGTTAACTTGTACAAATTTCTTTTGAAATACATTGAATTTAGATTAGAATGCTTTGTTATTACATAAATTAATTAGCTTTTTACATTAAAATTTTTCTTTTATTAATCTGATTATTATTTTACTTATTTCAAGCCATGGCTCACTTTATATCTCTTAAGTCGAAGGTTATAAGTTACTTAAATTAACAAGAAGTATTTAGTTCTTGATCTGTCTTGTATGAGTGTTTGATTTAAACTCAGAAATGTTTGTCAATCAAAAATTAAATACTATTACATTACACTATTTCTTTCCATCAATGCAACCTATGCAGCATTTTTTCTTATTTATTCATCTGTGTTGTAATTATCCTTATAGTTTTTATTAAAAAATGTTTTATATTAAACAATGTTTAATCTCTAAATTTTCATTTATGGCAATTTATTTTACTAATTTTTAAGTAATGATGTTTACTTTGTGGAAGAAGACTGGTTAATGAAGTACATTAAATTTTTTTTCATAACTTTATACTAAATTTTGTCCTTACTATTTCAGTTACTCTTTGCAAATCAATTGTACCTGTATTCATTGGAACTGCACGAGCTGTTGGCAGAGCCAGCAAGACTGGTCCAGCACTCTTTTGCCGGTTATTTCCTACCCCAACTCCCAATAACATTCAATCTCCTGATTCACCAAAAATACACAAGGTATCCAGCACAAATTCTTTGAAACAGCGCACTTTCCACAACTTTAGGCCAATTCTGCATCGATCCATGTCTGCTGTCTCCCGTAATGCTTCTAGTAACGTCTTGACTAGTCAGGACTCTGGTGCTGATTTGTCAATCATGGGCAGTAGTGGACTTTCCAGCAAGAGAGCTTCGCTGTACAGTCAGTCATCATTGACCTATGATCCCACAAGTTATTATTTTTATAAATTTGGATCAAGTTTTGGCAAACTTCCAGCTCTTGGTTTGTTGAAAGACGAGGAACATTCTGTAATACTCTCTGTAGGCCACTTACAAGCTGTCTTGGCTATTGTAAGTTTTTACTTATTATTACATTTTTTCCTTTATTTGCTTACTTAATTTTAAACATTTTCCTAATTGAATAAGTAAAATAATTAAATTATGTTCTTTTTATTTCTTATATGAATTAAATTAATTGTTTTTGGTTTGATATTAAGCATGGTATTTCTTTTGTTAGCTAAATTTGAATTGTTAGATAAATTATTAAAAATATATTTATAAAAAAATAAGGTAAAATTCTGCAGTTTGTGACCTGTTACAAAACATTCTCTGTAAGATTTTATTATTTAAGTGCTCACTGCTTTATACAGAATGTGTTAAAAATAATTATATGCATTTACATTTGCCTCATTAATTTTATTCTTTATTATGCTTGGTAATTTAATTTGTGTGGATAAAGAAGTTATTTCCTTAAACTATTTTTAGTTATGAGCATTTATTATTTCTTTGTTAAAACTTTTTTTAAACATTTTTTGTTGTTACTTTTATATTGTATTTAACTAGGCAAAAAAACTGTTGACAAAGGATGTACTGGATTATTTAGATGAACAGGCTACAGAAATTTACAATGTAAGTTAATTAATATATATATTTCTTTTAAATAAAATGTTAATTAATTATTAATGATCTTTGATTTGATGTTGTAAATAGCAATGTTTGAACCTTACATCTACATGTGAATGATGTGTTAAAATGCATTTCTATTAGGTAAATGAATTATTAATGAGCATTTTTAGATTTCTTTCATTATCATATTTAATCCTCTTCAGTCCTGATATACTTACGAGTTGAAATGTTGTTTAAGGAATTAATGTAAAAGGGTTCCTGGATTATTTTAAATATCTTAATAAAATGCTATTATTCTTAAACTCATGATTGATATTAATGCTATCATTATTTTTCATACTAAGAAATAAAAATTTTGTGAAATAGACTTCTCAGTTAGAAATATTTTTCTCAAATTCACGCACGCACGCATGCACAGCAAATTTTCTGTAATTTATTAATTTCTGTAATTAAAATTAAAGTGCATTGCATTATTGCAAGTATTTCAAATTTTGATGTATTTAAGTTAAAAATTTTTTTTTTTTTTTTTATTTTTAGCTCAAAAATATATTTAATTTGGCAATTGAATAATTTCTACCTTGCAAATTTTATGTTTAAAAAATTAATATGCTGTACTTCAAAAATAAAGAATATATCTCAAGGAAATGTGCATTTAAGTATATATATATATATATATATATATATATATATATATATATATTATATTTAAGCATTTTTTGTATTTATTTTTTCTCTCAATTTTTTCACCAAGGAAAATAGCATTTTTGATAGTTATGATTAAATTTTTTTTAAATATGCATTTTGAATTGTCCTAAATATTTTGTGAGTAATGTGAGGAAGTTGTGTTATTAATGTTAAAAAATAATAATGATTTTAAACCATATATATTGTTCATTGAATAATAAAACAAACATGCAAGAATAAATTTTTGATTAAATAATGCACATGGGTTTATATTTTTACTAAATCATTAATTCTGAAAATCATATTGGTAATGCTTAATGAAATTTAGGCATTTAATTGGTATTATTTAGTCAGAATTGTTACTAATTACTTACTTTATTGCTGTGTGGGGATTTATTTTAAATGTAACCATTTAAAATACATAAAAACATATATTTGTTATATTTTATATGTAATTTTAGGTATCTATTTTTTATTATGGACTTCAGCTAAGTCTGAATTTTAATATCTAAAAGTGAAAACAGGTTGCATTGTTAGAAATACTGAAACTGTAAAATTGACCATTTCTAAAGGTTATAAAATAATTATTTTCAATGTCAAATGGAGAACTGCAATGTTAAGTGTTGAAATCAATGTATACAATTTTTTTATTTACATTTAGTCAGTACTATAATAATTTTTTAAAATTCCGTTTTGACATATAAATATTCTGATATTTTTAAATATATAATTTTTAATGAAGGATGGGTACAAATAACCGTAACTTGATACATCAAGGTGCCATTCAGGTATATCAGTTCTTAAAAATATCACAGAAAAAAATATGAATTATATTTCTATTTTTCTATATTTTTATGATAATTTCCTAAACCATTTCCATTCTTGTATTATACTATATATTATTTTTTTAACCCTCTGACTGGAACATCCATCTCTCAGAAGGGGATGATTAGCTTTGAGGCCTGTAGATAATGCTGTGGTGTGATTTTTGGGGTGGGCTGCCTTGACATCTTCAGTTGAAATCTACCCAGTGAGAGGATCACATGGTGGGGTATATGGCGATTTTTTTCAACTCACGATATGTGCGATTTTTTTATCTATCACATTTATCAGGTGGATATTCCTACAGTTTTTTCATGTTTGGTACTATTATTTTTAATTACTTTTACATGAATATAAATAATTTTTAATCGGTTTTTATAAAAATACTAGTCACAATTCTAGTGATAAAAATGTATTGTTGTGCTTGATTTAACCCACACATCTTATTTGAGCCATACTCAATTTCATTGAGCTATAAGGACATTTGAAACAGTCCTTAAGGTAATGAAAGTAAAAAAAAAAAATTACGTACCCATCTGTCAGACGGATGTTTCTCAATGCGGCAAAAAAATTGATGTTCCGGCCAGAGGGTTAAAGTTTTAGATCTTGTGAATTTATAGTAAAATAACTTTTGTGTGCTTTTACAAATGTTTATGAAAGGTCTATTTGTTTTTAGTCAGGCCAATTGAAGATATTTCCTTATAAAACTTTTAGTGAAACTATTAATTTGGTTCTTGTGTGCTTGCTTCGAGAACTCCTTCAACCTCAAAAAAGTAAGAAAAAGTGTTTAATGTTTCTTTTACCTAATTAAATTTCTAAAATTAATTTTATGGAAAAGTTAAAGGTTTTTAGGTTTTCTTGTATTTTTGTTTATTTTTTTTTCTAATTATTAGTATTCAGTTTGACGTGAAAATAAGAATTCTCTGTGTATTAATCCAACATTATAATTAAAATTATTCATTTTAATATAATTTTTAAATTAAGTTTACCAGATAAACATTTTAAAATTATTAATAAAATTAGTTAAAATTATTACTGAAAAATATTTTATTTTTAAAATTAATAATCATTTTTCAAAGATAGCATTTACTTGCAATCCTACAATATTTATTCCCATTTATTGATCTTGACTACTTCGACTGGTATTGTTATCTAGATTTACCTATCCCATTCACCAAGGATGTTCAAGAATTTGTGAAAGGTCTGTTTCTTTCGGGTCAAACAGAACTACAAACACGACAACATGATGCAAGTGAAAGAGAAGATAAAGAATCCAATTTCACTGTTGTAAATAAATTTAAAGTTAATGTACAGGCTAATGCAGCTTGTGTAGATTTACTTGTGTGGGCTGTAGCTGATGATATAGGTGAGTTTTATTGACTGTTCATGTGCAGTTTGATATTCTAATTTGAAACATTTGCTTTATTGAAATAATTCTTTAACTTGAATAGTAATAAAAAAAATGTAAACAAATTATTAAATTTATTTTGAATATTTTTTTTTTGAATTTCTATGTATCAAGGGGTGGAGAACTTATAAAACTAGAATATTATTTATAATTAAATACATTGGATTTATCTATCCTAACTGAATTTTGTAAAATCAAATAAAGCCACTTAATAAAAATTTTGGTTAGATGTTCTGAAATTTTTGTACTGTTTTGTAGAGCTAATATTCTACTTGCATTACAACAATATTTTAGCATAAAAGCTACCTAAATGATCTTAAATAAAATTTCAAACTACATTTTTAATAATTTTTAAGCTTTTGAAATGTGGTTTTTAATCTGATAAAATTATTTTATTGATAAACTTAAAATAAATTGTAAACAAATTGATAAAAAAAATATAATATTTTGTGTGCAAAGTTAGAATTCACTTAGATGATGCACTTATTAGCCTCATGCCTTATGCTGCTTTCCAATTATTTCTTGAAGTTGATATAGTTGAATTTATTACAATAATTATTTTCCATTGATAGGTCAAAATTTTTGCTAGAATTTCTTTGAATAAGTTAGATTGAAACCTAATTTTTAAAATAAATAAAATGCAGTAGAATATGTTATGTTATGAATGTTGTAAAATCTTTTGTTAGGTGCTGATAGTCTCTGTGTTCGTCTACAAGAAAAAATTCATTCCTCTCATTCAGCAAAAATAGCTTTAGCTCATATGCCATTGCTTATGGTCTGCTTGGAGGTATAATTATTAATTCTATTTTTCATTGATAAAGTTAATTTTATTACTTGTATTTCTACAGTTATAATTTTATCACTACAAAATTAATTTTTTTTGTCGAGAAAGAAAAGTGTTTCATGTTTAATAATGAAAAAAAAGTATGTAGTTATATATTACCATTTTATTTATTTGATGGATACTGAATTTTTAATAAAAATTTATTGACAGTTTTTCAGTATGACTTTTCAAAAGTATATGTACTACAGAAAAATTATATTTGGAATCATTAAAATTGTACAATTTGTTATCTTACCAGATCTTCTCACAGTTTCATCGTGGATGTAAGATTAAATTAAAATAATTAATTCCATATAATTATAGAATTTGTTTTATTCTACCATATTTTTTCAAAATTTTTCCTCAATTTACAACTTTGAAATTTTTTTTAACAAATTAGTTTTACCAATAAAAAAAGCTTTAAATTTGTAGTTTTATTCTCAGTTCAGTGGAAAGTGTTAAAAATTATTACAATGTTGTAGATGTGACATAACAATTATTTAATTTTCTAAATTTTCTTAAACCCTTACTACATTATTTGTACTTTATACTTTAGGGCTTAGGACAACTGGCTGAAAAATTTCCCAGTATTGCACACAGCTGTATTGATGCCCTTAGAGATTTCTTGGTCAATCCTTCTCCAATCCTTCTTCGACTTAATCGTCAGTCAACTGACCACCATGTCAGAAGTGCTAATTTAAGTATAATGGTTACTTCAGAGAGCCCATCTACTGTCTATTCAGCAACTACAACAAGTTCAGGAACTGCATTTGAAATACTAAGGGATACTGCTATTGAAAATTTGTGCAGGTGCTTTTGAATTTTTTCATGGTTCTCCAAGATAAGAAATTGAATGGAAACACTGTGTATTTTATTAGTGTTAATTTGTTTTTTTCTTACTTAGCATACATTTTAAAATAATGAATATAGAATATATATGGAATAAAATAAAATAACACATATATTTTTTTTAAGCTGAAATAGTGGAAAATGTTCAGGAAGTGTAGTATTTTTAGTAAAATTTTTTTTAATAGGATAGGTAAAAGTTTAAAATATAACGAATAATTTCAAGAAAATAAGCAGTTTTGTAGAGAATACCCCTTGATACATTTAAAGGTTAACACTCTCGAAATATGATCAATGATTATTAGTATGTTTAAGGTTTATTGTGGCAAAAGCGGATTGTGCTTGTGTTATAAATTTTTTTTGAAAATCAAAAGTGCCTTTTAAGTATATTTAAAAAATAATCTTATAGAAATAATTTTTTGGGGAATATAAAAAATTAAAACTATTTATTCAAACTTCTATAAGCTTAAAAAAATACATATTAAATATTCTGATAGCTTTTATATAAAAATGTCTAAAGTTTACTCAGAAGGTTCAGGTTATATAATTTTATGTATTTTATTCCTTATTGCTGCTTTATAGCTAAGGAATAAATAAACTAAAATATGTAATGAACTGAAATTAATTTTAGATTTGTAATTTAACATATCAAAACTATCGAAGCCATATAAGAACTTAGAATTCTAAAAATATGTAATCATGATCAATCATGTGATTGCTTTATTCTAGAGCTCTCAATGCTGGGTTGGCTAATGATACTCATTGTGTACAAGCATTTCTGGCATCTGTATCTAATAGACTTTACCAAGCCGAAAAGAGTGACATGTGAGTTTTTTTAAATTAAATTATAATTCATTTTTTTAATGGACTGTAACATTAATGTTAATGATGCTATTATTTAGGGAATCTACTCTTGTGTCCACCAATACTATTGTTGCTCTGGGTCATGTTGCTGTAGCATTGAAGAACACGCCTCGCACTATGGAATCCATTTTGCAATTTTTTCAACAAAGGTTTTGTCAGCCACCTTCTAGGTTAGACTCTTTGATTGTTGATCAACTTGGGTGCATGGTCATTGCCAAAGGTGATGTAAGTCAGTTTGAATTTTTTTTAATGTTTAAATTATCCTTACTCTTGTTCTTCAGGTAATAATTATGCTTTTCAATTTTTTTTAATTAAATATTTTAGCTTCATGTGCATGAAGAAGTGATGAAAATGTTTACAATGATCACAGTGGAATCTAGTTCTGCTTATAATGTTGGAAGTGCAGATGGAAGAAAGCAGGGTTATAGGTAAATATTTAGAAAATAAATAGAAGCATTTTTTAATGGTTTTTTCATTATACTAGTTACTCTTTTAATTAATTACCAAAAAGGATCTAGGCCTGGTTGAAAAGTAAAATGGCTGTATGAAAAGAAGAATGGCAAAACTTACTTTCAAATTCTTTCATACATGTAAATGATAAGGAAATAAAAAATCTGTATATAAATATTTGTATCATATATATACCCAACTCTTTTTTTTACATGATTTTGAAATAACTCAGTACATGAACTTAATGAATTTTTCTACATAAATTTTATGTTTTAGGAATTTCCAAAAAAATATGGGGATTCATGCACTTCAGATTAGGACGATTTGATCAAATTTATGACAGTTTATGCAAATAAAAATAATTGAAGGTGGAGTTCACTATTAACAACTGATTTAATTTGCAAGAACTTGAAATCTGCTTCAAGTATGGAATAACATTTTCGTACTTATGATCCTAACATAAAGCATGCATTGAAATTTCTATGTAATCCTAAGTTTTGTGCAGCAGGATATCAAGAATTATATAAGCAATTTGAACCCCCCCACAAAAAGGTGCTAATAACAGACTTTGTAATAATAAAAAAAAACCAACAGAGGTCGTTAATAATGATAAAAGTTCTTCATTTGAATCAAAACCAACAGTTGTGCTAGACATATCTGACACATCTACTGATGATAGGGTTTTTGATCCAGTTCATAATAAATGTGCATGTTTGTTATCAAGTAATGATGAATAATTTGTTCGTTAGTAGTTTTATTTGAATTTCTATATGTTCTATGTACTTAAAAACTGAATTTTCCAAATACCCTTATTTGAACTTTTTTTGCAATAAAAATGAATTGTTTTTGTTTTATAAATATGTAATTTCATTATAGTTTCATTATTACCGTAAAATCCGGCGTATAATGTGGACCGCTGTATAGCGTGCACATGTACTTTCTAACTGCACTTTTTAGATTTTAGGTATATTTGCCGTTTTATGTGCACCCCTTTTTTAACACACTTTTATATGTGTGACTTGTATGTAACAAAATCTTTGAGCTCGATTTTTACCCACTTTATAAAGGTCAGGTTAATTTGACAATTTAGCACACTTGTCACAGACCAATGACAATACAATAATTTCATAATTTTGTTACATTGTCCTGTTCAGGATCATCAGGATTAACTATTTCCAGATTTGGCGACTAAAAGATTAAACTACAACCCTAAAAGTGTTCTTTATGTGCAAAAGGGGAGGGTGCATCAGTAATTTCTTACCATAATATAAACAACTGTCTAGTTTTTCTGAAAATGGAAATAAAAAAAAAAGACTCGTGCATGTGAAAAAAAATTTATGTTCTAACTGCTAAACTTAGACATAAAGTCTGTTTTTCTAAATTCTCTTGGCTGATCTGTGGAATGAAACCTCATTCTTTGCTATGCTTTACCAAAATTGTAGAGAATTGATTCAGAGGTCACTGGATTAAATAATTTCTCACAAACTCTCTGATTCAAAATGGTTGCTTTTATGTCTAATGCTGATGCAAGTTTAAGAGAGAATATTGAGATTTTTTTAGTTAAAAATATCATTGACTTTACATCTTCTGCATGAAGTATTTCAAACTTAGCTCTTCCAGATTTCCTTCACTTGGCTGATCCTACATTTTGCAAACCGGGCTGTATCGATGCACTGATAGGATGCCAATGGGTATTCCAGATTCTGAAAAATGACGCATTTAAGATTAATTCATCAATATATAAATGATAGTTTAAAAAACTAAAAAAAATATGCTTTTATTGAAGATTGAACTAAAAAATGAAAAATAAACTATAGTTTATATAAAAAAAACTAAAAAACACACTGTTATGGTTTTAATCCAACTATAAAGTAAAAAATAATTCTTAATATAAGAATAAAATGATAAACGAGAAAATTAATGTAATTGTGGTAAAAGCGTGAGGTGCTTTGTACTACATTTTTACACTAACTCAGCATTTCAGAGTAGAATTGGAAGAAATTTTAAAAATTGATATTGAGCACCCCACGCTTTTACCACAATGACATTAATTTTCTCGTTTATCATTTTATTCTTACATTAAGAATTATTTTTTTACTTTTTAATTCAATTAACCATAAAAGCGTGTTTTTTAGTTTTTTTTAAAACTATAATTTATTACAAAGAAACCTGAAATGTACATGTACTCTTATGTTTTGAAATCCTTTATTCGAGGTATTATCCCAGGCTTTTGAAGAAAATAATGTACTTTTAGAACTACAACCTTTTAAGCTCATAGGGAATGTAATTTATTTAAATAAACAGTATTTCGATATATGTTGAAGTGTAATTTGTTTCTGTGCACATATTTTTTTTTTAATTTTTAAAGCTCTGATTTTTATACCTGGCGTATAACTGTGCACCTATAAATTTCAATCTTATTTTTTGTGTTAAAAGTGCACATTATACACTGGATTTTGCAGTACTTTTTTTTCATGGTTTCTTGGGAAAATATTTGGAGATTTTTCAGCTTGCATGATTTATTAAAGTTGTTAAATTGGGGTGGGCACTAAGTCGATCGCAATCGACCGGTGGACTACCAAGATTTTTTTGGGGGACCGCCTTCACTAAGACCTAATAATCATTCCATCATTTGAAGGTCTATAAATAACGTATTTATTCGATTCTAAGCCGCACCCCAAATTCTCTGCAAGATTTTGTGAAAATTGAAAAATAGTCTAAAATGTGGTTTATCGATATCCATTTTTACGAAATTGAAATATATATAAAATGAAAACTAATAAGAAGTTAATAATTAGTTATTTTATTAGTATTATAAATTTTTAAACACATGCAGGAAGCTATAATTGCTCTAAATACCTCATCCAACAATTTTTTTTTCTCCCTTCGATTCTGAGTCCCATCCGATTTTCAGTGGCATTAGCATTGAGAGAAAAGTGTGGCTTAGTATGGAGTAAATTTGGTATTTTAAAATTACGGAGGAAAAAGATCGAATCGTAAGAGAAAATTTTGTTGAATAGAAAATGCATTTCGTTATTTGGGGGTTATTTTACAAAGAAAATCGTTAAATGTTCATGGTTCAAGGAAAAAGTTTGCTAAATAGAGAAATTCATAAAATAGAGGTTTGTAAAATGGAGCCCCAACTGCATTGTATACTTTCTTTAAGCTCACTATACCTATGCCACGGGGTGGGTCACAACGCCGTGAAAAAATTAGATGTAGCCCGCACCCTGGAAAAGTCTGCTCAACCCTGTTGTAGAACATATCCCCAAATTTACTGTCTGTCACATTTATTTTTTTAAACGATTTTTTTTAATGGTTTTCTAAGTAATATCTACTGTGTGTAAAAAAAGAGTTAGGTGTACATTAACGACACATATAGATGTGAGCCTTAACCATTTACTAAATCACTATAAATCTGATTTAAAGCTAATCTATAAATAGAAGTATAACAATGTAATATTGGTCAGAGTTGAATGGTCACTGTAGTATAATAGCAAACTCTTAGTCCTAGGGACTAAGATTGTGGGGTTAAACATGATCTTAAGGCCTGCCAACCTTTCCTTACATTTACCTGTACCACTAAGTTGAAAGGTAAGGAAAAAAGGGTAAGAATAAGTTTCTAAGAATACTCGTAAGTTTGGTAACATATTATTGATTCTTAATAATTAGTACTTATAATGTTATGAGGAGATTTCCTAAACCAAATACTGTGAAAAGAACATCAATCTATTAAAGCTGCACAAAGACAGAAAAAAGAAAAAACTAAATAAATATGAATTTTTTTCCCCAAGAAATCGAAATCTGCACTGCAACACATGAAAATTTATTAATACTTTATTTAATGAAGAATTTTCATTTTTTTCTCTAGACATGTCTCTTTATCTGTGATAAATGCATTGGCTAACATTGCAGCTGATCTAGAAGGGGAGGCTGAACTGAATGAACTTCTGGTACGACTTCTTGAACTGTTTGTGCAACTCGGTCTAGAAGGAAAACGAGCTAGTGAGAGAGCACCTGCAGCTTTTAAAGTAAATGTTTTTTTATTTGTTTGTCATTCATTACTGTACATGGAAATAATCAATAATGATATTATCTTTGTTAAAACAAATCAAATTTTTGTAATATTTTTTTTATTTTGTAGGCTTCAAGCAGTGCTGGTAATTTAGGAGTGTTAATTCCAGTTATATCTGTGGTATGTGAATTGATGATTTTGTAAAATTTTCTTTTGAATTAATCATGTCATTTTTAAAACATTTATTATTATTTTAAAACAAAATTTCTTCTGTTTTAATTTTTTTTGGAAAAAAATTATTAAGTTCCCAAAGTCTCATAAATTATAAAATTTGTTGATAATTTTCAAATTAATTTTTTGAGCTCATTGTTAAATCACTTCTTTACGTTTCCGCAATTTTTTTATATTAAGTAAAGAGACTATTAATGGTAGTTTTATTATTTCTATAGATCAAGTAATCTAGATAAATTATTAGTTGCAAAACATGTAAAATAGATATTAAGAAAATTGAAAAGAAAACAAATAAAAAATGTAGTAAATATTTTGTAATTAATTTTGGATGTTAAAAAAATTATCTGTAATTTGAATGTTTTTTATTTTGAGTAAAACATTAAAGGAATTGATATAATATGCTTAGGTTAAAAGACTGAATGAACTTTTTCATTTTGTTTCATCTCTGAATTAAAAAACAGTAATACACAAAATAATGAAAAAGAAGTAAAGAAACAGCATTTGATAAACAGTGGGCTTTTTAACATAGTGACTCAGTCTTAGAGTAAATCTGATTAATTTTTCTTTGGATTACATAAAAGTTAAGACTTTAAAAGTTTAAAAAATCCTTATATTATTGATTTTGAATGATTCTAGTTAATTTAAATTGCTATTCAAACTATTATTAGCACAATAGAAATGACTATTTATTAATTTTTTTAGCTTCTTCGACGTCTTCCACCAATATCTAGTCCTAAACCTAGATTGTTGAAATTGTTTAGAGATTTTTGGTTGTACTGTGTTGTAATGGGCTTTACATCAGAAACAGGTTAGAATATTATTCATATTGATATTTGTAAGAAATAGTATTATTTATAGAAGTTATACTTGAAGAATGTTTTTATATTTTTAGGCCTGTGGCCTCAAGAATGGTTTGAGCAGCTAAAAGAAATTGCTGCTAAGTCTCCTCTTTTAGTATCAAGGGAGCATTTGAGATCTGAATTACAGTATAATTCTGCAATTCGCAGTGATGCAGTGTCAATGGTAATTTCCCCCCCCTGAATATTTTTAATGTGTAAATATATGTATAGTTAGTTAATTTTTTCAATTCCTACTATCAGTTCACACTCTTCATATATATATATTTATATATCTTGTTCAAATTTTCAATTGTTAATCAAATACTTTTTATTCATCCACTCAAGTTCAAATAAATTTTTTTTTAACTTGTAGTTGATGACATTTGATGTTAATACAGTTTTTTCAAATATTAATTCATTATTTAAACTTATTTAATGAATAAATAGTAACAAACAAAAATAATAGTTTAACACTCTATATAGAAAGGAAAATTGCTCATTGTGTCCCTGTAGCGCAATGGATAGCACGTTAGACTTCTAATCCAAAGGTTTTGGGTTTGAATCCCTCCTTGGATGGCCTAATTTCTGAGAATATGATTTATTTTTACTATACTATTTAATTGGAATAATAAAATTTAATTAATGAATAAATAGTAACAAATAAAAATATATAGAAAGGAAAATGGAAAATTGCAAGGAAAATCACTTTCTATTTTGCCACTTAATATTGTGATTCTGTCATATGTATATACATATTTATATTAATTGTAATTATTTAATAAAAAGTAACTAAAATAAATTTTTTTTTTGTTGATCTTAAGTAGGAATTGACTTAATTTATTTTTTTATTTTACTTGTTAAGAATATTTTTAATATGATTATATGGTCTTTGATTTTAAAATATTTATTTACTGATATTTCATATCAGGGAGAAATCCAGGAGCTGAGAAATCAAATCTTAACTCTACTTGATCATCAACAAGATGTAACACCTTTGATCAACAAATTAAATTTTGCTCAATGTACTTACTTATTATCTGTGTATCATCTTGAAACATTAAGGTATGATATATAAATTCTTTTTGAATTATACTATATTCTGTCTTTTCTATATATATTGTTCAGAATTTAATTCTGTGAGATTGAAGGATCTCACATTTATTTTTTTACAACTTTCATGCATGTATTTTACAATTTAGTTATATTTCTCCATAGGGTTCGACACATTCAAGAGAAAACCCCCTTCCATTGTATGTTGCAGTATTTGGAAGATCCTACTATACAAAAAGATAAAGCAGGAATGTGGCAGTGTATTTTAGCAGTTTCTGATAAAGTTTTCCAAACATATTTGGAAATGGTTTCTCTTAAAGTATGTCGTGTATTTTTTACCATTAAAACAATTTTTAATATTTATTATAATTAAATGTATGTATGGGGAACTGTATCTCTGGATTTATTTTCTTAAAGAATTTCACATTATGTATGTAATTTTTAGGAGGAATATATTGCATTTTACTTATTACTGTATGCCCTTTTTTGAAAGTGAATCTACATGGCAAATTGCCATTGAAAAAAAAAACCAAGCAGTTTTTTCATTGATGAAAGAAAATATATTATTTTTATTTTATTCATACAATATTTTTAAGCTACTAAAAAAAGGAATAGTAGCGTTATATATCAATATATATCAATAAATTAATTTTTAATTTGGATTTGGTTCTTATTGAATATTAAAAATGCATATATATATATAAAATTATTTTGGATTAAAAGTAGTTTGAAATAATTCAATAAAAATTTTGTTTCATTTCTTTAGCCTCGTAATGTAAATCGAGATGAAGAGTTGGAAGAACATGCAATTTTTCTACTTGTGAAATTTAATCATCCTCAGAAGCAAATCAGGCGTGTTGCTGATAAACATCTCTCTATGTTGGTTGACAGGTATTTCCATTTTATACTTTTCTGAAAAATTATATATATATATATATATATATATATATATATATATACAATATACTTTTTTATGAATAGAAATCTATTTCTTATGTTTCTCTATGTAATATGTATTTCTATCTATGTAAGCTGAAAATAAATTAAAAATAGCTTCTTGTCTTTTTATTAGAACTCAAAAATTAGTATCTTTTAAAATAATTAAAAACTTAATATGAATTTTTTTCAGGTATAAAAAATGTCTGAATAATTTTAGTGTTATGTAAAATTGGTGCAATTTACTTCACAATAAGTTATTTTCCCTTGGCCTGTGCTATATTTTAGATTCTTTTAGATTTCCTCATTTACTGTGGAGTGGAAAAGTATTATGGACTATGCTAGATATCTTACAAATTTTATCCCTTTCATTGAAATGGGTAAGTTAATATTTTTTTTATGCTGAGTATTAATTGAATATTATTTTTATTAGGATATTTATTTATTTTCAGGAAAGTAGTGTTATATTACTTTCCTATAATAAAGTTCGTCCTTTAATTTTAATTTTGCACAAATGCAAATTAACTCTTGGCAGTACCTTATACATTATTCTTAGTGTAAACTGATTTTTTTTTAAAAAAAGAGTACTTTTATTATACTCTGAAAATTTCTTTTTTTTGCAGTAATGGTGTACAGGTAAAGGGTTTAATGTATTTTCATATTTCTCATAAGTTATATTAAATTTTTTTATGCATAACATGAACTATTTTATTTAATAGTTGCAAAATAACACAAAGTAAATATAAAATAATTAAGCAATGATCAAAAATATTTCAGAAGACCTGTGTATAATTATCTGCATATGATTAAAACTTTGGTTTTGGATATGGAATTTAAAAAATTCCATATTCCCCTGGTTAGATTAACTATTTTTTAAAGGTTTTAAGAACAATTATAATTTTGAAAAATAATAAAAATATTATTATGTAATGTTACTTAAAATATTAAACAACAGTATCATATTTTGCAATTTCTTTACTTTTTATGAAGCCCAATGGCTGAGTGGTAGTGTATTGCGCTTCCTTGCCACATGTCCTGGGTTCAAATCCTGGGCTGCGGCCGCGGTAGCCGAGTGGTATAGGTATTGGATCGTGGCTTGCCTGGTCACGAGTTCGATCCCAGTACCACTAAAGACCCGCCGTGTAGGGCAGCGATGCACGTTAAATCTGTCGAGAGCTGAAACGTCCTCCCGTTGGTGTGGTGTGGTAGTTAGGAGAGGGGGTGCCAGCTCAGGTGTCGTCCACGTCACTTGACCATGGTTCAAAATTGCGTGGTCCGTCGCCAAGGGCCCTCGTGTGGCTGAACAGTGCGACGTTAATATTGGATCAATCAATCAATCAAATCCTGGGCTGGGTAAGGTTGACTCAGCCTTTCATCCCTTCAATGGGTCAATAAATGAGTACCAAGATTGCTTGAGAACTAAACTCTGGGTGTTTAGCGTCAGACTGATCATCTAAACGAAACATCTGCTTATGCACCTCAGTGCCCAAGGTCACATAAATTGAGTTGGACACAGTAGGTCTTGGCCCTCATGGGCTGTTTCACCACTGAGTTTAGTTTTTAATTTTTACTCATAAATCGGGCATTATATGACTTCAGTATGCTTCATTATTAGCGTTTCTGATTTCCCGGGTTTTTCCATTCCAGGGAATGCGATTGCCGTTCCCGGGATTCCCGAAAATACATCAAAATTTCAAAAAAATTTAAAAACAAGTTATTTTTAAATAAAATTAATAATAATTATATAAAATAAGGATACATATAAACTCCAAAAGTAATACTTATTTATATAATGGGCTAAAGAATACAAAAAATATACAAAAATTGATTATTCATTTTTCAAATAAGATTTCAAAAAGCATAAGTAACGAACAATCCAGAAGCAGAAAATGCTCTCTCAGCTTCAACTGACGTTGGAGGAATTGTTTTTAAAGCATCACAGTTTTATAATGTTTGGTGATGGATTTTCAGTCGAGTTGAACAACTGCATCTCTTGTTTCATGATTTTGTTTAAACTGGTACTTTTTTTGGTTGAACAATATAAAACTTTTGTTTTAGAGTAAATTGCTTTCTCTAATTTTTCGTCTAATGTCAGAGGTTTTTCTTTCAAAATCTCTATGCTCTCTTCTTCTGAGTGTGAAGAGTTGGGTAATGATTCCTCTTCTTCGCAGAAAAGCCTTGTCCCTATCATTTGGGCTTGTCTAACCAAACAATTTTTACCAGGCAATCGCGAAATATCGCCAGTAACTGCAGCTGCTTCGTATTTTCTCCCAAAGTTCAGGTATTGCATTAATCCTATTAAATTAACGTTGCATCTCTCATTAATTCTTTGGATTAGAGAATATTAGGTAATTATATAAAATATATTTAGGTAATTATATAAAATATATGAAAACTAAAGAAACAAATTTATTTAACAACCTTTTACAAGTAAATAATTTAAAGTTATCAAAATTGAATTAATCTAGCGCTTTGGGAGTGATTAAAATTTCTTCCATATTCAAAATGTATATGTTTTGGATCATTTTAGGATTCAAATGAAGATATTCCAGAATTAGTTGTTCCTCGAACTTCTTACAAGCTGTCTTTAACTGATACTTTGGAGACACGAGAGGTATAATTTTTTTTAAAGCATTAATTTCTTTTTGTTGAACATTTTCAATTCATTAGTTTTGATTTATTGTGGTTTTTATTTATTCCAGTAAATTTTGTTTTAAATTTTGCAGAACATTGTGAATGATTTTGCAGCTAGAAGCCTTGGAATTTTACAGGAAGCTGTAAAATGGGCTCCAGCTGTTACTCGCTCCCATTTAGTGGTATGTTTATATTTCTATTGATTGGATATAAAGAAAACAAAAATAGTAGTGTAAAAATTACTCTAAATTAAAAGTTTACATTTGTGTTTGAACAAAAATGCTCATGAAATCGATTTGTGTAAGTGTTTTAATATCTTATTTAGTATTAATTAAAATTAACCAATTGTAGAGATGTTTTTTAAAGTTAAATTTCCTCTTTTTATTTTAAAATAGGGTGTATAGTTAAATTATTATTAGTTTTTGTTTACAAATATTGCTTAAACTAAATGCAAAATAGTTGTTTATTTTAACAAGATTATTTTAAGTTAATCTCAGAGTACAAGATTATTTTAAGTATAAGTTATAACTTATATCTTATTGAAAGGAATTAGTAAGATTTTTTTTAATGTTATGAATATGTATAAAATAAGAGAAAATTGACTATTTCTATACAATTAATATATTTCAAAGGTTTGAATTTTTTTAAAAATTATTAGCAGGATAAATATATTTTAAGCATATTTCATATTAACAGAAATTTTTTTGTTTTGATAGCTGTACAGGAAATTAAAGCTATAGCAATCTATTACTTAATACAAAAATGAAATTCATAAAATGAAAGTGATAATAAATAACCATCTAAAAAATTAATCAAACATTTAAAATGCAATTAAATGTAAATTTTTAGTTTGAAAAATATTTTTTATAGTATTAAAAAAAATGCGAGCATTCTTTTATAATAGTTTTATTTAAATGGGAGAGGGGTTAGTTATAATATCAAATTCTAATTTTTTTTAAGCTTGAGGTATTAAAATCAGAATTTTGAGACATATTGTTATAATTTAAAATTTATGACATTTATTAAATCAATTTTCTTTAAAATTTTTTGATTTTGGATATTTTTTGTGTATATATGTGTATATCTTTTATAAATCCTTCCTTTTTCAGGAATATCTAACTGTGTGGCAACATGCAAATGATGGCTTGAAACATCACAGTGGTTTAGCTATGGCTGTTGAAAGTGTACTTCAATTTTCTGGTTTGAATTTAATGTTTGCCCCTCTTTCTGTAAGTAATTAATATTGATTTTTTACATTATAATTAAAATAGTGTTTTGATTTCATTTATGAGTTAGGCAGCATGATAATCTCAAGGAATCAAAAATAAGAAACCTTCTTTCAAAAATCTTTAATTGATAATTATATTTTTTTAAAAATGTAATTTTTTTGCAGAAATGATACAGTTTTATTTTATTTTTGTTTGTGTCAATTTGATTTAACACATTTTATTTACTGATCAAATTGTAGAAATTGTATGTTCTTCATGCAAAATGTATTAACAGAACTATAAAATTTTTATTGCAGTGAAATTTTGTTGATAAATGTTGCCTATAGTATAAATACATGCATTTAATATTTGAAGTAATAAAACTAAGTGTTCAAAGATACAGGTATTATTTTGGCTACCTGTTTTATACATTTTTTAAAGTAATGTTAAAATTTTTTTTTACTCATATTGCTATTTATATAAATTAATAATGAATTTATTTTAATTTCATACTTCTGAATTTAAAGTACTTATTTATTAAATTACTATACTGTTCAAATTAATTGGGATAAATGAAAAAAAGAATTTTTTCTAATACCTTAACCTTATTTTATACCTTAAATAGACTGAAAAATCTCTATATTAGTATGTCCTTCTTTGACAGAAATGACCTCTTCGGCAATGATGTATTGGCATTGACTCCACTAGTGTAGTGCACATGTTCTTGACTTCATCATCGTAAAACCACATTTGCATAGCACTTTTTATCATTCATTCTGTTGTCTTACAATTAATCTTAACTAAACGATTCTTGAGAATATGCCATAAGTTGTCAATAGGATTTAGGTCTGATGAATTACCAGGCCAATCAATTACTTTTATTTTATTTTCCCGCAAAAAAATCTGGATCAATTTTGAATTGTGACAAGGGGTCAAGTCATGTTGAAGTGTTCCGTTGAATGTTTCCATGAATCGAACAATCCTACTGGATAATATTTCTATGTATTTAATAGAATTCAACATGCTTTTGAGAGGAATTAAGTTTCCAGTTCCATTTGTTGTGACCCCCCCGTAAAAACCCCCATCTGTTTAGAAAAGTGTTTTGTAGTCTGTTGGATATGATCTAGTCACAGAGTTTCTACTTCATTTTATCTAACTACTTTTGATTTGTATTCCTGCACAAATAAATATATTTCATCACTGGTAATTCCCTTCTTCCAGTCATTAACAGTCCATAATCAGTATTTTCTGGCCCATGCTAAGCATTTTTTCAGTGTTAATGTTAGAAATGGGTTTTTCCTCTGTCTTGCTGCCTTACAGCCAACTTCCAGAAGTCTTTTCTATACAGTTGAGGTACGCACTTCGACACCATAATCCAATAAATTTCTTCGATAGTCAATGCTTGTCTTTCTTGGATTTATTTTGATATTTCTTATTAGAATTTATCAGTTTTTGGAATAGTTTTCTGTTTGGGCCCACATTTTACTTTTCTTTTTAGTGACAATGATCCAGAATTTGGATATGCTCTTAAAAATCTTGAAACCCTTTATTTGTCCACACCAACTGCCATAGCTAGATATCTTACAGTTATAGAAGTTTGTTCATTTAGAGCAGGGGTGTCCAACACGTGGCCCGCCAATACGTAAGATGCGGCCCAGGGATTCATTTAAGAAAATTTTAAATATCAGGTTTTTAAAGTTTTTTAATTTTGAAATTTATTTGGGGGGAAATTTATACATATATATAAATCTGCAATGTATTTTCTTATTACCTGTTCTTGTTTTAAAATAAATCCTTTTTGATAATAGAAATGTCCTTTATATTAAAATAGAGTTTTATTTTACTAAACAGTTGCATTTGATTTTACTATAATAAATTATTTTTTTAATAAATTCCAAATTGCACTATGCATATCCTTTACTATGGATGGTACATGATTCTTTGTGTGTGCGACTTTCATTTCTTCTCTTTTTCTGTTGGAGTGCCCAAAAAGCAAGAGGCAGTCAAAAATGTTTTATAAAGTTTAAAAAAAATATTCTGGACAGTGTTAAGGTAAAGGGCAATGTATACTTAATCGTTTGCAAATGACAGCACAATCAAATTTCAACAATGAGTAACGAAAGATCAATTCAGAAGGAACACCGTAATTTTCAAGAAAATGGCAACTGTAATATTTTAAACATTATTTGATCATTTCAATATTGTATTATATAAACATTATTATATTATCTATGTCTGTATACATGAAAAATAATGAAAACAATAGTAATAATTCATTCTGTTTTAAATTTTCACCCAAATGTTTTTTTTTTTTCCAAATCTGATATAACGATACATATTTTTATGTGCGGCCCGGGAGACTATAATGTTTTTCTGAATTGGCCCGCAAGGTCATTTGGGTTGGACACCCCTGATTTAGAGTGATTATTTTAGAATGCTACCTTGGCAACAAGTAAAAATAATACATATTACACAGAATACAAAATTATAACCACCAGCTGCCACACTAAAAATTTCACAACTGAGCTACTGATGAACTAAAACCAGTCAAATGAGTAAATTATAATAGAGGTCAATATGTTATTTTACCTCTATGCAGAAATAACTATTTTGATGCGGTTCAGAACATCACTGGTAATCACATACCAGCATAGACAAGAAATATATGTTTGTCCCAATTATTCAAATTGTATAGTAATATGAAATATTTTTTCATATTTTAATTGAAAGGAGGGATAGAATGTTTTGTTATAGATTTGTATGCAAATATTTCTTACTATTTAAATGTAGAAACACAATTCAACTTACTAAAAATAAACGAGTTCTACAAATGAAATACATTGTATAGAAAATCTCTCATGAAAATGTATTTGTTACTTATTTCACTTAGATTTTGTTTTATTTTAAGAATTCAACTCTCGAGAAATGGCCTACTTGTGTGAAAAATAACTATTCTGAATCCGTTGCCTCAATGAATATTCGATGTCATTATGCTGGAGAGGTAAATGTTAAGTTTTTATATGAGGTCAAAAGAATGTCAACATCAGTTTTTAATGAGTCTTTCACACACACGAATATTTACTATTTATTTTTATACTTTGGTCTTGTATTTATGATGGTATTTAGAATAATTCCTTTTCAATATATATATAAACAAATAATTGGAAAATTAATATTCTTGAATTAAACTTGAAAACTAGTTTTTAATAAATTCTCTGAAATTGATTGTATTGAAGGTAAGAAAGTTTTACCATTGTTGAAATTTAACATAGTTTTATCTGGCTGTATATCATTATTCCTACTGAAACACAGAATTAAGTTTGTTTGATTTCATTACATAATAATAATTGTGGGAAAAGTCAGATGCCATTAATTTTAAAAGATTTTAATAAGACATTTATGTATAAAAATAAAACTATTTAAGATAACATTTTAATGTACAATGAAGAAAAGATTTAAGACATTTAGGGAAAATGCAATATTTAAAATGCAACAAAAGCTATTTATTGGAGACAAGCATTCTTATTGATGTTCATGACTCAACAGATACACTTCGACTCCCTGTTTTTAAAACCAAGGAGTCGAGCATCCACCAGGTATTGCTGTTCTTATTTTTTTGTATCATTTGTTCCTATTTTGGTTTGTCTCACAATAGTAATTTTTTTAGATTGAAGGTCTTTTATCCGGCTCCGATAAGTCCACAGAGGCTATTGAAACTATAACTCTTCAGATATTAGATAATTTATCTGAGACATGGAAAAGTAAAGGTAAAATGTTTATTCAAAATTATTCATTATCAATAAGGTAAAAATACAAATAATATTTAGAATTTTTTAATGCATATTTCTTAAATTTAAACTTCTTCTAGATTCTGAAGCTCATGGAAAATGCATTTATCGAGTTTGTGCTCTTCTAATTGCCACTAAAGGTTCGTATTTAGCTCCTTATTATTTTTATTAGTTTTAAGAATTTTATTTACAAAAATTTTTTTGTCTCTTTAATTTTCTTATTTGTAAGATGTACTTTTTATTTTTGTACTATAAAACTTTAATTTTACTAAAAATGGTATTAGTGTCTAAATATTAAGAATAAACACAACTTATAGTTAGCTATAAAGTGACATCTTTTACAAAGGAATTATTACAAACTTAAATGCTTGTAAAATAGGGCAAATTTGTTACAATTATAAACAATTTGTTAAATAAGTTTCTAGATTCATCTTCTTTACTTTACTTTTTGTAGTTTCTTAAGTTGATACAGGTGTAGTTTGAAGTAGATATCCATAATATATACATGAGTCTGCTGATGGATACATTGTTTTATTCAGTCTCTGATACTTATCGATTACAGGGATCTAGAAGCCAAAGGCGCAAAATGCAAAAAACATGCTGAATTCTGGCTATATCAGTTCTTAATGTTATAAGGTGGTGCTATTTTCAAATATAATCAATCTGTTATAGCAGTTAGTTTGAATTAAATGCCATCTTCTTTCTCTTATACTGTTAACTTATTAGTTTATAGGAATCATAAAGTCAAATGCCATCTTCTTTCTCTTATACTGTTAACTTATTAGTTTATAGGAATCATAAAGTCAAATGCCATCTTCTTTCTCTTATACTGTTAACTTATTAGTTTATAGGAATCATAAAGTCAAGCATGGCAGCTTATAGAAAATATGCCAAATTCTTGTTTATACAGATTGATAATATTATAAATAAGTAAAGTTGATAAAAAAAACCGTATTAAAGATGACCAACTGCTTACTAATATGCTTTAAAATAGAGATGCTTGGCTAATCAAAAAGATTTCTTTTTCTTTTTCTTATTCTGTATGTTCTACATCCACCAAATTCTTTGAACTGTTTCAAAGTTTTTTTGAAGTTGCAAACAATAAATACCACAAATATGATGAAATCAGTTTTTGTTGGTTTTACTTGAAACCATCTCTGTGTGCATAATAACAGTCAGGGAACTTTACCTAATTCCTACTTCTTTCCACAAAAGGAAGTCCATACAGTGCCTTAGGGATGATGATACTCCCTAAAGAAATAGATTTAAAAAAAAATCCATGATGAAATATAAACATTAACATGTGACATGCATATTAGATGCAATCTAGGTAAGAGTTCAGGGTTGGCCTATGCAACTCTCTCCAGTGGAAAAAAACTTCATTTCCAATTGTAAGATGGAGGAAAAAAAAAGAACCCACCAACAAACTCCAACATTAGAAATCTATATCTGTTTCAACATATTTGAATCCTGCCAACTATGCCAGTCAAGATGTCCAACTTCATAATAATATGATTTAAAATAGATATAACAAATTGAATAAACACAAAGATTTATTTTCCTTTTTTACAATTCACCATGTTCTGTATCCAGCAAAATCTTTGAACTGTTCCAAATTCTTCTTAAAGTTCCAAACGACAAATATCACAAATATGATGGAAAAAAAAAGAAACCAGTCTTACAGTAGTCGCATATGATGTGTGACATCTGACATGTTATCATGGTAAATACGCAATATGAACTTTTTTCCTAAAATATATGAATCGGGTATGATTGGAAATAATTTTCTATTGAATAATTATATCTTTAATGAAAATTGTATTTAATTAACAAAAGGAGTGAAAAATGCTATATTTTATCAAAAATAATTATTATTGTTCAATTTGGGGAAGAGCCGAGACAATAAGACTTATGATAACTAAAATATGACACATATACTTGTGATTTCAAAGTATTTCATCATTGGGTGGATGACCTGAGTATCCAGCTCTTTCGAGCTACAACCTCATATCAGTAGGTATTTGAGTGACTGTACATAATTGACTTTTGCCCTTTGTTAAGTTTAAATGCTTTAAAAATTAAATAAAAATGCTGGGGATTTTGGGAAAATAAAAATTTTAAATATTAAAATGCATTAAAATTGAGAAAAGAAGCGTCACAGTCATCACAAAGCACCGAAAATAAAGTTAACATTTCGATCTTGGGTGGGCAGGGTTAAACTGACCAATGGGAATGCAGTTAGGATCATGAAAAAGTAGTTGAAAATAAAACAGAAAACAGCTTTTTAAAAGCTATTAACAATATACTATCAAGAATAAAACTAGTAGAGGAACATTTAAATAAAAAGAGATCAGTTGGAATAATTATCCAAGGAAAATTAAAGAGTAAAAAGTAAAAATTGATAAATGGAAGAATCTGGGGATCGAACCCGATGCAAAGCTTTGGGAGCAAATTACTCTGACCACTAGACCAGTGATCCGCAACCCCCTATCCGTGGACCGGTAGCGATCTGTGGGTCAAATGGTGCAGGGCCGCTTAAAAAACATTAAACTATTTCCATTTTATTGAAAGTGGTGCATTTCACTCGAATTTGCGCAACTTTCCACGGAAATCGCTTTATATTCTGCGTTAAATCACTTTTAATCATTTTTGATGTAACTATATTTTATTCTGAAGGCATGTTTAAATGTAACTGAATTAAAATTGTTAAATCAAAACAATCTAAAATATAAACAATCAATGTGTCCCACTCTCAGCGGGCAGCTGTAAAATTATCAAACGTTGACCAGTCCACAGTGATAAAAAAGTTGCGGAGCACTGCACTAGACCACGGGGGACTCGTGGAAAGAGGTGAAATAAACATTTAACATGGAGGAAGCGAGATTTGAGAGGAGAAAAATAATTACATGAAGAGGGGGTCTGAGAGAATATTTCTAGGTCTGTTGAAATTTGGATTAGGGATATATTTTTTAATATCCAAGATCAAGAGATTATTAGAATTATCAATATTTTGAGAGGTTTGTTGCAATCTTTTTAATGAACTGTCTAATTGACAGCATTTTACTTGCGATCCTGAGGTCAATTTCAAAGTATTTAAAACTGTTGAATAACAGCGTCAATAACAGTACCACTGTTAGCAGTCGAAACATTCTAATTTGTGTTCATTTTGAGCTTGAGTTCATCATTCATAAAAGCTATGAGTGGCTCAGCTTTTGGCAAACTGAAGTTAAAGTTAAAATCACCACTCAAAATCAGGGGAAGCGAGTGATAATTTTTTTAAAAGAGCAGAACCATCTTCGTTATATGGTAAAAGTACAAAATGCAGAAAATCTTTAATTTTTTTTAACCATTTGATTCAAAGAAATGTAGTCACCCACCGAAACCACTGTTTGTCCATTTTCAAATAAGCATTCTGCCGCACTTATGCCCCCCAATATCATGACTAATGGATTTAGAGTCAAGCGCTCGAGTGCTTGATGGCTACTAGAGTTGGACCCCCATGCAAGGGTAGTGAAAAGACACAGCCACGCATTCTCATTGATCAAATCAAGTAGTGCATGCTTACATCACATCCTGTTACACATATCCGTCCCTTTTGGCGAAATCACTCCCAACAAATATCCTGTAACTGAGAGGAAAGATGCTACACATCAAAAAATTTATTTTTTTGGAAGCAACCTCAGCAGCATAAGGATCAGTGAGCTTCATCTAATTCTTACTTACATTATAATTTTTTTTATCATTGTGTTTAATGGGAAATTTATCTTATCAGTTAACATCATCAATGTTTGTGTTGGCAACAATTTTACAAAAATTGGTAGTTCAAGTAAACTTAAGTAAATCCACAACTATTACATTTAATTTAAAAGATTTATTACTATATCATACTACTGAAAGCGTTGTATTATATGTTAGCTTCTAATTCAAATGTAGCTTCACTTTTCTAACGAACCTTAGTTCCTGTGTAATTTTTAAAGTGATCATGTAGTTTAAAGGATATGCGTTTGTTGTAGGTTTATATACTTGAAACATCATATGGAATAATGACAGTTTCTATGAATTGAAATTCAACAGGTCTTCAAGTTTTCACATGGCATGTTGAAATGTTAAGAAACTGAAGTGTATTGAAACATATAATTCTTATAATTTGATTCTTGTTCAATTTTAATTCAAAATAAGCTTTAATCTTCTCAACCTTTTACATTTCATTTTAAATGCATAATGCTAGTTCAAAAAAGATAGTTAATATGTAATTTACAGCAGTATTCATTGTAAGAATTATATATATATATATATGTCAGGTTTGAAAAGTTTAGGTTCAAAATTAAGGAAGTAATAAATGAAAATAGAGCGAACTCTTTACCATCGCGTAAGGATTTATGAGTAAACAAGCCTGTTAAAAGGTGCAACGAGCGCTGACGAAGGCGAACGCATACTAGAAAGGACTTGGCTGGTGTCTCCTCACTGCGATGTTGTTTTTGATAACACCCGGTTGTGCGGCAAAAGGTCCGCCATGTTAGATTATATATGATGAAAGCGTAATAAAGGAATATTGTGAAGATGCCCTCCTCATTTTACCAGCAGGCCTGGGGCCTGTCATATATATATATATATATATATATATATATATACTATGTTTTCATTGCATTGTAGAAGTTGATCGTCGTCTTCTCCATGCTCTGTGCTGGTCTCCAGTAGAGTTATTTACAGAAGAAGCCATGAGGTGCGCTATTGCTTGCTGGCAGTGGTTGCTGGCTGCTAGGGGTGATATGGAACTTCAGGTAAATTGATATAATTTTTAAGGAATGGAATAAACCATGTAATGATTTGTCATGATGCTGTATCTGTTTAATAGAAAGTTTTGCTTTTAAAGTAATATTTATCTTCAAGTTTTTGATAAATTGAAATAAATTCCAATTTAAAATTTCTCCTGAAGAGGTATTTGTATCTAGGCAAGTTTTTGGAATTTACATCTCCATGATGATCAAGTGATCTTTACTTTCATCTAAGTTTTTTTAAAATCATTAATAACATACTCCTGGGATGCTCTAGTAATTTTTCTTTTAATTACGGCCGTCTACTTTATATTTTCTACTTTTCATCCTTTCTTAGATTTAGAGTTATGTCCGAATCATAGGAAGGTGTCTGTACTAAAGCTGATAAGTTGATCATATATTAAAATTGATATGTGTGTAGTCCTTACTCGAGTACAATTGATCATTTAAAAAATTAATATCCAACCTATAAATTGATGTATTTTCTTGGTTCATATTTAAACAACAATCTAAAAATTAATATCTAGACTAAAAATTCAACTAACCTTTAAAACTTTTCCACTTGATTTCTTTTTTTGGCATGCATAGAGTAAAAAGTTCTAAATTATTTTCTCATTGATATGAAAATTTTTTGAAAATCTTTTTGAAGTAAAATTTTTCTAAGGATTGAACATTCTCCAAATTTTTTCTACCAAAATTCAGAATATTTTCCCTTTTATATTCAGTCCTGAACAGCAAGTAAAAAAAAAATTCATACAATTTGCCTTTTAATTTAATTATTTTATGTGATTCTGCAATGCATTCGATAGATATTGAATTTTTTTCTTCTGCAGTTTCTTCAAGAAATGTCTGCAGCTTGGCAGATGACAATTGATCGTCAAATGGGGCTGTTTGCTGAAGATCCCATTCAAGTAGATCCTCTGGCAGCTCATGAAGGCTGCACATTGGAGCCAAACGGACCTTTTATTGCTCCTCATTCTTTATGGGTGAAGGTAATTTTAATGTTTTAATTTTTGAGTGAATAAAGTGATAAGACAGATTTCCTTATAATTAATTACTTTGTTTTAAAAATCTTATAAAATAGCATAGGAATATATATATAAATAAATAAATATATATATGTAAGGATAATTAAATTAGATTAAAAATTAAATTCCCTATCTAGCACTTGACTCATCTTTCTCAGTTCCCATCTTCAAGTATCAAACTAATCACCCATTTATTTCTTCCGAACATATGGCCTAGCCAATAAAAATGTCTAATTCCAGATCGTTAGATTTAATAGTCAATATATGTCAGCATTAACTTGCAAGCACCCTCTTCAAAGCAGCCATACTTACCATATGTTTTTCAAGTGTTATCCACTTGAAACCACCACCATGGCATGCTTTTTTCCTCCCTGCTCTCAGTGTCAGAACAGATGTACAAATGAAAGAATAAAGGTCGTCTTTTCACTTTTCTAACTTTAATCTGATTCTGTCTTAAAAATCATGACAGAATTAAAACCGGCAGGATCTTTGTCTGCGATCTTAATGTAAAAAACGTATCTTTTTTATAAAATAATTTTAATATAAAAACGAACGCCAACTGCGGTAATAAATGATATGGAGAATTTGACGGAACACCGAATGCACCGTATGCCTGTATATGAAGACGTCGGATTGCCGGAATAAAAAATGACACGAAAAAAAAAATGTGCTAATAATCCTAGGAAGAACATCGCTCTTAACACCGAGAAGAATGTAGTGTTTACCACCCAACGTTATTCTGTCTTTGCGGAAGAGGCCATCCAGTTTACTGTGAATGGAAGAAACATTCTAATGGAGAGAAAAAAAAAGAAGAGAAGCGTGAATCCCTTATTCCCCCGTGAGGAAAGACGTCACTCCCTTTCGCAAGAAAAATAAAAGGAAAAAAATCTTCGCCGGAAAGTCTGCACGGTACTACAGTGAATTGACCATCGCATGCCATAGTGAAATACCAATATCGAAATAAATAAAATTTTACTTGTGAAATAAAGCTACAAAATCTGGATTACCGTTCACCAAGGGTTTCTGAAGCTGCAAAGTGGAGGTCAGTTAAATTGTATACTTCCAATTTTAGTAACATTGAAATAACTGAGTTTTGCTGAACAGAACTTTGTGAAAAGAATAATATATGATATGATATGGTATTTAATTTTTATAATATAGATGTGTTATAAATGAGATATTTTCTTTATATTTTAATTGAGAAAACAAAGTATATAGGTTTAGTCATACAAAATTTTGAGAAATTTTAATATACTTCTCATAATTTTATCTTAAGATGTCGAATGAGTTAAGAGTTATGATAGAAATTGGTGTTTTAAAGTGAAAAATATAAATTAAGTTTTTAGAAAAATGACTAATGAGAGAACTAATACTAGAGATATTGATTGTTATAAGAAACAAAAGTAAAGTTAAGTTGTATTCTTTTTTCTCTATTGAATTCAATTGTTTTGTTAATTATTTTATTCAGCAGTAATCTTATTGCATGTCATTAAATTTTTTTTTATTTTGAAATTGTGTGTTTTGATATACCGGCCATATATCAGGACTCACTATTTCTCGAAATTTTCCTTATCTAAAATTAAAATTAATGTAATAACTTGAAGCTTATTTTTGGATATTACACAATGGATAAGCGAGAATACAATCATTATAATTTTGTATATGTCTCGAAACATTAAGAGGACAAACTTGTTTAGTTTGATATGTACACCTCTCATTGTTTCTTATCAGCATCCCTGAACATGTGTGAGTTGATGACGCAGATTTCTCAGAGAGATGTGTTCAAAATTAAGTAAGGTGATACAGTTTTATTAGTGAATGTGTGATGCAAGAGAAACTCAAGAATTTTTGTCTATGAAACGTATTTTTAGAAGGTTACGGAAAGATTCAAAATATTGCATGCAATATTAAGTTACAATGAATATTGTGAAAAATTTTCAGAAATACTAAACGTTATTATTGAAGTGAGTCCACTTTTCCGACTCAAAATAATAAAAAAGAGCTCTTATATTCTTATATTCTTATAATTTTTATATTTTAAAATATATATGAAATAAAACATTGTTTATTGTGTTGGATAGTGCATAGAAGTTGTGTGTTATACACCGTTTTCATATTATTAATAATTTCATTTTATTAGTGTCTATATTTTTTTTTTTATCTTTTTAAAAAATTATTTCATATATGCAAAATGTATGTAACAATATAAGGTATTACTACGATGGCGCCAGAGTAGATTTTTATACAAAATTATTATTTTAACATTTGTATGATTTCATGTATTTTTATATTTACTATCTTATTGTTTGATATATTATTTTCCAACATAATTTTTTTGAAAATATCTACCAGCTATAATACGAATCTATTATTATGAAGGAATAGGAGGAAACGCGCGAGCTCTTATTCTAGATGTCGAATATATTTGAACAAGCTAATCTTCATTTATATGTATGGAAATTCATTTTTATCAATTAATATGTTGGAAGTGTCCTTACTGTGTTTGTTGTTATAGTTTCGTTTATTGTATTGCTTTTTGATTTTAGTATTACTATTGCTTAAATATTTCTACTGTGTTTAATATGTCTTTCTAAATAATGTTATGTATTGTTTTGTGTTTATTGAAAATTGATTAAGTTTGTAAAGAGAGAAAAAAACCACGCCATGACTCCCTTTTAAAATTGGGGGCAAATGTAATTAAATTAGATTAAAAATTAAATTCCCTATCTAGTCTTGACTCATCTTTCTCAGTTCCCATCTTCAAGTATCAAACTAATCACCCATTTATTTCTTCCGAACATATGGCCTAGCCAATAAACAGGTCTAATTCCAGATCGTTAGATTTAATAGTCAACATATGTCAGCATTAACTTGCAAGCACCCTCTTCAAAGCAGCGATACTTACCATATGTTTTTCAAGTGTTATCCACTTGAAACCACCACCATGGCGTGCTTTTTTCCTCCCTGCTCTCGGTGTCAGAACAGATGTACAAATGAAAGAATAAAGGTCGTCTTTTCACTTTTCTAACTTTAATCTGATTCTGTCTTAAAAATCATGACATATATATATATATATATATATATATATATATATATAATATTTATATATATATATATATAATATTTGAAGTTTGAAATAATAAAAAATGAGAAGAAACTATTTTTGTATTTGCTTTAGACTTAACCCCTTAAATTTTGTAGAATATTTCAGTTTTGTTTTATTGAATTTTTCCAGTTAAAAAAAATCATTCAATTGTGATTTGAAAGAAAATTTTTGAAAAAAATAAGCAAATATGTATATTAAATGTATAGGTTATGAATCTTATCTTATTTTGCTGTTTATCAGCATCAACTATATTAACCAGTAGTACAACTTCCATATAAGACAATAGAAAGATAATAAAGATTCCATATAAAATAATAAAGCAAAATAAGGTGTAATAAATTTTTTAAAAGTGTTTTAGTAATTAATAATCTTCTTTTTCTCAGAACAATTAATTGAACTAAATTAAAAAAAATTAGAAACTAAATACTTAAGATATAAATAATATGCAGCATAAATTAACAAAATTCCAGCAAACTTTTTTGGAAAAACATGATTGAAATCTTTCATAAATCATGAAGATATTTTTGGAAGGTACTTCAAAATATAATAACCTTTAAAAATATGGAATACTAGATAGAATACCAGTTCTTTATATGGTTTAATTCTGAGAAGAAAACTCGTCAATCACTACAGCTAGTTTGCATAAATTTTTTTAATGATTGCTCACATTGAAGCAGAAGCAAGATAACATTGGCAAAAATTAAAAATGTTTTTAAGTGATATATAATATAGATAATCTTCTGAATAATTATCTATGAATTTTTGAACAAATATATTTTTTTGGGAAGATCCATTCGAAAAAGAATTACAATTCTGTTACAAAGAGCAAGCACAAAGATTTTCCAGCATGGATCATGACATTGTTTGACAAGAAAAAATCCACTTAAAGAATACAATTAAACACAACTCCTCTTCTCATGGGAAAGCTTGTAGGTTATTCTGATGCATTAGTTGGGATTCTTACTAAATCATTGGGGAATTTGTCTCATCTTGTTTTTTTTATGTTGTAGTGTTTTCCATATTAGATGAATAAAGAGAAGAATTTTTGGATTTATTTTAGATTAGTGGTGTTCCTCCCCCCTCCCTCCGAAAAGTCCTGATCCTCTGAAAAGTCTTTAGTTTGAGAACCACTTTTTGAAAGTATTTTATATAGATAATGAATCAGTGAAAATCTTTCATAAAATTTTCATCTTGTGTATATAGATTCAATCATGTATGTAAAAACTATGGGGCAAATTTGTTGCAAACAAATGTCTTAAATTCTTGAACAAATGTCTTATTCTAGTGTCAGTGGAAAATATTATTATATTAATTGAGATAATGTTTCCAAATTTTCATCTAGTATGGATATTGTGGGAGAATGAAATGTTATCTCAAGTCTTGCTCATACCACATATTTAATTTGAGGCTAGAATTATAAAGCTCATTGCCAATAATAAGTGTTTCTTTTTTAATGAGGTATTGACTAAAGTAAATTTGTAAAAATGTATAGTTAATTTAATAACCTTTTAATACTTAATTATATTCCATGTTTTTTATAAATGTTTTCATTTTGGAGGAGATTAATATCCATGCCTTTTTATTTATTATAAAGTTGTGAACTCAAATCAGATATTTTGTTTTAACTTACCATAAAAAATTGTTTATTTTAATTAATAGTGTATTTTATTTTTTTAGTTTCTGGCAGAAAGAATTGAAGTTGCAAAGTATTGCAATATGAATGAAGTGGAAATATTTGCCAATATTCTACATCGCTCTCTACCTGTTGCTGTTGGTCGGCAAAATCACAATCATCGTCACATATCTTCAATGAGCACTCGATTTAGGTATATTTAGTGTACTATTACATATTTTTAAAATTAATGAACATAAGCAAGATGCTACGTTTCTGCTTTATTTGGTTATGAACAAAATCCTTATGTATATATTCTGTTTCTATTTGATAGATTGTTATCTTGTGGTCTATCTTTGCTTCAAGGAGATATACTTCCTCGTACAGTATGCAAAAATGTTCTACGTGAAAGAATATATACAGCTGCATTAGATCATTTTTGGTAAGAAAATGTCCTTTAGTAGTTTTCATTTTTTTTTCTATTTTAAGCATTTGAAACAAATCTTAAAAAATTTGTTAAAAATTGGCCTTTTTTCCATGTTTTGAACTACATAAAATGTAATTTTTTAAATGTCTACAATTGAAATTTAGTTCCTGGTATAAAAAAATAAAAGTTTTTAATCATAAATTTTCTGAATACTGTATGGTATTCATGAATAATGTATTTTAATATGAGAATTACTATTGTTAATCAGGCATTTTTTCTGTTTCAATTATTTAATAAGAATAGCTGAAAACAATTAGATTTTGAATTATTTTCTTAGAGAATAATTACACGAATTATTCTTCTCAGGAAAGGAGATGTGAAGTATGAAACACTTTGCAAATAAAAAAAAATTCTTTTTCTAGTGCACCACCTATGTGTCCTACACAAAAAGGACCTGAATTACGAGAGGACATCAGTATATTGATTAAATTTTGGAATAACCTGCATACTGATAAAAAATATTTAAAAGCAACTATGATGGGAGGTGGGTTTTTTTTATAAAGCTTTATACAATTTTAAAGAACTAAAACTTAAGGATTTGAAATGAAATGTTTTATGTAACAATTCGTGTACAAGAAAGATTTTCTTTTTCTTGTATTATAGTATTTATTGAATTTAATTTAATGTATTTTGATTGTTAATGTTATTTATGAAATCATTGTTTCAAATTAGCTCTTTTACAAAACTGATTAAGAAATGCAATTATTGATATATATTTTTTATGCTTTTACCAAATCCAATTAATCCAGTTGCTTGCATTTATTATGAAATTGCTCAATCTTAATAAGTAAATTATACTTTTACTGCAATCTCTATTTATTTATTCGTTTCTTTACTATGAAAGTTGTACATTATTATTTAATGTTTGTTGCATTTATTTCTTTATTATAGATAAATATTTCTGTATCATTTACTCTTATAACATGTATAATGTACTAAATGTATTAGAAATTCAATATATGCTTTTTAATGCCATTTTTAAAATAGTGAATATATAAAAGTACTATATATAGGGCATATTCTAACTTCACATTTACTTGTATTTGTTCCAGAAATGCTCAATTTTTATAAACATTTAAGAATAATATGAGTGTATTACTTAAAAATATGTTTCTATAGATCTGAGTGAAGGCTCTGGTAGTCAAAATTTATCTCTGAGTTTGAGTTCTGAGTGGCGAAGCAGCACTGAACTTTCTCAAACAAGGGCTCCACCTACTGGTTGGATGAACACAATGCCGCTGAGCAGTAACATGTCTACTATTTCTCGTCGATCATCCGGTGGTCGTTCAGGTCGTAGAGACAACCATTCTGATAGCTTTGTTAAAGGATATGTTAAAAAAAGAAATTTGATTCTTGGTCTTTTGGTAAGTTGAAATCAATTAATTCTGTTGAACACAAAATTTATTTTCTGGAAATACTTTTGTGAGTTTTGAAAACTTGTTTTTATCTGGGAGAAAAAATGAATGAAGAACAGATATTTTAAATGACAAAGGAAAAAAATGTGTATCAATGTATATGTTTGGGTATAATAAATGTAAGAATAAAATTTAATAGGATTGTTTTATGTCCATATTTTTAGTTATAGCTGTAGATGGCATTTTTTTTTGTTCTCTAGATGCATTAAATTTTGTTTTAAGATATACTAAGAATTGTATATTTTTTACATCATTTATGCTTTTTAATGTACTATTTATTTATATTCGTTTTCAACTGAAATTATAAAAAAATTGGGAACGGGGTTAAGTTAAAAGAAACATATAATTCATTGATTTAATTAGTAGCATTAATTTTTGTATGATTACACAGTAACTGTATTGAATCGTTTATTGTATAATGAAATTTAACATTTACTTGAATAAAGTTATCCCTGTAATATGTTCTAGATGGGCAGATTGCATTAAATGAATGGATACCATTATGTTTAAAAGCACCATCCGAAGCTTGTTCTGAATATCATGCTTTCATTTGGATCATTTGACATAATTAAATTGAATTTTTATTCTAAAAAATCTACTAAAGGCTCTGATTTGTCTTTTGAAAAATCTTCATTAAAATCCTCACTTAAAATAATAGGCAATTTGTTCAGAAGAGTTGATCTGGCTTCAGTGTAGGCAACTAAATTTTTGTGAATGATTTCGATAATTTTCTGTACACTTTGATTTGGTGAAATATAAATAGTAACCATTAGAATTATTTGTCCATTTTCTGCTCTACATTTTGGTACACAAATTTCTCCGATACATGACTCATTAAACCCAAATGATTCAGTAGTATTGTTACTATTGTTACGGGCATTACATCTGAATATAAATTTTCTATTGAAACATTTTCTTTTCTTTTTGAGCAAGTAAAACCTTTCAAATGTTGGTTTTATCGTTTTTTTTCTGTATATAATCTGCAGCAGAGTATTACTTGCAAAGCCTTTTGCCTTGCAAAGAAAATAACATCGCATAATCTGCAGTAATTTTTACAGCAAATAATCCAAAATGCATACTGCTGGTAATGTGGTGGCACATAAAATAAAAATACACAATATGATTAAAAATATAAGTAAATGACACTAAAAAAATTTTTTTATTATGAAAAACATCTATTTCATCTATCATAATAAAAAAGAAAATATTTCCTTCAAAATGAACACTAAATTTATTAATAATAATTAAAAATATCTTCAAAATCTGATGATAAAATCTGATTCATCAGATTTGGAAATAAATAAATTCATTACATCTTCACTTAACATATTATCTACGTCAGTGGGTAACGAGTCTTCATTGTTAGTCATTTTTGTCAACAATATTTCCTTTTTGAAGTAAGGAATAAATTTCTGAGACATCTTTCTATGCTTTTAAAATACAGTTGGAGACATTTTCATACAATGCATGCTTCAATTTTCCTGTTTTTGTAAAGTTATTTTTTCCATCCGATATCCATTGTTTCCATAATTTTCTAACTTTTGATTTAAATAATCTGTTAATTTTGGCATCTAAAGGCTGTAATTTCTTTGTCAGTCCTCCAGCTACTACAATTTTTACAAATGTTGATTTCATAGCTTATTTAATATTCTCACTGAGGTATGCTTTCATTGAGTCTACAATTAGAAAAGCTTTATTGATGAAAAATTGAAATATTTCGTTTTCGCCAGATGCTCTGTAGCCATGACATTGATTTTTTTTCATCCAGCCTTTCTTGTCTACTTGAATTTCAAAACCTTTATAAAAATTCTCTCTTGGGAGCATTTTTCTTTTAAATATTAACCTCAGCAACAATTTCAAACCATTTTTAACACAACATAAAACTACTGTAAACCTTCTTTCATTTCTTGTAGTATTTATTGGAATACTGCTTGTTCCCTGAACATCCACATCCATGGTAGGTGTTTATAAAATGATAATGGAACATCCATTTAAAAATCGAATCTACTGTAAAGTTATTATTTATTTTATAAAACATAAGACGGCATTTCTTTCAAAACTTTATTGTAAGCTTTTCTGTTGGAGAATGTTTTTTATCAGATTATTTGTGGCGGTGTATAATATGCACAGTGGAATTTTAATCTTTTTCAACAGATAATTCACTGATTATATATGGAAAAATCTGGTAATCAATCTTATTAAATATACACTTATGGATATATGTTGCATATATTTTTAAATAAGAAATTTCATACATTTATTTACAATAACTATTATTTGTATTTAAATTTGACTTTCAAAAGAACTGTTAAATAAAAGTTGTTTTTAATAGAAATGTAACTGGGAAAGAATTTGTCTCCTAAGAAATAGTATTTCCCATCCCGAACAATGATGTGATACTTTAATTGAAATTCAAAACTTTGACAAAAGAGAAAATAATTTCAGCAATCTGTGGGCTATATAAAAATTCCCCAATACATTTTTTCATTAAAATATGTTAATTTTTTTATTGAACTTTTATCTTAGGCTGTTGATATTGAATTTTTAATTACTTGGCACAATCCCATGTCTCTGCAAGAAAATAGCTTTCCTAGTGAAGATGTGATATCAACTTGGCGATCTCAGCCCATGACAGATAAGACTTGGAAAGAGACTGCTCGTTTAGCCTGGGAAATATCTCCTGCCCTTGCTGTCTTTTTACCATGCAGGTAATGAAAATTTAAATTTATATACTGTAATATCTCTTCCTATATGAATAATTTTTTTGAAATTTTATTGTCATGTTGTTTGTATGTAATCTAAACTTTTTTTTAACATATGCATAGGTTTATACAGGTAAAGTATACATATAGATGTACTTAAGATGTTTGCAAATAAAGTTTTCAAAATAGTATTCATACAGCTCACTCTATTTTATTGTATGGTGTATAACATTAAGAGATTATTCATAAGTACTTGTTTTGGTGGTACCACTTGCGATGTTGATATTTGAATCATTCTAAAACTGTTAATAATTATTGAATTAATGTTTTAGTCTAATACATGTTCTAAAAATCATTATAGATTTATGCTCACTTCAACAGCAATAAAAGTTGATTGTTAAAAATGCTTTTTTTAAATTTCAAATGAAATTGAAAACATTTTTGATTGCATTTAAATTTGTTGTGATGTTATGGATGGAGATGAAGGAACATCTACTTGGTTTGTTTGAAGAGAATTTTTGCATTTCAAGTATCTCTCCTTGTATTAACAAGTTACTATTACTTACGTTTGAGTCTTACAATGAAAAGGATAAGCAGCAGTTGTTTTAAAAATTATGTTCGTTATTAAGAAAGTCATTTTTGTTAATTTGACATGCAGCTTTAAGTTAATTTTAATTTGCTGTTTTATGCTGTTTACAAAAGTTACAGAATGTAGTTTTAGTTTTCTGAGGTAACTTCTTATGATATTTTTTGTATGATGGTTTTCCGTAAAATGTAACTTTGGAAAAAAATGAGACTTTATAGTATTTCATTCAATTTTTAAATATATTTTGTATGTTTTAAGTTAATTTTTTTCTTTAAAGCAGTAATAGAAGATATAGTACTTTTTTGAAATATGCTGTTTTTAGATTCCACAATCTAGTAGTAGATTTGCAAACTTGATAACCAAAAGGCCATAGATTCTTAATTTGATTCTTTTTAAATCCAATATATGAAAACGTAAAGCCAATGGACATTATATCTTAGTCCTTCTGATGTATGGTATAATGTTTGTAGAGTTACTCAGTTTTATTCTTATCTCTTAATTTGGAATAAAAAATTATAAGGTTCAACATCAAGCCTATTGTAATATAAATCAAATCAAGCAGTGCTATATTTTTCTCATAATATAATAGTTTGGATAAATCTTTCAGTTTTTGGTCATTTATTTCCCTACAGGATTTTAAAAAAACTTACTTTTAAGAAAATTTATTTGGAAGAAACAGCAGTTTGTTTTGAAATAATCAATTTATCCCAAAATAATAAAACTTATTTCTTATATTTATTTGATAAAATTTTGTTTCAATTTTTATGTTAAGTACACTTCATAAAATGTATGGTGTCATTGTGCTGTTAAAGTTGTAAATAGCTAGATGGTGACATTTGAATTGAATCAGGGATTTTATCAAAAACAATAATATAAAATAATGACACAGAACATTAAAGTGTGTTTCTAAGTCTTAATGTGAGTTTGGAAGAGTGAAATTTATGAATAATGTTCGAGTTAAGTATTATTTTTCATATAACTGTTTAAATATATGAGGTCTATCTCCAATTATTATTATGTAGTTATAGAACTATGTTGATAATATTAGTAATAAAAAGAAACTTTAACAAGATATTTATAAGTTTATTATATATAATATTTATAATAATAGTATTATTAGCTAAGTATTTAAATAATCTATTATTATTTATACCTTAAATACTTTTAAAAGTCTTATAATTTTTACTATTTGTGTTCAAAGGTTTAATAATTCGGAGGCCTTAGCAAGTGAGGTCTCTAGACTGGTTCAGTGTGATCCAGCTTCTGTTTCTCATATTTCTGAAGCTTTGCAGTATCTCACAACATCAGAAAGTATCATGAATGATTCTTCCGAGGTAAAAAATATATTGTACTTAAACTTTATATGTTGATGAATTTTTTCCAAATCATATGTTAACTTTTAGAAATTATACAACTGTTCGGAAAAGAGAATAAGTATTTGATATTTTCTGTACATCTGCAAGGGATTCAACACTATTAATAAATATATTAACTTTGTGCCTCTTTTTTTTTCTTTGTCAGCTTACTCATATGTTGACATGGGCAACTATTCCCCCAATAAAGGCTTTGGCTTACTTTTCTCGACAATATCCCAGACATCCAGTGACTGCACAGTATGCTGTAAGAGTTTTATCATCATTTCCTCCTGTAAGTGAAACTGAAAAAATTGTCATTTCACTCTTTTTTTTATCGAGATTTTAGAATTATAGTTATGTGTTACTGGATACTACTTTTTTGTAATGTAAATGTTCTAAAAGCTTATTTTAGATTATTTCTATAGCTTCTTTTTAAAACTGTTACTTATAAAAAAAATTGCTGCCACTATTAAGTTATTTTTCTTATGCAGGATGTGATACTTTTCTATATTCCGCAACTTGTACAAGCTGTGCGCCATGATAGTGTAAGTGTTATTTCATGAATGTTTTTAAACTAATTTTGTTGATTTTTAAAGTAAATTTTTAAGAATGTAAATACTTTTGTCTTGGAATTTAAGCAATTTTTCTGGTTCTCCATCAAATATATTGCTAAAACACATTGCATGTAACTGATTTGCAATAATTAGTTGCATTTATATGATATTGATCATATTTAATTTATTTTTATGCTATATTTTAAGTTTAAAATTAAATCCTTAGTTACTCTCAGTAGGAAATTAATTAACTACAATTTATTTTTAAAAATTAAAACCTATGTAAAACTCAATAATTTATTTTTCAAGATTGAAATATCCAGAAATGTCATATTCTATTTATAATAATACTGTACAAATAATCTATTTACGTTGTTAATATAATGTATCATGATGTTATAAAATTATGAAAAACTATAATAAATGTATGCATACATATTGCTTGTAATAAATAAAAAGATTGTTAAGGACAAAATAATAAAATTTGCTGCAGTAGTTACTTTAATATAATTTTGTTTTGAAAAAAAAATAAATGAAGGACTTATATATATAATGCTCTTTTTATTACATAAAAAATGTTTTAATATAGTAAGATATCTTTTAGATGGGGTATGTTACAGAGTTTATCAAGAGTGCTTGCAAAAAATCACAATTGTTGGCCCATCAAGTAATATGGAACATGAAAACAAACATGTATCTGGATGAAGAAGCTCAGCAACAAGATCGTGAGCAATATTTTATCTTTCTTTATTGATTCAACTATCCCTAAATTCCCTTCTAATAAAATCAATTATACTTCAGTATTCAATATCTTTTGGTTAAAAAGAATTTAAGTATTTACTTACAATTGAGGTGCTATGTAGTTCTAACTTTTTCAATTCCTACTATTAGCTCACACACTCTATATATTTATCTTGTTCAAATTTTCAATCGTTAATAAAATACATTTTAAAGCTCTCAATTGAGCTGAAATTTTATATGCATGATTATTTTGGATGAGAGTACAGTAATTTAATTATAATTAATAAAAATTAATTGATTAAAACTAATTATTCAAAGAATTACAAAAACATCCATGTTGGCATCATTTTCGGTGACTTGTCTCAAAACTTGAAAAGGTTTTTTTCTCACATTTTGAAGCCCTCATTTGAGCTGAAATTTTCTATTCACTATTATTTCAGGTGACAATACGATAATTTAATTATAATTAATTGAAATTAATTGACTGAAACTAATTATTTAAAGAATTACTGATACACCCACATTGGCTTCATTTTTAGTGACTTGGGTCAAAACTTTATAAGTTTTTTTTCTCACATTTTAAAGTATTCAGTTTAACTGAAAGATTATATACATGATTATTTTGGATGACAATACAATACTTTAATGGTAATTAATAAAAATTAATTGCCACTTAATGGTGTGATTCTGTCATATGTATATACATATTTATATTAATTGTAACTATTTAATAAAAAGTATCTAGAATAAAAATTTTCTTTGTTGATCTAAGTAGGAATTCGCTTAATTTTTTTTATATTACTTGTTAAGTACCAAGTAACTAAAAATAAAATTTATTTTTGTTTTAGAATTATAATGCAACATTTTAACTACTCTAATAAAACAAAATTAGGAGAAGTATAACAAACTTTTAAGACATATGTAAAATGTTACTGTTAGCCCTTTCCTAACTGGGTATTTTTTGTTTAGAGTGGGGATTCTAGCCAAAAAAGCATTTTTTTTGTTACTGAAAAATAATTATGTTTTATCCTGAATTTGAAAGTTCATAATGTTTTTGCCAGTAAACAGGTTTTTGCTTGACTACTGGTGGTGATATGTGATATCTCATTCATGATTTCCAGGTTTCCTTGCAATTCACCCAAGTTTTAAAATAAAGCATTATCTGATATTATATTTATTATACTTTTGCTTTAACCTAAATATTTGCGTAAAAATAATCATTAAAATATGTAAAAAAAATATTGGTTTGAAAAATTAATTGATTAAAACTAATTATTTTAAAGAATTACAAATACAGCCATGTTGGCGACTTAGTGACCCTTTTGGTGACTTGTGTCAAAAGTCATGTTTTAAAGCATTCATTTGAACTGAAATTTTATAGACACAATTTTTTTGGATGACAATACGATACTTTAATGAAGAGGTGTCCAACCCAAATGACCTTGCGGGCCACTTCGGAAAAACATTATAATCTCGAGGGCAGCACATAAAAATATGTACCTTTATATCAGATTTGGAAACAAAAAACATTTATTGGAATGAAAATTTAAAACAGAATTAATTATTATTATTGTTTTCATTATTTTTCATGTATACAGACATAAATAATATAATAATATTTAAATAATATAATAATGCAATGATCAAATAATGTTTAAAATATTACAGTGTGTGTTGCCATTTTCTTGAAAATTACGGTGTTCCTATTGAATTTATCTTTCATTACTCATTGTTGAAATTTGATAGTGCTGTCATTTGCAAACGATTAAGTATACATTGTCCTTTATCTTAACCGTCCTGAATATTTTTTTAAACTTTAAAAAACATCTCTGACTGCCTTTTACTTTTTGGGCGTTCCAAACAGAAAAGGTGGAAGAAAAACGGAAGTCGCACACACAGAGAATCATGTACCATCCATAGTAAAGACAATTTGAAATTATTAAAAAAGTAATTTACTATAGTAAAATCAAATGTAACTGCTTGATAAAATATAAATCTATTTTAATCTAAAGTATATTTCTATTATCTAAAGGGAGTTATTTTAAAACAAGAAAAGGTAACAGGCAAATACATTGTATATATATATATATATATATATATATATATATAAATTTAAAAATGAAAAAACTTTAAAAATCCGATTTTTAAAATTTTTTAAAAAGAGTCGGCGGGCCGCAACTTACGTACTGGCAGGCCGCGTGTTGGACACCCCTGCTTTAATGATAATTAATAAAAATTAATTACCACTTAATGTTGTGATTCTCTCATATGTATATACATATTTATATTAATTATAACTATTTAATAGAAAGTAGTTAAAATAAAATTTTCTTTGTTGATCTAAGTTGGAATTGACTTAAAATTTTTTTTTTATATTTTTTGTTTTAGTAAAGATTCTTACAGATATGTACACAATGTGAAAAAAATGATAACCTTTTTTTGATACGTAAAAGTAACTACAGAAAGTGAAACTACAGAAAATACAAAATGATTGTTTTGCATTTTCAAAGATGCAATTTTTTCTCTTTATCACATGATATGATGCTGATTTAGAAGTACAAGAAAGCTGAATGTGTTGTGTTACCCTGACCAAGAAAGAGTTAAGTAATTTAAAGTGTAATATTCTCTTTTTGAAGTCCCAATACTCTTAATAATGATTAGAAACAATTAGCATGACAACATAATGTTGGCAGTAGACTTTCTGCTCTATACTGTATGGGGTATTATGGTGTATAATTTTTCAATGTTATTTTTTGTTAAATCACTAAGAATTTTAATTTCAAACCTAAAAATTGTATTTCAGCTGTGATGTATGAGCCACTTGAAAATATTATGACCAACATCATTAACTCCTTGTCAGGCCCTGCAAAACTGTTCTATGAGAGAGAATTTGACTTCTTTAATAAAATTACAGCTATATCTGGTGAAATTAGGTATTTGTATTTATTTTTTACATACTTTAGTTGTTGGATTTGTAAAGATAGTGAAATATTATTGAATGCTCATTTATTATTATTTATTAATTAATGCATTGAAATGCCATTTACTTGATACTGTGTAAGTTTTCCTTAAGAAATCAAAACTGCTTCCGTGAAATGTGGTCTGAATTCCACTAATATGTGATGGGTATTATGCATGCAATTCATGTCAGGATTTTTGCAGGCTAGTTCACAATTCTGTTAAAATACAATGTGACGGAGATCTCTTTTATATAAAAGAATATAAAACATTCCAGATGTATGTTCCACACTGTTCATGTTTTGTAGGTTTAAGTAGCAAGTGGAGGGTGCTGAAATGGGAAGATTTTGAATCTACCATGCAGAAATTATCAATTGGTGTTGGTCTGCTCTTTTGTAATTGCTCAAGCTTGTCAGAATCCAAAATAGAGATCTTATATCATGTCAATTACACATGTCCTAAGCACTACAGAGGCTCCTCTAGCATCGGTTGTCCCTTGTTGACATGGAATATTCAAGGATTTATTGGATTTTCTCTATATGTATAATTTAGCACAATATAATTGAAAACACAATTTGTTAGCAAATTAGTGGAAATGCTGTTGAGCATTTGTACATAGCATTGTACCTTGCAGTTATCAAAGGTTCACATGTTAACTTTCATCTTCAAAAGCCCATTTTCAAGAATGGACTTTTATACAGTTATGCTGATGCTTGGTGCCCTGCCATTGTAATTCGCACCAATTGAGACAATTTTGCACATCTATTTGAAGCAATTCTAGTTAAGCATTGATAGTTCCATTCCTTTAGAAATGTTTCGACTTACTGTCAACAAGATATTTTTCTGGATTTTGTACATTTCAGGATGTTCTTTTACAATGGTAATGTGCCAAAATCCAAACTTCATTTATATTTTGCATCAATTATTAATTCTCATTGAAAATAAATGATATCATAATCAATTGCTATTGTAGCTGCAGTAACTTATCAAATGACTACCCTAGCTATCTATTGTCTTATGTGGGTGCTACTGATTGAATTGGATTATGTTTATTTAATTGTCATTTTTCAATTCCTACAATTGGCTCTCTCTCCTCTCTATCTTTATATATAAAAATTATGTGTCTCAGTGTTTGTCCACGATGAAGTCCAAAACTACACAACCAATCTTAACATAATTTTGCATATTGTGTGTCATTTCATCAAACTTAAAATATAGGATAGTATTTATCGCAATTAATGACGTCATTATTTTTTTTACTGTTAGAAATGTGAAGAATCCGGGAATCGGGAAAATTCGCAAAATGTCACGATGCGCTTATTTCTGCGGAAGCCGATTTTGTAAACCAAGGTGCATGAAGAGTAACTGCCTGACGTATTTCAGGGAGTAGATTCCGAATTTCGAATCGGTTCAACCAAAATACGCGTAACTTTGCCGGATAATGCCGGTCGACCTTAATGCTTCTTCCAGGGATTAAACTTGCAGGCTCAGGGGCATCAAAAGTAGTATCCAATTACATCTAGAGGCGGGAAACAAGAATCTGAAATCAGATTTTAGAAATTTCAGTAACTTTGAAGGATTTTGCCGAGCTTTGCATTCTAGTTCCACGTCCGTATTTTCATTCTTCTAGCGACTGAACTTGCACGTGTTGGGGCATCAAAAGTTTGTCCCGGATGCATTTCGGGGAGTAGGATGAGAATCTGAAATCAAATTATTGGAGTTCTGGTTACTTTGCCTGATAATGCCGGGTGACTGTAATATTCGTGTACAGTGGCGTCGGCCTAACTTGCAGATGTATGGAAGCAAAACGTGGGTCCTGGACGTATTTTAGGACCGTTGATCCGAATATTCCCATCCAACTCAAGAATATCCCATTACTATGTCAAACAATGCCCGATGACCGTATTTCACGCGAACCAGGGCATTACCTTAAAATTTTTGGGGTGTGAAAAGCGATTATTTGGTGTTTTTCTGAGTGGGGTACTAAAAGCTTAAATCAGATTTTAGAAACTCCATTAACTTTAACGGATAATGTCGGTCGACCGTAACGCCCCTTTTAAGGATTGAATTTGCAGGGGTAGGTGCACCGAATGCAGGCGCATCTCGGGGAGGAGAACGAGAATCTGGATTTGGATTTCAGAAACTCTCCCAACTTAGCTGAACATTGCCGGAATGAGATAGAATATCTGTGCGTTTGAGTCCCGCGTCCAGATTTTCATCTCCTATAGTAACTAAACGTGCAGGCGCAGCCTTGCGAAAATACGATTGCAATAAGGAAGTTGCATTGGCAGTTGCATTTTTAAGCATTGTTAGATGGTGGACTAACTGCCCATTCTACATTCATAAGAAACCAGAAGCAATGTGGACTTTTGAAAAAAAAAGCGGATTGGCTACAGTATTTCAAAGAAGTTAAATCATTATCGGATAAGTGTACCATTGCCCGTAAACATTCACTTGAGGCATTTCATAGAATTTTATAAAATTTAAGTGGCAACGAAAAAATATTAGGTGGTGCTGTCCTTCTACTGTCTGGGGATTTCCAACTGACATTGCCAGTTATTCCTCGCACTACGTTTGCTCACGAGATTAACACATGTTTTAAACAATCGTTTTTATGGCGAGTCGCCGAAACACGTCGATTGACCAATAGCCTTCGGTCAATTGCAAGTTAATCAGTCGGAGAAAATATTTTCTAATTAACTGCTGCATACTGTACTTGGTAAAGTAGAACTGCATCCCAATACATAATGTATCAAATAGCCAGACAATTTCTGTGCTGTTGTTAAGACAAAAAAAGAGAACTGATTGAGAGTGTCTTCCCGGATATACTGTATAGTTATCTAAATGATGATTGGCTTTATAGTCATGATACTTAGTCAGAAAAAAAAATGTTGATATTTAAGAAATAAACTCACAGATATATAGAGTTGTTGCCTGGTGATCCAATGTCTTTTAAATCAATCCACAACTGTTCATGAAAATAAAACCATAAATATTATTCAAAGAGCGTCAATTCCGGATTCGTTTGGTTTTCGCGATGACCATTAATAAATCTCAAACCAAACAATGTCCATTTGATACTTCGACTTAGAAAATCCATGTTTCCCAAATGGGCAACTATATGTTGCATGCTCAGGTGTGGAGGAAATCGAATCTATTTGAGTTAGCAAATGACGAATTACTGAAAATATTGTACACCGATTAGCGATTTGTTATATTAAACTTATTTATTGCCATACTTTCAAATGATAAAAGTAATATTAAAAATTGATAAAAACCAACATTAGTCACCTCATTTATAAAATTAAATCTTCATATCTAGTTACTTAACAACTTCGTATATATTTCATGTATATTATACTCAAATACGAAATAAATAAAATGCAGAAATAAAAACATGTTGTTTTATGTCTAATTTCAACTGTCTGGTAATTGTAAGCGAAGATTAATATGACTGCATTGAATTGCTTAAAATAATATTAAATCAGCGCATTAAAACAAAGCCACAGCAATGCATGGCTGGGTCAGCTAGTTTATTTATATATTTATCTTGTTCAAATTTTCAATCATTAATAAAATACTTTCTAATCATCCAATCAAATTCAAATAAATTTTTTAAAACTTGTAGTGGATGACACTTGATATTAATACAGTTTTTTCAAATACCAATTAATTAATTAAATTAATTACCATTTTTTGACGCCAACTTAGATTCGTCTCCATTGTTGTAACAATTTAACTGTTAAAACAAGACAAAAGTTGGCATTAAAAACCTGTTTTTCAGCCAAACTGGGTGTGCATTGTTACTATAATGCTCTTTTTTCAATTCCTACTATTAGTTCACTCTCTTCCTATATACATATCCCCAGAAACAATAAATAAATAAGGATTTAATTTTTTAAAATAATATTTCTATATAATGTACCAAATTGTTAAAACTATACACAAAACTATAATTTCGTAAAAGTCACATGTATAGGTACATCAATCTATGCGGCCTCCTTTATTGCTATTTAATTTACATGTGGCCTCTAATGGTAAAAAGAATCCCCACCTCTGGTACATGCCACTACAATTTATAATAAAGTTTTCTTTCTTTTTCAGGCCTTATCCAAAAGGACCACAACGTAAACAAGCTTGCCTAGATGCTTTGAGTCAGATAAAAGTACAACCAGGTTGCTACTTACCATCGAATCCTGAAGCTGTTGTCCTGGATATTGACTATAAGTCTGGAACACCAATGCAAAGGTTTGTGAATAGGCAATATAGTATATTAAAAGTTTATGCACCTTTCTATTAAATGGTTGCATAATTCTGCTGCATAAAATCTGTATTTGTGATACAATTTTTATTAAATTTAACATGATATTTAGCAGTACTTTTGATAAGAGATCTCAAAATATTGTCAGGGAAAAATTATGTTGTAAAAATAATGGTTTAGCACCAGTAAACTGTAATATTATATATATATATATATATATATATATATATATATATATATATATATAATTACAGTCAATAATTCAAAATATCAGGGAACTCTAAAATATTGTTGCGTTTTCGAGGGTTCGAAATGATTGAAGCCGAAGAGCGGGATCCAAAACAATTTTATTCTTTGCCAAAACAGTCCTCCACAAATTGTAGAACAGTTCGAGAAATTCACGTACAATCGATGAAAATACTGATAACACAGATGCAATACACTAACAAAAACAATAGTAAACACTCAGCACAAAAATAATAACTCAATAAAAGCAATAACACACGCACTATGCAATCGTCTCTCTCAAGCAGAGAGGTATCACTTGCATGAAAGCTGAGATCTGACTGACTGACTAGCCGGCCCGGGCCCTTTTATACCTTTCGGTCAGAAACCTCTGGCACTTGCCAGAATAATCTAGAAATAGAAAGGTCTAGAAAAATCCGGAAGGTATGAGAAAAGCTCAATACATAGTGTTACAATACCGCGATAGGGTTATTAGGAGCAGGGTTGCCATGGCCGCCAAGCTTATCGCCCACATTTGGCGACATATCGCCAAATTTGGCGATATATCGCCAAGTTTGGCGCCAAAAATTAAGTCGCCAAATCCGTCGCCAACTTGGCGCTAGCTGCAATATTTGGCGAGTTTACCATTTAAACCAATGTTAAAGCATGGGGGCCGTGCAATGCAGTGGAAATGATATTACAGGTAAACAGGGTTGAAATCACATTAGATACGACAAATTAGACTGTAGAAATGAACACAAATGAGTAGAAACAATTAGAATAAGACTAAATTCGTAACAATATAATGGTGTCATCCAATAACTCTAATTTAGCTTTTTCGAAAGTTGGTCAAAATATATCTGGAATGAAATTTTAAATAGATAATAGTTAGGGCCTCAAATAAAAGATAACTGTACCATTTGATTCAAAAATAGTGTGACCAATTTCAGAGCACCAATTTTTTTTTGGAATTGAGTTATTTACATGAAATTTTCAATGTTGTTTCCTTTTGAATACTTCATTCTGCGTAAACGTTTTCGCCGAGCCAAAAAGAATTTGTGACCGTTTTTTGAGGTATTTTTCCAGTTTCTTCTTTGATTGTGCTTTTTGAAGCCCTTAGAGAGTTCTTACTTTGCAGCTGTTTAATTGTTTTTAAGTATCCCCATAAAAAATAATCACAATGAACAAAGGCAGGGGATTGTGGTAGCCATTTCTCAGGAGGCAGAAAATTTATTTTTTAATCTTTCAGCCATTTTATAGTTGATTCTTCAGTATGACTTGGTGCAGAATCTTGTTGCAAAACAAAGTTCCCTTGAGGGTAAAGACATTTACTTTTTTTTTTGATCAAGTGTTTCAAAACTTTATTCTTATAGTATTTAGCATTAATTTTAGCCTTTGTTTCTACAAAAAATGGTTTTGTTAAGCCTTGTGAGGAACATCCCTATCCATACTATAAAGCCTGACGGTCAACTTGCATTTTGCAAAAAAGGTGTCTTTCCGAAGTTTTTAGTGTTAATTATATTGTATTTCTTTTTGCCAACTATGAATGACAAATGAAACAGTGCTTTATCCAAAGTTATCCATGCTTTGTATCTACCTTTGCATAACATTAAATACAAAAAACGTTTTCTTCATTTTTCTATGGTCTTAACAAATATTTGAAGACAGACTGATTTCACTTTTTTATAACCAATTTTATTTATCTGACAACAAATTGTCGATTGCAATACCTATAGTTTCTTTGCTGAAGTTCTTTGAGGCAGAGAATTTTCTATAGTGATAAGTCTTTTCAGCTTCTTTTTTCTTTTTCCTTAAAGAACTCTTTTTGTCCACATTTTTTTCCTGGAGCTTATAATTGCCAGCCAAATTTTATTTCTTTTCGAAGTCTAGATAGCAAAATGTCTTTTCTGATTTTTAAATGCTTTATTTATAACAGAATTTGAACAAACATCCTTCAAAAGCTTGAAAACTTCATGTTGGGTTTGAGGATCTTATTTCGGCACCATATAATTTACTCCCACTAATAAAAATAGATAGATTAGTAATTTAAATGTTTCATTTTTAAAATATAAATGACTGCAAAATGATAAAAATTTACCATTCATAGTTATATGCTTTTAAAATTGGTCACACTAATTTTGAATCAATCTGTATTTAATGAAATTATCTACTATACTTATATATACTTGGATTGCTATTGCTACTTTATTGGATTGCTACTGTGAATGCAGATTTGATGTTTTTTGATGCATCATTATTTCATACAATTTATATTTTGTACTCATATATTATCAATCACGATCTGTCATGCAATAAATTAATATTCTGGGAAGAAATATTAATGAAATTCAAGACGTTTATGCTTATATAGAAGTTTTCCTTCATGTCAGTTTTTCACTTCTACTAGTTACAATATAAGTCACATACAAGAAATAACATATATCAATCATATACAATTTTATAGTCATGCATTCTGAATCAATAGTCCAAATTTAAAGATGTGTTGAATTTTTTCTCTTAAACTATGAGAGAAGGAAGAATTCATCAAGAAGATTTGAACATATGTCATTCCCCAAAAGCACAGTTAATCTTTTTTTAATGAACAATTGCATTTTCTTTCTTTTTTTAGTGAAAATTTATTTTAAAATCAAAACAATTTAATAAGTTGCATCTTTCAAATTTTTAAAAATCTTTTCAAGCATTTTATGTACACATGCTGTGTGTGAACACGCAGATTAAAATTCTATATTAATTTGCTGCATTTTAACTACTCAGTCATGCATTTAGAAATAAAAAGGACTGTTATATAAAATACAAAAGGAAGTAAAACAGGTTATCTGGTAAAGTTCAGTTCAACAATTGTAAAGAACAATTTCAATTACAAAATTCTGCGAGCTGCATCTACCCGATGCTCGGCGTTGGAGGAAGAAATTCAGACTCGAGCCAGTCAATTCAAATAACTGAGTTTATTCAGAACTACCGAGTGAGTGTGAGCACGTGTGGCTCCACCCCTTTTATACACAGAACATAATGACGTCACAGTTACAAAAACGTGGCGCCATGCTGCCACTCATTCACACAAATCATCTCCATTCACAACATACTCCCCCCTTTGAGACTTGGGGAGAGTCTCAAACCTATAACAGTTATAATTCAAAAGATCAAGTCTCTTCGGTTCTTTAACCAATCTTCCAGAAGAAGTATATTTTTGTACAATTGCATCATTAGTATTCAAGACCTTTTCAGGTTTAGTACTTTTAACAGAAACCGATTTTCCAAGAGAACGTCTCAATATTTTCTTGATAATGCGAACCAACCTTTCCCACCAGCCTCCCCACCATGCGGCGGTGGGTGGTATAAATTTCCAAACTATTTTTTGAGTTGATGTCTCTCTCGATATTTTATGCCAATCCAATTTCGCAAGGTCATTGAAAGCACCTCGGAAATTAGTACCGTTATCACAGTAAATTATCCTGGGCCTCCCGCGCCTGGCAATGAAACGCCTAAGGGCTAGCAAAAAGGCATCAGAAGATAAAGCGTTTACTAATTCAAGATGTAGAGCGTGATAGACTGCACAAGTAAACAATGTAATCCATACCTTTTCGCCAGTTTTCAAAAACAGAGGTCCAACTAAGTCAATTCCTACAACTTCAAATATCGCACAATCATTCACGCGGTCTGGTGGTAAGGGTGATGGTCCGCTTGACAATGATTTCACTTTAAAACGAGCACAAATAAAACACATTCATTCAAAATACTCTTAATAGTTTTTCTAGCTCTGATAATCCAGAACCTTTCTCTAATTAATGATTGCATTATTTGTATTCCTGCATGACAGTTCTTTTTGTGTATAGATCTAATCAAAAGTTTTGTAAATTCACATTTATCAGGTAACAATATAGGATACGAAAAAGAACTTTCATCATTTCGTTCAATTATTTTAGATTTTACTCTTAAAATATTATTATCAATAAAAGTAACAAATTTTAAAGATTCAACATCAGTTAAATAATATGTCTGAATTAAACGAATCAATTGTTTCTCAGAATTTTCAATTTCAACAACAGAAAGTTCATGTTCCTTACATTTGTTATAGTCTTTGCGACAATTATTTACAAATCTTAAAATCCATGCAAATACTCGTATCATTTTATCATAATCAGACACATTACATATAAGCAAGGGGGGTGCATCGTTTGCTAGATCAACATTCGCATTTTTAGTTTTCTTTCTCTCTACGTTAACTTCTTGAGGCTCACAACTGATTTCACCATCTGGCCAATATTCCGAATTTTGTTTCAACCAGGAAGGCCCCTCCCACCATCTAGAATTAAGCATTTGTCGTGGAGAACAACCACGAGATAGTAAATCCGCAATATTCATGTTTCCTGGAACATACTTCCATGACTGAATTTGAGTTAATTGTCTAATTTCCTTTACCCTATTAGCTACAAAAACTGACCAATTTCCATATTCTTTAATCCACCAAAGTGCTGTTGTGGAATCGGACCAAAGAGTAACTTTCAAGTCCGGCATATTAAGCGCTTTCAAAATAGAATTTAAAAGTCGAGCACCTACACAACAAGCCATTAGCTCTAGACGCAGTATACTCAAAAGTTTGAGAGGAGCTACTCTAGACTTCGCTCTAACAAGAATTACGCTAACTCTAGAATCAACTATTGATCGAGCAAAGACGCATCCTGCATATGACCCCTTGCTTGTGCATCAACAAATACATGTAATTCAGTAAAAATATCAATTTTCATACAACGTGGTACAGTTACATCTTTCAAAATTTGAATTTCATTAAACCATTTCATAAATTTGTTTACAATATTCTGAGGTAGTTCCTGATCCCATGCCTTTTTCATTTTCCATATTTCCTGCTATAGTAATTTTGGGAGCAATGTAGACGGCGCCAACATTCCAATGGGATTGAAAACTTTTTGCACCGTAGACAAAACTAATCGTTTCGTTATTTTCATTTCGCACGTTAATGAGTCGAAATTCGTGCAACATTTCAAAACATCATTATCCAAGTCCCAGATGATACCCAAAATAAAAGTTTCGCCTGAGTGTTTATCAACACTTTTACTCGCCACATTGCTCTCAAAAATACGTAAATTAAAACATCCTTCCGACATAATTAATTTAGTCTTCTCAATAAATATCTTTATTTCATCAGCACTGAAAACACCAGTTACACAATTATCAACATAAAAGGAAGATTTTAATTTTAGTGCAACTTCCTTACATTCGGAATTACAGTTTTCCAAAAGATGCATAATAGATGCATTCAATAAGTAAGGGCTTGAAGACACCCCAAACACAACTCGACAATGCATGTACACTAATTGTTTTTCATTGCATGGGGAAAAAATCTGAGATAATCTCTATCTTTCAGTGCAACAGATAGCATCAAAAACGCCTTTTCAATATCGGCTACAATTCCGACTGGATAAATTCTAAAACGATCTAAAATGTCAGGTATCAGTTCAATAAGGTTTACGCCTTTATATAAACAGTCGTTCAAAGATGGTTTCCCTTTTTCACGGGCCGAAGCATCGAATACGGGTCGGATTTTTGTAGTCGCACTATCTAATTTAATCACGGGTCTATGCGGTAAATAATGGCATTCATTGTTCAATTCTACTTCCAGCACACGTTCAATGATATTTAAATCTTCCCATTGCCTAAACACACTTTTATAATCCTCAAAAAATTTACAGTTTCTTAATTTATTCATCATCCGTAGATGTCTTTTTCATGTTAGTTCTTTGTTACTGGGCAAATTTTCAGAGTTACATTTCCATGGGAGTTTAACTTCATATCTTCCATCGGGAAGAATTTTCATTTTATTCTTAAAATCGGTTAATTCAAAATTTTCTTTCATATTCTCATTAAGTAAGGGATCCGTTATTCCTAAAACATCAAGTTCCCATAATTCTTTAACGCTAACATTCCGAACATGCAAAGACGAAGTCGTTAACATAACGTTTTTATCGTTCGAACATACTTTTCCAATTACCGTCCATCCTAGTTTAGTTTCAATAGCTGTTAAACCCGAATCAAATTCAATTAAATTCCCAGTCAATAATTTTCCTATATTATCAGCCCCAATCAAAAGCTCAATTTCCGTTTCTTTACAATTTAAATCCGATAAAATAATTTCTTTATTTTTTAACTCATTTAAAATACGCTTATCCTTAATCTTAGAAATAAATCCACATATTTTTTCTTTTCGGATAGCACTTCAAAACAACATGCATAAGAGTGTTTTAAATCACTGACCTCAATAGAATACACGCTGTGATGTTTCGGTTTAGTTTCATTGCCCCCGAATAGAGAATGAATTATAGTTTCCTCTCTAAGTGGAGTGGCCTTCAAAATACTAGTAACACTTTCACTAATGTAACTATTTTTACAAGCGGTATCAATCAGAACTCTAACTTTCCTTTCCTGATCTTTAATGCGAATGAAAACGCAGAGAGTTTGAAAGTAAATACTTTGGTTTCTGTTGCAGTTACTTGATAGAGAGTTCTCAGTTTTTATGGAACACAATTTTTGATCATACTTCTTATTTAATTTTGGACACATAATTTCAAAATGAGAATAATTACATTTAGAACATTTAATATTTTTAATATCACAATTTTTACTCAAATGGCCAGATCTATTTAAACAAATAAAACAAGCACCTTTTTTTAATAACAGTTGTCTCTTAGCATTTAAAGACATTTTTCTAGCATTAAAGCAATTTTCACTGGGATGATATTTCTCACAAAATACACAGTTATTGATTTTCTTACCTGAGGACTTTACGGAACTCGCCAGAGCTGATGCAGTCATTAATTCAGTCGGCTTAACCCTTTCAGTTGGAGAATCTCTTTTTCGGATAGGAGTTCCAAAACCGGATTTTGCCAGCTGCACCATCTCTTCCCCTTGGACTTCCAGGCGAAAGAAAGTCATTAAGTGTTCTAGAGTTCGCGATCCTTTAGCGTCTGTTTCAGTATTCCGTTTTCTTTCCCAGGCCATCAGGATTTCCTCGGGTAAGCAGGACTCTACCAATGGTGTAAGGAAATCTCCATATTTTTCTTGTGTTCGTCCAAGGCTCTCCAACGACCGTAATTTCCCTTCAAGTTCATCGTACAAGGCCGATAAATCAGTTTTCGTTCTTCCAGAAACAGCGTTCTTCATTACTAAATTTAAAAGTTCACGTACGTAAATTTGAACTAACAAATCTTCACGACCGAATCTCTCTTTTAATTGATCAATGGCTTTAGGATAATTTTCCGCCGTTGCAGGGAAACTCAACACTAATCGTTCTGCTTTCGATTTCGGTTCCACGGATTGCAATAAATATTGCATTTTGCCTTCCGCAATGTTTTTATCATTGTGAATTTTCTGAAACTGACTCCAGAAGGCCAAAAAGTCTTTAGCTTCACCGCTGAACTTCTTCAGTTCGATTTTCGGTAATTTAAAGCTTCTCTTTTCAGTTTTGGTAGGAACAACGGTTTCTCGCATTTTCAAATCTACTCGAGTACACATTTCGATGTAGCGGTCACGGTAGTTTTCTGCATCTTCCATATCATCTAAATATTCTTGCACAGCATCTTCTGTACCCAAGAGTAGTTCAGAAATTTGATTCTGATAAGTGTTGAGTCTCTGAAATTTATCGATAAATTGAGTTTTCAGAATCGAAAGTTGATTCATATCGATGTTTTCTTTTATGAGTTCGGTTTCAATCTTTTTCAGACTGAGAGAAAATACTATTCTCAGGCCTTTTTTTGCCGCTTTCAAAGCATTCACTTCCATTTTATAATTCAAAAAGTTAAGTTCAAAGTTCAATAATTTAAATTCGGTTTCAGTTTCGCTTCCAACCAACAACCGTCCCGCCGAGGGTACCAAAAAATTATGTAAAGAACAATTTCAATTACAAAATTCTGCGAGCTGCATCTACCCGATGCTCGGCGTTGGAGGAAGAAATTCTGACTCGAGCCAGTCAATTCAAATAACTGAGTTTATTCAGAACTATCGAGTGAGTGTGAGCACGTGTGGCTCCACCCCTTTTATACACAGAACATAATGACGTCACAGTTACAAAAACGTGGCGCCATGCTGCCACTCATTCACACAAATCATCTCCATTCACAACAACAATAATAGTTATTGAATATAGGGAGGGAAAAAAAATTCAAGCAAACTACAATGGCACGACCCCCTTTCCCATTTTCCACCAAAATGAGAAAATTTTGAGAGCAAAAAGTTCTTGGAAAATATCAGGTATTTGATTAAAACACGTTGATCCTGGTTTATTGGGAAAAATTGAAAAAGTTCAAAAAACATGCATGCATGCATGCCAAGGGCGTAGCTACCGTTGTATTAGCCATATCAATAATACTGGACCCCCAAGCTACAGGGGCCCTAAAGTGTGCAAAATTCTGACATTTTGAAATAAGTGAATTTATTTTTTTCCAAAAAGAAAATCCTCTAAGCAATTTTGATACAGGGCCCACTCAGGACTAGCTATGCCAGTGATGCACGCATTTGATGAAAACTCTGCCCAAAAAGAACAAGGCCAAGAACATTATTGGCTAAGTACAAAATTTGAAGTCATGTAATCCAAGATCTAAATCAAAAGAGTAACCATTATGCATCAACTCTATATTATGTAAAACTTTCTTTTTCATCATGCATTTATTTAATCATGTGCATCTATATAAGAATAAATAAATAATTTCTTTTATGTAAAAAAATAATGAAATTGATGATCAATATTTTTATTCCATTTGTTGATTTTATTATTTCTAATACAGAAATAAAAATTTAATTTATTGAAATATGTTATTTTTTAGTGCTGCTAAAGCTCCTTATTTAGCAAGATTTAAGGTACGGCATTGTGGCATTCATGAGATGGAAAATAAAGTTATGAGTATTGCTAAAAATGATAGAGAGGATGGAAAGGAAGAAAACACGGGAAAGGAATATTGGCAGGCTGCTATTTTTAAAGTTGGCGATGATGTGAGACAGGTAATACAAGTGTAATTTTGTTATTTGTATAAAATATTTGTAAATAAATTAATTTTGTATTGTTAAAATATATTTCTTTCTGGTAGGATATGCTTGCTCTACAAGTAATAGAGCTCTTCCAAAATATATTCAAGCAAGTTGGATTAGACTTATTTTTATTTCCATATAGAGTTGTAGCCACTGCACCTGGGGTAAAATTTTATATTTAGTCTGGAAACAGTTCTTATTTTTATCAGTTTTAAATGAGTCATAAAATTTAAAAAGTTAAATTTTAAAAAAAGTATTCATTTTGTTGTGAAATATGAAAAATGTACAAGATTTATTATTAGGAAAAAAAATATTTAATTGTGATATTTCATGTTGTATTATTTTGAGTAAAAATGAGTATTACTGTGTGGATACTTACTTAGATTTACCATATTTACTCGAATCTAAGCCGCATTATTTTTCCAGTGGTAATGCTACTGAAAATCAGGTGCTGCTTAGAATCGAAGGCAAAAAATTTTTTTAAATGGGAAAATTAAGTTTACACCCCTTTAAAAAAAATGTAGCCTTCTATCTATTCTGGCCACTTGTATTGATGATTTATCCCGTTCCATAGTTTATCTTCAATATTCAGTCTCTCCTAAACATCATTGTCTGCTCGTAATTAGGAAATTTTTTGTGTGCACTTTCTTTTAATCACCTAAACATCAAAGATATCTGTAATAGCATAAAGGCAAGTTCACTACCAAGCAAGTATGAAAAGGGAGGCAATTTTATTTGCAGAAAAAAAGGAAACAGAGCAGTGACCACTGCAAATTTTGGCACGGATGAAAGGTATATACATTGATGGCGTAAACAAAATTATATAATTTTTAAATGGAAATGTTTAACAGAGAGGCTTTGATTTAATTCTTTTATATTCTTCTATATTGCAATATTTTTGAAAATATTTTGCATAACAAATGCATTGGATGGCGCGGAAGACAAAACTATGTGGAAAAATGGTGGCGTCGGCACCGATCAGCTGTGTCAATCGGAGTGATGAGTGATTTTTGAAGCATGATACTGACTGTTTGAGTAATTATGTTTCTTTGTTTGTATTCGAAAGTTTTTAATACCGGTAAAATAAATAAATTATTAACTTATTATTATTTCTCACTAAATTTTTTTTGAATTTCTTAACCATCGCGTATATCAATGGACCTTTTACACAGTTTTTCTTTTTTCTCAAAAACGCATAGAGGATAGGGGGTGCTGCTTAAAATATATGACAACATTTTTTCAAAAAAACATTTTCAGAACTTGGGGGTGTCAGCTTAGATTCAAGTAAATACGGCATTACTATTTCACTATATTTCTTGCTTGATGTAATTACTTTAATTTAGATACTCATATTGACTTAGAATGATATTCATGTTAATAATATTATATATTCTTTGTATAGTGTGGTGTCATTGAATGTGTGCCAAATGCAAAATCCAGAGATCAATTAGGTAGACAAACTGATATTGGGTTATATGAGTATTTTATTAAGAAGTATGGAGATGAACTATCTAAACCATTTCAACAGGTATTAATAACTTACTGTGATACATAAATTTATAAGAATATATATATAGTTGGTCTGACATAATTATTTTAACAGCAACAAGTGTGTGCTCATAAGAGTAACAATTTTCCTATTTAAATCTGTATTGATAATTTTATTTCACAGAAAAATAAATAGAGGAAATAAAATTTAAAGTAAAGTTTAGACATAGAAAAAATGTGAATATAATTATTGCAGTTCCTAATAGGATTGTTTGTGAGAATAAATGTTGGGGGTTTTGCTCATAGATGACAATGCTGAAGAAAAATCAATAAGATATAATTAAATCAAAACAGCACAGCAAAAACATTCAACCACTTTTCATCCATTACATTTAAAAAAAAATCATTTCAGTTCTTTTTTCTCACTCTATCTGTTGCCACTCCCGAACAGAGGAACTTGCCTCTTATGGAATTTGATAGTGGCGCAATAATTGTGTTTATATATTTTTTAAATAAATTTAAGTCATGCAAGTAGAAAAAAACTTTTCAGTGATGTTTTTAAATAATGCGCTACTCAGGATAAGATATGAATTAATAGTATTTACAGATTAATTCTAATAGTAAAATCTACAAATGGGAGAATTTTGTGAAATATTATTTTTAACTTAACTATACATTATATATGCATTATGGACATTACACTCTGAAGTAATTAATAAAATGTGTTATCTTGTGATATCTTTATATATAAAAATCTTCTGTGCGTATGTGACTAAACTTCTAAACAGCTGGATCGATTTTGATGAAATTTTTTGTGTGTGTTCAAGTGGATTCGAGAATGGTTTAGATTCACAATTGGATCCTATATCGTAATTAGTTTAAAAGATATTAATTAAAAACATTCAACTCAATATTCATCTGCATTGTTGTAACATTATTGTTATAAAAATGACGTAAGTTGGCGTCGAAAATCGATTTTCAGCCAAACTAGGTCTTTATTGATACAAAACTGCAGAGAAATCATTCTTTTTAACGTTTTTAATTAATATCTTTTCAAATAATCTTTGTATATGTAATTCTTCTGTGCGTGTGTATGTGACTGACTCCTCCTCGGCTGGACCGATTTTGATGACATTTTTTGTGTGGGTTCAAGAATGGTTTAGATTCACAATTCGGTCCAATATCGCAATTAGTTAAAAATGCGCCAAAATTATGAAAGGGCGCGCGATTGTTCATGAAAAAAATCGTGGGCAATAATCTTGAGGCCACTATTTTGAGCGGCAAACTTCAAGGTGAAGTTGTACTTCTAACACAGATCCCAATGATTCTTTCAGACTCACATACTCATTCAAATGTTTGCGATTTCCAATTCGCTTGGTATTTACTATGACCATTATTAAGTCACAAGGTCAAACAAGTCAATTTGTGGCTTAGATTTAGAAAATCCTTGCTTTTTGCATGGCCTATTATATGTTGCATGTCCGAGGTTTGGCAAACCATCGCATTTGTTTATACCTTTCAAGGATTAACCAAAAACATTGTACATTCAATGACATTACAATAAGCTTATTTTTTGTGCATTAAAAATAAACCTGTTATGAAAATAGCTAGAGTTTTATCTGTTTTACACTTTAATCAAAACAAGTTTAAGTTTCTATTCAGAATAGGTTCTATAGTCAACTTAGTTCATAGTATACACTTACTCACACGCAATCAATAGGTCGAATTGTGGTAACTGTACATGTGATGATGTCAGGTAATGTAAAAACTTTCTTCATAAAAAATTTCATCAAAACTGTCCAGTGTGTTACAACTTATTTAAAAAAGTTTGTTATTTTCGGATTTAAGACGTGTGTACAGGACGTCTGTTGGGACCACAAGTATTTTATAATAATTTAAAAAATCCAAGTAATCATGAGCCATTATTCTTCACAAATTGTGTATAGAATTATTACTAGTAAATGTTTTTAAGTTCCTGATTACATAACAATTTTTTAATGCTGTATATTTTTTACTATACAGATATAAGGGATTTTTGTATTAACTTCATGCCAGCAATTAATTAACAGAGATTTTATGGCAACCTGTTCTATCTAGAGGAAAAGACAGGCTGCTCATGAAAAATATATGCTGGATTCTATTCTAAATATTTTTCTGGGGCATTTTTTTTTTGTTTTTGAAATTTACCAAAGATCACTAATGATATGTGTGATTAATGGAAAAGTACTTATATAAATCAAATCAACAATAATTTTGTATTCAGTTATATATGTTAGAAATATATATATTCATTTTACTTTTTCTTCCATCTAAATGATTTTTATTGAAATTTGTTTTTCTGTCTTTTCTTACTAGGCTCGGAGAAATTTCATTAAAAGCATGGCTGCTTACAGTGTTGTAGGATTTTTATTGCAAATCAAAGACAGGCACAATGGAAATATAATGGTTGACACAGATGGACATATTATACACATTGGTGAGTCAGTATTTTTTATGCAGAGTTAAGTTTGCCAAGGAAAAGTTAATATATAAATAAATTTTAAAAAATAATTTCAGCCATTGAGAATTTTTGTATAAGACTTTTGACACAACATTGAAACTTTAAAAATTAACTGTTTATAACATGGTTTATATACACTCAGGAACATTGAAAATAGTGACCCAAGAAGAAAGCATCAGATTGAAATGAAATTTAATACACATAATGGCACAGATGAGAGATTCACTTGATCTAAAAAACAAGACAATAATACGAATACAGGGTGTGCAACGACACAAATACTAGGCAACTTCAATAGCGTGTTGGACCACCTCCAGCTGCAATACATGCCGCCACACGACCTGGCCTTGAATTGATTAGACACCTTATGTTGTCCTAAGGCAGATGGGCCCACAAATCTTGAACAGCCAACTCTAAATCATGTACAGAGTGACACGATGGCATCTGCCATCTTAGCTGATCCCACACGTTCTACACAGGGGACAAATCGGGGGAGCGGTCCGGCCAATAAGAGTCTGAAAATGACGTAGGAAGTCTTGAGCAACTCTTGCTGTATGCGGAGGAGCATCATCTTGCTGGAAAATTGCCCCTGGAAGACCATTTAGGAAAGATCCTACATGGGGTCAAAGAATATCATCAACGCAACGTTGGCCCTTTAAGGTTCCACGCATCACAATTAAAGTGGACCGGCTATCATAGGGTATGGCCTCCCAGACCATTACACCAGCTGTGCGGGCGGTGTGACGTAGAACAGTGTGGGGGGAATTGTACCGCTCACCAGGGCGCCTCCACACCCGTACGCGGTTATCATCTGTCCCCAAAACAAACCGGGATTCATCACTAAACACAACCTTTTGCCAATCCACATTGATCTGGCTTTGCACCACTGTAGACGCAGTTGCCGATGTTAAAGGGAGTGCACGGAAAGGGCACTTGGATTTAAGATTTGCTTCTGCAAGGTGTCTGGAAATTGTTTGTGAAACAATTGCTACACCTACGTCTGCTCGTATCGTTGAACGAGTCACTGTGGGGTCCACAAGTGCTTGTCGCACGATCCTCTCTCCTCGTGGTCTTCCTGGTCGCTCCATACTCGGTTTTCCACGCGTGGGTACCTTCTTGTGTCCACTGCTCCCAACAATTTCTAACGGCACACTCCGAACGATCCACCTTTCCAGCAACACGGCGTGTCGACCAGCTTGCAGTTTTCATCCTGATGATCAGGCCTCTCTCAAACGCGCTTAACTGTGAGAAATGTCTTCTAGCCCATTTACCTGGCATGTTTCGCTTACCAAAGTCTTCCTACAATCAGCGGGTAATTGTCACGTTTATGAATCTTCGAATTTGCGCTGGCTTATATAGCACCCTCTTCCTGATTGTAGCGCCACCTCGGCGTGTATGAGCCTGCATATTGGCACAAAACTTGGATCATTTGCATATCACATTACGCTGTACTTATTTGCAAAGTTTCGTGATTGTACTTAGCTTCCTTCTTGGGTCGCTATTTTCAATGTTCCCGAGTGTATTTTACCTATAAAAAAATGGTCAGTAGAATTAGTTAGTTTGAAGTTTGTCATTTTTTTATATATTTAGAACATCTTTTTAATTCATTTAATTTCATGAATTTAAGTTATTTTTCTTAATTTTATTCATGCTTATATTGAGAGGAAAAATACATGTGACAAATAAAATTGATGACTTTTAAAAATGTGTGTACTGGTTAGTATATTTCCTTTCACATTACAGATTTTGGATTTATGTTTGAAAGCTCACCAGGTGGCAACTTAGGTTTTGAACCAGATATCAAACTTACTGACGAAATGGTAATGATCATGGGAGGGAAGATGGAAGCTCAACCATTCAGATGGTTCATGGAATTATGTGTACAAGCCTTTTTAGCTGTGAGGTCAGTATAACCACACTCAAAGAATATGTATAAAACACCAAATTTCTACAAGTATTGTACAGTATATTTTATAAATTTATTGATTTCAAGGTTATTCAGTTGCATATCTAAGTTAATACATGTTATGAGAAATTCTTTTAATCCTATTTTTGCTTAACATGTATTTTAACTCTTTCAAAAATACTTTGTATATGAACTTTTGAAATCTTTTTCTGTGATACAAAATTATGCAGTCAATTACTAATAATTATTTTGTTCATGAAAAACAATTTCATGCAAATCATTTTCAGCAAAATATTCTATTTTAGAGTATTCATGTACTTTAAATTGTTTTAAACTGATTATTTATTACCATATTACTTATAGATTATTTGATGTTCTATTTCTATAGGCCATATAGAGAAGCAGTTGTTTCCTTGGTAACTCTGATGCTGGATACTGGCTTACCTTGTTTTCGCGGACAGACTATCAAATTGTTACGAGCTCGTTTTGCTCCTAATGCCAGTGAAAAGGAAGCTGCAGCTTTCATGCTAAAGATAATCAGGGACTCATGTTTGAATTTCCGCACTCGAACCTATGATATGATACAGTATTATCAGAATCAAATTCCATATTGATGTTTCTACTTAAATGTGCATGCTGTCTTAAAAATTTAAGTTAATGATGACCTAGATTATATATGTGTTGTTTATTGGATGTCTATAATTGTTGATTATTCTATAGTTTAAATGAGTTGCAAATAATAAGACAAATATATCTGAATGAGTTGTCTCTGGATCTGAGCATATTTATTATCATTAGAAACAACTTCAAATGCTTGTTATATATATTTAATTTTTTAAAAAATATTTGAAGTACTAATTTCAAATATTTACTATTTAATTCCATAACAGTGGAAAGAAAAATTTTACAATTTTTTTTTCATGTGTAAAAAAGTTATAAAACATATTTTTTCTTGATACAATTTATGAAAAAAAATCTGTGGTTTAAAAGTTTCCAAAATTTTTTGCTTTTTTAGTTGCCTCCTAGGTGCATATATAACCGGTGTAAAACATTTTTTTGTGTTCAAAATACCACAAAAAGCTTAGCATTTAATTTCTTTAAAGAAAAAAAATTCATGAAGTTATTTTATAGGATACTCCTACAATAATTGACGTAAACACATGAAATTTGACGTGAGTATGTTGAACAATGTATCACTAAAGTTGCTATGGGCTTTGTGATAACTTGATAGAAATTTCTAAAATAACTTTTTTATGAATGCTTATTGAAAATTCCTTAAAAAATATATAAATTCAAAACTCAACTCTTGCTTTGATTAAAAAACTGCATACCAACTTTTGTTTCATGTATTATAGCAATAATTAGAAAAAAAACTTTAGCACTTTAAATGAAGATAAATTATTTTTTCTTTCCGAGATAAATCAGTTTAAAGTTTTTATTTGCCATTGGGATGTGAACATAATCTATATTTTTGGGCTTTTTTAAATTTTATATGATAAAAAAATATATATAATGAATTTTCTAGGCTATGAAAATTTTATTTGATTTTTTGACTTAATACAGTTATGTCAACTGAGTTGTACTGCATCTCCTTAAGACTTTTTATAAATAGGAATACCTTTTTCCTCTGCTATGTAAGCATCTGAAGAAGCAATTACATGAAAATATTAGGTGTGCTCTTACCCAATTTTAGAAGCACCCATAAACATATGAAATGGTGTTTAAATTGAATTATATGGAATGCAATATAATATTACTTCTCACCAAATAACAAATAAGGGAAACTGGTTTTAGTAGCCAACTTTGTCTAAATATCAAAATTTAATTTTAGTTAATTAAAAATTCCCTGTCTACTTAATATATATATCTAAAGAAATTTTTTGGAACTTTCAGCTTGTAAGTTACTTCCTCAAATGAACAGACAGTTAAACTGTACTATATGGAAGAATACCATATAATTGAGAAGAATAGCTCTTTAAAAATAACTTAATTCATATGTGCAAATACTAATTTAGAAAATATCTTTAATGATGACGAATTATTGGTTGTGCAATTTTTTTAAAAGAAAACAAAAGCAATTCTTTTAGTTGAAAATTTATTTTCAGATCCAAAGTATCACATTTCCCAATGGGAAGAATGGAAGTACAATAACATAAATAAGATTATGGAAGCGATGATAGTGAATAACAAACATTTTGTACAGTAAAATAAAAAAGCAACTTAAGGCTTTTTAGATTTAAATCTCATTGGTACTTGAACATTTATTGGTAACTTCTTTACAAAAAATAAATGTTTAAAATTCTTTTTCATTATAAAAAGGTTAGATGTTTTTTAAACATGTTTACATTATATTGTTTTACCATGGCATTGAAAGTAAGATTTTGAATAAAAACAGATAAAATATTCAAATCACTAGGTCAGTGAGTAAATTTACTTAATACGCAATCACAAGGACTAGATGAAAAAGTTGCAAAAAATTAATCATCCATAACTTAAAAATAAATTTAGAATGAAGATATATCTAATTTCATGAGTGAATTAATTAAATGAAAATGAACCAACTCAATATGTTTTTAACACATCAATTATTTTCTCCTTTGAAAAAAATGCAACAAATTCTTCCACTTCATATATATTTGTAACAATTAAAATGTGCACTCTTAAAATACTTATTTCCCTAAGCTTACTATAATTCATATTCCTTAAAAAACAAAAAAAATATCATATAGCCATCAAAACAATTATTCTTGGGCCAAGATTAGCTTTAACCCAATTGTGATATATGTACGTCAAACGAAGACTGAAACTTGATTATACATGGATAATAGGATAAATAATACTTAATTGCAAATTTAAATGTGCAAAAGTGGAATAAATTATTCTATATTGTGCTTTTCAGTGGAGAGAGTTGTGTAGTTCTATCTATAGTGATATTAAATATTTTCTCGATAAATATAAAAAGCTTGATTAATAATTTTACAAATATATAAATCAAAACCATTTATTTCTCAAATAAATACCAAATCAAGGCATCTTTTCGTACATGATCATGAATAGCTGCAGGATTTTAATCCGTGTTAGGTCATTCAAGTTTTATTTAAAAATATTGCTTTAAGAAACTGTTTCCTTATTGGCATGTCTGCTAAATTATAAATTTTGTTAGGCCCCTCCTCTCATGTTTTAAATTTCTAAATAAACTATTTTGATCTTTTGATGATCCAAATTTTAAAGATAAGAATTTTCTAACAAAGGCTATGATGCATAATCCAATTTAAAACCCCTCATTTAAAACTCGGGTTAAGATTTGCAGCATTTTCCAAAGTTATCTTTGCAACCTTCCTGTTCTAATTTGATTAATTATATTTTAAAAATCAAAATAAATTTTTTAAAATAATTGCCAGTTGGATTCATTCATATAATTCAAAAGTTAATTATAAAACTTGGGGAGAAAAGGCTCTACAGAATTAATTAGCAAATATTTATATGCAAAGTAAAAATCTGTACACTTATCAGTTAGGTAGTATAGAAAGACTGAAACTTGATTATACAGATAGTATAATTCTTTGTAAAATTATTAAAAATTAAAGTTTGAAATTACAATATTTAAGAATGGAAAATTCTTGTCAATAAATTCTTATCCAGGTTATATCCTTGTTACAAAATATTGATTAGTTGTTTAGTGTTACAGAAATTACACCTGTACTTGACACATTTTTTCAGATAGAGAAAAATCCTATAATATTACATTTTGACTTCACTATTTATAGAGAGTAAGTATGTTTTATAGTTTATCGATTTATGATAAATTTTTCCACCTTAGCTTTTCGTCTCCTAAATTGTAATGCCGAATATTTATTTAATTTTACCTGTTAAAATTAATAAAAAAATTGCATTTTTCAAAATTTGAAGGGTATGAGTTTGCATATGCTATCACACAAATTTATTTCAATAATTTTTTCTGTTTCAAAAGAATTATAAATTAAGATCTAGCTAAGCATCATTAGAAAAGAGATCACTATATAACACTTTTAAATATTTTAATATTAGGTTACTATAAAATTAATTTTTTTATAAGTAGTAGTAATATTTTCTGACAAGAGAAGGAAATATATCTGATACTCAACTTTAATGGTGACTTTTACATGGAACACACACATTCAGCTCTTTCATAAATTAAATGTCAATGGAAGTATTTTTAGAATTAAATATTAACAATATCAAAATTAGCTGATTTGTCTTCTCTCCTATGCATACTGCATAGAAAGCAAAATTAAGAAAATATATTTTCAGAAACTTTAAGGTAATTAGACAAAAAAAAGGCATTTTAATTGATTTAAAAATCTATATTGTAAACATGAATTTTGCTTTAATCTATTAAAGGCTCAAGTAATTTAGAAAGGATTGTTTTAATATATAATGTACTTTTTTATACATAAGCATACAACAACTTAGAACATGTTTTACATGCATTGGTTTCCTAAAATATGTTCCTTAAATAAATAAGATACTGAGCAAAATAAGGAGTTTTTTTTTGTTCACAATATATGAATAGTATCTCAATAAATAAATATTCTACTTAAATAATAACTAAGTTTTCTCTTAATTACACAGAAAATTTGAGTATTTGATACCCAAAAAATATATTTAATATTCATAATTGATGGATGCTTATTTAATCTGAAATAAGCATTAACTAAGTTTTATATAAACTTTTACAAATATCAAACATTTGATTAATTAGCAAATATTTATATTGGATATAATTGTTGATTAAAATGCATATTGTTTGTTATTTAATCCTCTTGAAAATGCAAACTACTCAACAGGTTGATCTTTAATGTGAAATGGACAAATATTAAAATTGACCCGCAGAGTCAATTTGAGACTCATGGTTTCATTACATTTTTGTATAATATAGCACATATCTCGTAAATAAACTGTCAAAAACAACCAAAATTCAAAAGAAAAAATTGGTAAGTAACAACAAAAAAGTTAACGAAATAAATATAACATACAAATGATGCATGTATTTATATATATAAAAAAATTCTTTTGTCACAAAGAATAAACTACCTACAGTACAATTGTAGTCATGTACAATTGTTTGTAGAAGTCAGAAAATAAATATAAAACTATGAGTAAAGAAGGTACAATCACCTTAGTCTAAACACAAATGAATAAGATATTAAGGAATAAGTAAGTTAAATTAAGCAACAGTCTTATGCATCAAAAATAATGTAACATTTCTAAAGGTCGGTCATATAAAGATGAAACACACTTTTAAAAATCTTTCAGCCAGTACAGAATCAACAAATAATATTGTTAAACATTAAGGTGAACAATCATACTACTAGAGTATTCTTAATAGCTTATTCATCTGTGAATAAAGTATCTTCAAAACTAAATACATACTTTTGGAGTTTTCCAAAGACAATAAAACAGCCAAATATAGAATTTTTGCTATGAAGATAAAATAAATCAATATGAGAAACTTTCAAGTTCCATTCAGTTAAGAGGCTTACAACCCTTGGAAATCACAACACTCACACTTTTTTGTTACATTTTCATATCACCAATAATCACTGAGCATTTTGCAAACTATCCACCAGGGATGAAGCTGCAAGCTCTATGTTCCAATTAACAGATTTCAAAGCCTTTTCGCACTGCGATTTGGATGCAATGCCTAAACGATATAACTGCATAAGCTGTAAGTTTTTAACTGCAGCTTCTACATTGCCGTTATGTTCTTGATATGCTGCATGACATTCGTCTATGGTTACACCTGAAACCTGAGATTGGATCAGCAACAACTGTTGCTTGAGAATGGCTGGTTGAAAAGCTGAAGCTGCAGTAGAATTAGAAAATATATTGAAAGATACATTGTTTGATGATAAATTACTTTTGGAAGAGACAGGATTGTTTATGACAAAAGGTTTAACTTCAGCCATATTAGGAGGTAGGCTTGGGACAGGAGGTGGAACTGGAAGAGTTGGAGAGGGCTGCTGGACATCCCGGGGGAAGTTCGTTCCATCAGGGTCAACCCACCTGTTATTTCTTTTTGAATGAGACTGAGGAGGTTGCAGTAATGGGATTTTAACAATTGGCTTTGTATCAATATCTTTGGAAAAATTCGAATTCATTTCCTTCATGCCAAGTGTCTTTCTTAATTCTTCAAGCATTTGGTTTCTATCACAGGTCGTAGCTGTTTGGCATTTGTTGGTAGGGAATTTGTTTTGAGTTTGTGACTGGAAAGACATAGAACCAAAACTATCAAACAAATCATCAAAAGCAGATGTGCTAACTGGAGATCGATTAGCAATCATATTTGATTGGTAAATATTTCTATAAGAAGGGCTGGGATCCACATGCAAAGCTGGGCAACTTCCCATTCTTGTCAGATGATTTGATGGAGGTGGATTTAACAGGTAGTTTCCAGAAGTTTCAGCTACAGGAGAGTAGTAATTTGATGTTCTTACATTCTCTTGTTTTTGGCTATCTGAAGTAGGTACAACTGAATAATATCTTTCACTAGGCTGAGATACCTCTGAAGGTGGGACATTATAGTAGCGGTCTGGAGTAGTATTACTTTTAGAGGAGTATGTAGACGAGGTATCATAATCTGGAGAACTCTTCCTGTCACCACAACACAGAGCTGAGAATGAGCTAGGTACTGATAAATCAACCAATGATGATGAGACATGGAGAGGCATTCCTGGCCGCTGGGTTGGAAGAAGAGAAGGTGAAATAGGGGGTGGAGAAGTAACAGCAATTTCATTTGTAAAATCAATTAGAATTCCCTCCTTGACTTCCTTCTTAGATTTAGATTTGAAGCGTTGCGTAAATGATTTGCTATCTCCATTTTGTTCATTTTCTAATTTGTTATACCCAAATTGTTTGGTTAAGCTTTTCTTTGAATTAGAATTTTCTGCAGCAGCTGCTTCTAGAAAACAAACAATTAGATGTCACGCACACAAAACAGTTCCAATTAGTATGTTGTATAAGCTTAATATAAGACACAAATACATAAAGAAAAAAAATTTTTCAGTAATAATACTTTAAAAGTCAAAAATATGAAAAAAGTTACGCATGAAGATAACTTAAAATTTTTTTTATAACATACAGGTGTTTGAATATCAAGAAATACACCTGCTGTACATCAGAACTAATATTTATTTATTTAATTCATAAAACTTTTAATAGAAAATTCTATAATTTGATTCTGTGTTTCTTTTTCTCAAGTTTATTTTTATTAACATTGCTTGAATTATGTATCATATACATAATATTTAATTGAATTATATTATATCTTGATTCCTTCTAAGTATGTCTGTGCAATTCCAGAGCTACATCTGCCCTTTTCATTAAGTTATTCAACATTTTTTAAACCATGGCAAAAGAGTAAATAATACTTCCACATCCACTTTTTAGATTGTTTGCTAAAAAAAAGAACTTGATAGATAATGAAATCTTTAAAGTGATATTTATCCATGTAGAATTTTTGTCCATGCACTCTTTATGAAAGTTCTGAACTATATGTTTGTTAACTGTGTATGGAATCCGTTCTCAGATGTGTAGTAATTTTTAAAAAATTCTAATTCAAAATTAATGCATTTTGGTGATTTTTTGTGTTTAAGAATAAAATAATAATGAATTAAATAGTAGCAACAAAAGGAAGCTAATGAATAGTTTTATGGTGGGTATTATGAAGTAAATAGCAAAAGAAACTCTTAAAAAATAAGTATGCTTAAAAAAATATTACAAGTTAAATAAAATTTCAATTTTATGAATATTTCACAATAAACACCACCCTTTTTTGTTGTGGGATAAAAGTATAAGCTTCATAAATGCAATTAAAATCTAATTCCAAAAATAAAAAAAATGTTTAGATGGTAATAAGTTACCTTATTTATATAAATATATTTGGAAGGAGACATTTTAGAGATAATTAACTTATTGTTTTTAGAGGAAATGAAAGAAAATGACATTTTTTTTTCATAAATAAAGTGAGCTTTTAATAATTATTTTGATATATGAATCATAAAAAATGGAATTTCTTTACTATTAAAACTGTCTTTCACAAAATCATGTGTATCATAACTGTACCCATATAATAAGTTGATGGATTACTGGAGTACCTGCTTCCCGCAGGGAAGCTCAATCTCCTATCATAATGAACTGGATGAGTTACATGAGTTCAGCTTTCACTTAGCCCATTGCTGCTTAATTATAAAAATTAAGTGTTGGAATTGAAAAAAATTAAATGATTTATTAAGAAAAGTTTTACTTTGGGTGTAGGAAAAATGAGAATTTAAGTGTGTGGTGTGAATAATATGCATTAATGTAGTTGTGTTATCTGGTTGTGAATTTAAAAATAAAAACTTGCCCGCTGTAGCAGACTTTATAATAGTAAGTTGGGAATTCCGCCGGAGCAGGAACTGTACCCATAATGGAGTTTTGTTCATAAACATAGTTTATATTACACATTATTAAGCCTTACTGCTGTTTCGGTCCCGTAGTTTAGGGGCAGGAGGAGGATCTTCTTTTATTCCTAATAAATCAAGAGGCTCCATTGGGTTTTGAAGATATACCCTAAAATTAAAATAGAAAATCAAGCATATTAATGACAATTATTCTATATTATTTATAAATATATAGTTAGATAATCTAACTAAGAAGCTTATCCTCATTTTAAATACACAGTTTTTACCAAAAAACACACTTAATAATTAAATTCAACTATACACATAGCACCATGACATTCAAATATTTTTAATTTTCATATAAGGTTCTATATTGAGTTCAAAATAAAGTTCTTGACTTTAAATTCACACACTTTGCTTTACTTCTAGATATCATTCAATATCTTATTATTTTGAGACATTTTTCTTGTTTCTGCAGTCCTATTAACACATGTTGCAAGTCTTCTTCTTTTCTAATGGGACTGCGTATTGGTATTTCTACCTTTGGAGACCTAGTACATTCCCCAGGAGCTGGTATCACTTTTCAGTGCGGCAACATTTAGGCGATACCAATTACCGCAAGTAATTTTGATGTCCAGTTTTTCCCCCAGAGGGAGGCATCTGAGCTCTGCTGATGCAAAATTTGTGCTTAAGAATTTTTAATTTTGCCAAGAGTATCCAAGCCAAATGGACACTCAAGGGATCTTTTTCATGCCGTATAATCATACGACATGGGTGCTGTTGATTTTCTGCATCATGAAAATCCACTGATATGGGCCTGGTTCGAACCCACAACCTAGGGTACAGAAGGCCAGCGACAAAAGAACTATGCCACCCAGCTGGCCATTTAATTAATATTAAATTCTTGATTTTCTTCATAATTTTCATATACTGAGTATTTTATCTAATTTTTAGTAAATAAACTTACAGCTAACTTCATTTTGTGTCCCACAACAGGATAAGAGAAAAATTGGAACCATAAAAGACTGGTTTAGCCATGCTATTTAATCTTAAGCTTGAAAGTGCAATTAGCTTCAAGTATTTTTTTTTTTACTTGTCTCATTACTTAAATAAAATAATCTGAATTTAAAAGTAATAGAATTGCTCTGTCTAATAGCATATCTTAATAGGTGAATATTATATATATAAATATATAATATTGTAAAATTCTAACAGCATGTTAGACTTTGTTAACTAACTCCTAATCACTAATAGCTTAATTTAAGTTTTTTCTACATTCCTGAAAATACATCTACTGCCAATTCATTATATACTTGTTTCATACATTATACTGTTACCTAAATCCGGGTTTGAGGATTTTATGCAAATCAGTTGCAATGAACAAGACATTTATTAAGAGTGATGAGAATTTATTGTTGAGAAACAATCCTTTAAATACAGGAATCTTGCAATATTTACAGAATAAAGCTCAGAAGGTCTTCACACCTTCAACAGCACTCAAACACAATTATCAGTGCTTAAAATACGCATAGGTAAAATATTATTCACAAGCACAGCCAGCTAATCAGTTATCGTCTAGTCAAAACAATACTCACTAATTGCTGGTCAAAACCATACTGACTCATTTCAGCGAGCATGGCTCTGTTTACAGACCTGGCGGAACTTTGAGAAAGATCCACTTGCGTTGTAGAGTGAGAAATTAGTGGGTTTTTCCACAAATTTCTAGAAGAATCTACATGGTTACCAAAAATGATACCAATTTGGCTCTATCACCAAGTTCCCATTGAATCACCATTATAATGCAAGGAATGGCATTTCTTGTGAATATTACAATAAATACAGCATAGCGCAATACAAATGCACATTACACATCCAAATACAAATTATATACACTATTTACACAAAATTCATAACAATACTTTTAGTGAATATCTTAATACTGATTACAGCTTCTTCTTGAAGATTATAGTTGCCACATATCTGTTCTTCAGTAAATCCCAAATTTTCAAATCTATTGTGATAAAATACAAAAAACGAAAGCATGCTCAAATAAATTTTAAAGTAATGAATTGCATGGGAAAATCTAATTGATAAAATGCTTTGGTTCACAGATGACACTATCACTAGATTTTGATATGAGCTCGAATTTCTTTTCAAAGGTACTAAATTGCAAAGTAGATGTAAAGGTAGTAAATTGCAATGGAAAAGTACTCAATGGAGAGTAAGAATTATAGTTTCGTATAAACATACAGTGACTTACTCATCAATATGCCCAGGACTTCCCCATGATCTCCCAGATATATCCCCATGACCAGTATGGATAAAACTGTTACGCAATGGTTTACTTATATCATCACTGGTTATTGGTCTTTGTCGATCAGCAATTAGACGAGGAAATATTCCAATCTGGAAAGTTCTTTGATTTTGGCCTTTCCACCAGTAACATTCTTGCCTATTAGACAGACAATAAAAAGAAATAAGGATGGAAATCAAATAATACAAATGAAATAAATTTCATATCAGTATCAAATGTAATAATGTTTGTCATCTTAAAATTCAATTAACTAAATATTTGTTTTGATATATTTTTATGAAAACCAATTTTGAAAAATTAAGGGGAAAGAAAGTGTTATAATGAAAAGTGCTAAAAATAAGTAAATATTCATACAAATTATAAAATATACATAAAAGTAATTCAGCATCAAAGCATGACTTACAAATTAGTAAAGCTGATATTATTTAACATTATTGATCAAAAACAGGCTTTAAAAATGTTTGCAATTTTTACAAGTAGAAACTATGAAATGAAATTTAAAAAATCCTTTTTTGGGATATGGATACTCAACATTGTTCAGTCTGTAACTTTTTTCACTGTCAATGTTATTTGCTGTTGAGTATTCTATGCAAGATTTTATGTAAGCCTCTGCAAGCAGTTGTAGAAGATAACTAAGAAGGAATGGAGGATAAACTAGAAGCTTTGGAAGTATGAATTAGAGAAATTCTTAAATAATTAAATCTTCTGTTAGTTCAGTTAATTTTGGAATTGACATATCCCAATCTAATTCTAAATCTGAAAGTAGCAATAAAACTTAAAATGTTTCAGATGATTTCTGCAATTGCATCTTACTATTTTTTTCTGATAACATCTTTCTCCTTTTAGTATGACCTTTAGCTTTCGTATATCTGGCTGTTATATAAGAGCATACTAATAACTTTCATCAACAAATAAAATCTAAAATCATTTTTAGTAACTCAAAATTAAAAATGAGTTTAGATTTTATTTGTTGATGAAAATTATAAGTATGCTCTTATAACAGTTTTAGTAAACCCAATAAGAAGTTTGAATAAATTCAAAGCAAACACAAATCTGAATGAATTTCGTTCAGTTCAGTGTTTGACTATTGAGATATCAGAGACCGAAACAAAGGCTGATATTCCAAATGAACTTAGAGGTAAATGGAAAGTTTCAAAATCTGCATGTGGAATTTAAAACTCTAAAGTTAAAAATAAAAATAATTCTATTAAGTGCGGCGTTTCCTATCTATACTAATAAAAGGAACTTTTCGACAGTGTGTTTCACCTCTACCGCCCAAACTAAGCAACCCAGAAGTATAAAACTTGGCATATAATTATTCTAGGTCTTGATGATGTGCACTACAAAGAGTTTTTTTTAAAATTGGCTTTAGATTTTTTAAAATTAAATTTTTAAACGATTTTGCAATTTTTTTTTCAACAACTGGGTTTTTTAGTTAGTTGTTTTGGCAACAGTTTCATTTCGTTTGCTTATATTTCATTTGATTATTCCGAACCCTTTTTACAATCAACACATTTTATCCTTTTACATAATTTCAAAAAAAAAGGATGTAATTTAATTACTGTCATTTTTTCTATATTCTAGGTTACTTCATATTTATTTGTTTATTTTATTCATGTTTAAATTTTTTATGTTATACACAGTTTTAAATTTGTTTATTTTCTGAACTGTAACTTTCTAGCTTGCTTATAGTTATGTGATACCGTGACTTAAAAGTAAGTTTTTAAGTCAAAAAAATGATTTGTGAAGCTTTTTGTAAACAGAAGCTTGGATAATGAGGTACTTGTATTTTAACATTACAGCAAAATTGGTGTCCGGCGAATCACATCTTGATACCAAAACAACAAAGAGATTCTAACATACTTTACATAAAATTGGTCAGATTTTGGTGAAAAATGACACGATTCGTGAGATGCCAATAATGTAAAAAATGAATTGTGAAGCTTTTTATAAACAGAAGCTTAGATTTTGTGGTACTTTTTCATTAGTGTACTTAGGCTACAATCCATCTGTACCCAGCTCATTAATAAATATAGCATAAAACTATGTTTTCACCTGAATATTGGTACATTTCAGCAGTACTTCTTGCCTACTTCTAACTGCCCTGACCATTTGATCAAAAAAATAAGTACTTATGTATTATAGCAGCCTATTGGCAGCATTATATGAAATGAAGCACATTGTTGCCAATTCAGCATGGACAACACATAGGAAATCACAGTTGCCAACTTGACGAGTTATTAATAGAGTTGGCAATTATACATAAGTACCAAATCTTTTTATGACATTTTGGTTCTTACATATTATCCCAACCTATTGTTGACATTACATGAAACGAAGCGCATGGTTGCCACAATTCAGCATGTACAACACATGCAAAATTTTGAACGTTGGTATTGGAGCGATAAAACGTAAGTAACAACATTTCCTCCCGTTAAAAAAGAAAAAGGATACTGCTTTTTCTGATACTTACATATTAGAGTAACCACAGCCAAAGTGGCACATTTTCCACCAAAATTTGACTGACAAAATTTTCTCATATAAAACACATAAGAATCTGTTTTGATATTGTGGTGCAAATACGCAAGAACCTTTTTCCTTTGTTGGCAAATTCCATGTGTTTCAATGGTAACAAAAAAAGTAGAAAAATGTAACTAAAAGAAAATGACACTCAATTCAAACTAATTGGAATTAACAGATTGTCAATTGTGGGATTTAAGTCAGAATTTCTATTTACATATAAGATTTCTTGATTTTTTCCTTCTGAGCTGCTTATGGTAGTTTCATCAAAATCAGACCTTAATTTATCTATTTAAAGTAGCTTTTTGGTCTGAATTAATGTTACAATTTCTACTATGTGTAAGGTTACTTTTATATTTGTTTATTTTATTTCTTTTTAAATCTTAAATATTGAAGATTTTCTGCTGAGTGTTTCTTTAGTTCAAAACTGTTTATGGCAATTTTATCAAAATTAAGGCTTACTTTTTCGGTTTTGAATAACCTTTTAATTTAAATTAATATTATAAAACTAGCTGTATGGCCCAACATTGCACAGGCTTTCTCTACTTTTATAAGTAAAAGTTTGAGCAAAATATACTTTTTCGAAATTTCTTTGCATTGCATGGGTTATTGCAGTGCATATTTTTCATAATCCAAAAATGTTTACACTCATATGAGCATTTATAAAGTAAATGCATAAAACATGACAAATAAAATTGATTAAAATGACTATTTTTTTTAAAAAAATTAAAGATCATCAGTTCTATTATATTTTTCAAAAATAATATATGATTAATGTTTTGTTTATTATTTTACCTATGTGTGTAAAATGTTTTTCATATTCAAGAAATGTTTTTATAAGTGGTATGTAAATGTGAAAAATTGTAAAACGAAATTATTTTATGTCCAGTAAAACAATGGAAAAATATTTTGAAATTAAATTTACTTTTGTAACTTTTGAGAATCTTGCTTATTATTGTAGGTACAGTATTTATATGTGATACAAAGACTCAAGTCAGTTTTTCAGCTGAATGATAATTTGAGGCTTTTTTAAACAGAACCTTAGATCATGATTACCTATTCATGACACAAATATCAAAGGTTTTTTTTAACAATAAATGAAACTACACAATCACTTCTTGCTTTCACCTGCCGTGGGTAGCCTAGTGGTTAGAGCATCGGACTCCAGACCGGAAGGCCTGGGTTCGATGCTCGATGTCACCAAATACCCTCCGAGTGCACACGGAGTACGTGCTCGTTAAATCAGTGGGTCCGTAGTCTTGTGGGCTTATTCACTAGCGCAGGAACTGGAGAATATTTCCCTCCCCTTCAGTTCACTTGCAGAAATTGTGGAGGTGGAGATAGAGGTCGTGTCGCCATCTATCGTCCCTTCGGGGAAGTTTCTCTGAGCTTAAATCGCACTGTCACCTGTATGGTGCTCAAGGCCAACGACAGGCGTACCTCTTGCCCATGCCACGATGAATTTCGTGGGCCTCGTTCTGACTACGTCAGACAGGTGGCATTAGCCACAACAACACAACAACAACCTGCTTTTATTCTCATGTCATGTCCATTTCTATCCGCCATTTCCTGTCGTTGAAAAAAAAAGATTGCTATTCTTCCTTCATCAGCATATTCAATGTTTTCTTCATTATAGAAAAATATTGCTTAAAGTATAACAGAAAGCTGTTGAATGTTTGCACAGAAAAAAGATGCACCTTGAAAAGATTTTCTCATATTTCCCACTGAATTTTTTTAAAATTCAGTGTTGAAGTGATTTTATGTCTCATGCCATCATGGTTTAATGTTGCTTCTGATAATTTGTTCTTCACATAGTTTCTTGGAGATCATATGCATATTTTATGTTATACTGGCCATATATGACATATATATTTCACTTATCATTATAGTTCTTTATCATTGTATGTACTCATTCGTTTGCTCTTTGCAATAAAATTATGATTTTTAATAGAAGTATTATCTCATTAATTAATTTTTGAGCAACACGGTTTATTATTTGTTTCATTCAGTACTGTTGTTGGTTCTGGACTATTTCAATGGGGACCTGTTTTATCCATTTTAGGCGAATTTTAATTTTAGTTCCTACTAATTAAACAATGCAAAGAAAAATATCAGATTACCATAAAATTCAGCATATAATGCTCACCTATACTTTTGAGCTGCATTTTTTAATGTTTGTTATGTTCGCTGTATAATGCACACCCTCTTTTTTACGAAGAAACTTGAGATGTACATATGCAATGCTCTCTTGTTTTAAAGTCATTTATTCAAGGTATAGAAAAAAATAGTATACTTCTATATAGAATTACAACCCTTTAAGTTCATAAGGAGTGTCATTTCTTTTAAATAGACAGTATTTGATATTTGTAGAAGTCTTAATTTTTTTCTATACTCATTTTATTTTTATTTTTAAAACACTTGAACCCATAAATTTTGATTCAATTTTTTGTGCTCAAAGTGGGCGTTGTACACCGGATTTTACGGTATGTAAGATTTTCTGATATTTTTTTGTTGTTGTTGTTCAAAACTGTTTGTGGCATCATTGTTTAACATTCCTTATGACAAAAATTCATGTAGTTTTTGGCTAATTGTACATAAACATAAGCATTGTACATAACCATTTTTACATATAAATAAATACATTGCTATAACATTTTCTGTCATTGAAAATAAAGATTTTTGCTATTCTTTCATCTGCAAATTCAATGTTTTCTTCATTGTAGAAAAATATTGCTTGAAGTATAATAGAAAGAAAATGTGACTAAATTCATATTGCTATTCACAGATTGGTAAAATTGCGAACCATGTTTTTTTTTTACGTTACTGTTTTGGGCCTTATGATCTCTATCACCGATAAGATCTCATCTTTGTTTTAAATGAAAAAAATTGGAAATCTTTTTTAGCAAAATGCTATTTGCTGAACTATGATGAGCTGGACCTTGAAACAATATTTTCATATTTTTTTTTTTTTTTGGATTCCTTTAAATTCAATGTTAAAATGATTTTTTTGTCACAATTTAACTTTAATTCTGACAATCTTGCATTATATAAATATATCATTTGTGATCAAAAAAGTGTTTGCAGAAAAAATATGCACCTTGAAAAGATTTTCTCATATCTCCTTTTGGATTTCTTTAAAATTCAGCGTTGACGTGATTTACATCTGATGGTTTAATGTTGCTTCTGATAATCTGTTCCTTATGTAGTTTTTTGGAGATCATATACATATTTTATATATTATCATACTGCCGATATAATATATATATATATTTCAATTATTACTATAGTTATTTATGATTGTATGTAGTCATTTATTTGCTTTTTGTAATAGAATTACAATTGCTAATAGAAATATTTGGAAAAAGTATTGTTTGAATAATTAATTTTTTAGCAACATGTTTTATTGTTTGTATTATTCAGTAACTGTTGTTGATTTTAGATTACTTCCACGGGGACCTATTTTAGATAGAGATGTCTTATTTTAGTTCATACTATTTTAATTTTTTTAGTATTGAATTACATCTATTGAATTACAATTACAGTATTACACTGTTCCTTATGTAATACTAATTTAATTTTTTTCCTGTTGATGGCCCCCTAATATTTCTTATTTATGATATTATTTTGTTAATCAGTTTAGTATCATTAATTTTTTCTTTCAGTTTATCTATTTCAGGTTACTTCACCCATAGTTCAATAGCAAAAACTTACAACTGCTATTATTTTCTGGTATAATTTTTATTTTTATTTACATTCATTCATTTCTGTTTACTTTATAGCATGCTAATTTACTCTTACATTGAAATATTTGTTTTTGTTGAATTATTTAATTTGAGGCTAAATTGTACTTAGTTTAAAATATTTAATTTAAACATTAATTAAAAATATTTCTAATTTTGGTTATACTACTTTAAAGAGGATTTTACCCACTCTTAAAAAATATTACGATTGCTATCATAGGGGAATCTTATGTTTTTGAAACTTAACCCGTACGAAGAAAGGGCATTTCAGCTGGTATATAATACATAAAATATGTTATAATTATTTATAGAAAAAATATTTTACAATTTTTTAAAAAATATTCAATAAGTTTTTATCAACAAATGAGATTTGTTGATAAAATGCCAGCCACTTTTTTAATGCAAATGGTATGTCACAACTAATTGCTCGATGAACATTTTTAATCAATTTTTTTAATTTCAAAACCTAAGAATGAAATCGTTACGTAATGATTGATTGAGTAAATGAAAATACCAAACCCCTTTTATTATTTTAAGCTCTAAGAAAATAATTATTGTTAAAATAATGAATTTGTTAGTTTTGTATAATATACTTTTTTTCGTCAGATGCATGGTTAAATGATTTACTAAATATAGAGGAATGAAAAACTATAAAATTATAATAAAGTACTAAAATATTTTTATCAAACAGTATTCTTTTGTTTTTAATGTTTTTTAGTGAATATAAACATATATATACGCATTTCCCCATACATATATATATATAGTGTTTTTTTTTACACGTACACATGTTTAATCAAACAATCAGAAAAAAATCATTTCAATAGCTATATGTAATTAAGCTGGGCTATAGAGAGATAAAAGAAACGTGTCTGACAGTGGAAAGATGTGGAAGAAATTTCAAAAGGGGATTTGTAATGACGCTAATATAGAAATCATACACACATAACAGAAAGTGCTAACAACTAGAGAAGGGGAGTTTCCAAAAGAATATATGCATTCAAATATGTTAGTGCAACGCAGGGGGTAAATGAAAGGGAAAGAAACCTGTCACACCGTGAAAAGAAGTGAAACAATCTCAAAAAAAGGGAATTTTAATGACATCATTATAGCTGATTGATTGAATATTAACGTCGCACTGTTCAGCTACACGAGGGCTTTTGGCGACGGACCACGTAATTTTGAACCATGGTCAAGTGACGTGGACGACACCTGAGCTGGCACCCCCCTCTCCTAACTACCACACCACACCAACGGGAGGACGTTTCAGCTCTCGACAGATTTAACGTGCATCGCTGCCCTACACGGCGGGTCTTTAGTGGTACTGGGATCGAACCCGTGACAAAGCAAGCCACAGTCCGATACCCATACCACTCGGCTACCGCGGCCATGACATCATTATAGCAATCACTCACATCGTGTTACATCGAAATTAACGTGGAAATTAAGTTATACATTCGGTAAAAGCCAGTGCAATGCCGGGCTAAGCAGAGGGAAAAGAAACAAAAAAGTCAAAGTAATTTCGAAAAAGAATAATGCAAGTGCTGATTTTGTGAAGGAAAGGGAAAATTTATAAAAGTAGAGAAAACCCGTGCAACGCTGGGCCATGCAGCTAGTATGAAATAAAAATGTACCTTTCTTTGAAATTTTTTTTGGTAGGGGGAGAGGGAATTCACCAGTTCAGGGTTAAGTAGTACAGTAAATGCTCAATTAGGTATGGATAGAGAAACAATTCCAAACATAATTAGTTTGGCTTCATACAGGGGTGCAATGGGATACTTCTTCATCTTACAAAGTAATAATGCAAAACTGGATACAGTTTAATATGTTGCAGAATTAACTTTGTAAACTATTGTGTTTATGGGTTGGCTAGTACATTGTTCAATTTTGGAACTCAACTGAGCATGGCTGGGATGCTTTTGGGATACATATTATAGTACTTGACCTTCCACTGGATTTCACGTTCTTGCTCCCAATTGAGTTAACAAACACCATTGTTTTGAGAATGGAGCATCACTGTCGTACATGTACCTTTCAAACTGATGCTGATTAAAGCACTGAATTTGGATACACTGCTTTTTATGTTTTCATTTAATAAATTTTTAAAACAGAGAACAAACCAATTGTTTTCCTTAATCCCAATTTGTTTGCAAAATGTTTTTGCTTTATTTCATGAAATTCTAATGAATAAAAATTTCACAATCACAAATTCAAGAATTTTCAACATAATAAAACTACTTACCGTCCTTCTATGACTTCTATAACATCTCCAACTTCAATTTTCAATTTGTCTGGTTCATCAAATGCTTGGGCACTGGTCAGTGTTAAAGGACGAGCCTACCCAAAAAATTGATATTTATCAAAGGAATTAGGAAGATTACAGAACAAAGAAGCCTTCAGGAAATTTTTTTTACTAGCAGTTTTAATTTCAAGAATGTGGCTTAACTGTAATTAAGTTTTATTCTGGAATCAAGCAATACTTCCATTTTTCAATTAGTGCCATAGCATACATAAATAAGTATGATAAATTTACATAAATTTTACATTTGCTGGATCATTAATTGATATTGTAATGTTATATTTCAATTTTTGGTTCACTCCTAGGAGAGCCCACACCCTTGGCGCGAATTACGTTGGTTGGCGATAATTGCGCCATCTTGGTAACCCTACTTTTAACCACTACATATGGCAACCCTAACTATTTCTAGCATTTTCGTATTTTGTGGGCGCGCATTTCGAATTTCCTTTTGTCGTTGGGCTCCGGGCTGGCTGCGTGTGTGAGGAAATATACTTTAGAACTTTTTACTTTGTTGAATGCGAAAGGTAAGAAAGAATTGATTGAATGGTGTATGAAGGAAGGATTGATTGCTTCGAGTTGTGAATGTCCTAAATGTAATGATCGGCATGATGTGACATGGTCGGCAATAAAATGCTTTCTTCGAAATCGTACCAGCCATGCCGAAAGTATGTTCAACCATTGCCTCGCAGAATAAATACGGCAGCGCTTAGTGATGAGACCTTTAAGGCTTTTTTAAAATCTGATGTTACGCAGTTCCCTCCATTCGGAAAAGATCAGCAGTAAGAAAGCTAGTGCTGTTTTTATATTTTTTATCTTAAATGTTTAATTTCTGTATTGTTTACATATATTTTCATTACGCACCCACCTTATCCCACTATATTCCCTTGCCACCATTGTCGGTTTCGCTTGGCACCATCTTGTTCTGGCTTGACGCTTTTTTCGGTTTGTCGCCAAGGGTGTGGGCTCTCCTAGGATTTTACCCAATTTTTAACTGTACACTCAACTTACATCACCTTAACACTATTATATAATAATTAGAAAAGTTCATATAAGAATAATTACAGTTCTATTGGTTTTCCCTCTAAATTAAAACTATCAAAACAGTTTAACCAATCAGAATGCAAGCTTTCATCACATAAATAATTTAGATTGCTTGGTGATTCCAGAAAATAAATAAATAAATAAAAGTATGGAAAACCTCATTTCTTCTTTCACAAAACTTAAAAAGAAATTTTATTTCTTTTTCAAAGATAAAAATATGTGCTAATTAAGGTATAAATTAATACGAAGTTTGATTTCTCCCTATTTAAAATAGAATTTCTATTTTTTATAGCTTTTTTAATGATTGCAAATTTGAATAACTGAGATAAAATAATATGCAGGTTTCGTTTCAGTTTAATGAAGGGCCGTGGGTAGCCTAGTGGTTAGAGCATCGGACTCCAGACCGGAAGGCCTGGGTTCGATGCTCGATGTCACCAAATACCCTCCGAGTGCACACGGAGTACGTGCTCGTTAAATCAGTGGGTCCGTAGTCTTGTGGGCTTATTCACTAGTGCAGGAACTGGAGAATATTTCCCTCCCCTTCAGTTCACTTGCAGAAATTGTGGAGGTGGAGATAGAGGTCGTGTCGCCATCTATCGTCCCTTCGGGGAAGTTTCACTGAGCTTAAATCGCACTGTCACCTGTATGGTGCTCAAGGCCAATGACAGGCGTACCTCTTGCCCATGCCATGATGAATTTCGTGGGCCTCGTTCTGACTACGTCAGACAGGTGGCATTAGCCACAACAACAATATATATTTATTAAATACACCACACTTAACAATTAGTAAATCAGTATCTATTTAATAAATAAATTTTTTAATAAATACTTACTTCACAAAGAAAGTCCTGCAAAGCTAGAAAGGTCGGTCGATCACTGGGTTTGTGAGCCCAACACTGTAGCATAAGTTGATAAATATCAGTCGGGCAAGCTTCAGGTCTACGTAATCTTTCCCCTTCTTGATCAATTTTTTGGAGGATCTGAAATTAAAATAATACAGTGTGAAGGAGTTCAAAATAGTAAAATATCCAATAAATGTTTAAAAAATATAATAATACCATATAAAACATTTCAGACTCTAGCAAATTTTAAATTATCAATTTCTCCCAGAAATCAAAGGAGAAAATAAATAACATAAAACAAACAAGCAAATAAATAGCTACAGAAAAGACACCATAAATAACTTAAGCTTAAAATAATTGCCAAAAAAATTTACATTAAGTACAGAAAATTATTTCACTTGCAGTATGAAATTAAAAATGTTATCTTACTTGTGCTCCAGTATAAGCTGCCCATGGTTCTTCACCAAATGTAAACATTTCCCACAATGTAACACCAAACATCCAAGTATCACTAGCATGAGAAAACTGTCTTGATTTCAGACTTTCAGGAGCACACCTAAAAATAAACAAAAAAATGAGATATTAGCCAAAAAATAATATTATAGAAGATTACTAAAATTAAGATGACTTAAAATTCAATCACATTTATTATAATGAAAAGAAAACAAAATTCTTACTTTCAAATTGCCTATTCTTTCACTATTACTTTTTAATATTATAAATGGAAATAACAATACTTAGACTAAATTTATCGTTCAAATCCATTCCAGTTATCAAATTTCAGATAAGCAAAACACTGTGCCCTTTTTAAAATAAATAAATAAAAAAGTACTTTATAAATCAGTGATAACAATTCCACAAAATGTTAAGCAAGTATTTCATACCTGTAAATAATCCTTTTTTTAAAAATAAGTATTCATATTAGGTATAACATAATTTAGAACCAATATAATACAAAAAAGAATTATTTCCATATTTTTAAACTTAGGATAAACTAATTGCACAATTAGTTGTAAATTATGATTATAATTATACAAATTTATTAAGAAAACAATTAGTATTATTACAGCAGAGTACTGAAAACTTGACCTGATAAGAAACGAAGGGTGGCCAAGTTTGTGAAAATGCTGGGTTATTGAAAATGGAATTAAAAAGGAATAAGTACGAGTGTTTCCTCAGCTTGTATGTATTGTTTGTGTGAGCACATGCAACAGAAAATAAACTGCCCAAATACCCTTAAACAAGGGAAAAGAATGTACTTTAAAAAGGCATAGATCATTTACTACATGAAAACGAAAATTAATGAGTGCATAGTATGCAGTAATTTACCTGATCAGACACACCTTGGAAAAATACATTATGAAGGCATAAAGCTATCTATAATGAAAATTAAGTAGCTGACTTTGCAAAAACTATAACTTCTCTTGAGATCCCTAAAAACTCTGGTTCATAGGCTGGCATAACACTGCGACATTGTGTGGTAAAAACATTACTCCTATGTCTCTTTATTTTAACTTTTCAATGCCTGGATGCAAAGTATTGTTCAAAATCATAATAGCCTTCTTTGACAGTTTATAAAAATTAAAAACTGCTCAACCCATGTAACAAATCTTTATTGAACCATTCTTTGAAAATTATGCAGCTCATTCAGAAATGTGACTGTTTTCAGTACCAAACTGAAAGTTATCTGGTGGTTGAGCTATCAAGATGTCCAGGTTATCACGTGCTGACTTTTGGGGACTCTACTGTACATAATCATTAATAAAACAAAATTCAAGAGCAAAAATGAGCATTCCTTTAACGAATGAGAATCATGCATTTTTAGATACAAGATAGACATAGTAGATCCAATGTACACCATCATATAGGACTTATAAAAAAAGTCATTCCTATATTAATATAATTTAATGTTATAACAGTTATGATAATGGAAAGTTACCATGGAAAGGGGACTTTCTTATGTTCAGTCATAACATAACAATCCTCTTGATTTGGTAAAGCACGCATCAAACCAAAATCTCCAATTTTGACCTTTAAAAATAGGCAAAATAATTATAAAAAAATAGTGCATATCTTGCTAAAAATAATTTTTCCTTTTATTTAATTTAAGTCAACATACCTTTTGTTTTGTGGCCAAAAGAACATTTCTTGTAGCTAAATCTCGATGAATATATTGTTTTGATTCCAGATAGGCCATGCCTGCAGCTATTTGAACAGCATAATCAATAAGAAGAGATACAGGTGTATGGTGGCATTCTTTACGCAGACTGTCACGTAATGAACCCAAAGGGGCAAGCTCTGTTACCTATTTTTATTAAGAATTAAAATTATTTTAATAAATCATCTCATTCTTCATAAAATACATAGAAACCATGCAACACTTTACTATTCACATATTATATATTTAATGCTCTATACAAAGATTATGCAACAATCAGTCATATTTTACAGTTGGAGCTGAAAAAGTTCTTCAACAACCGTTTTCATAGCGGTAGATTAAACAGTAAAAATTGGCTACTTTTACCCTCCACCCCAACAAAAAGATCTCATCTCTCTTCAGTTGGCTTTAGAATTTGGATCATAAAGTTAAAAGAACAATTCTTGCAAGAAAAGTGTAAGGTTGCAAAGATAATTGACAATTGCCTGGCTTACTCCAACGTTGTATAGAAGGCTGCAAAGCTTATCTTCCTCCCTCCAAATACAAGTGTCTTGCATCCATGTAATCAAGGGATTATATAAAACATGAAATTTTTCAACCATAAGCAATTGTTTAAAAAAATTTATTCTCAAATGAAGATTTCTCGATTAATTAATTTATTAGATGCTTTTAGATGTAAATAAAAAGTACTCCAATAAAATTAATTTTGATGAATGTAGGCTTATTTTCTTTTCGCAATGTTCTTTAACAAGAAAACATATTTTGGTTCCCAGTTTCATGTTAAAAGACTTTTACAGTATTTTGTTAGAAATGTAAGAATTGCTTAAAAAAAATACAATATATTTTTTTAATTCCTTTAAAAAAGAAAATTTGATCAAGATTTATACATCAAAGATCTTTATATATAAATTTTCATTTTACTTAGAAATAACATTTAGGAATGATATTCTAATAATGCTTTTTAGCATATTACTCTCAAAAGAAAAATTTAAAAAAAAGTTTTTTTTTTTAAATAAAAAAAATAGGTAAAATTAATTAAAATAACATAGTGTCTGTCATGAATGACAAACATCTACTAATATGATTATGAATAACAAGAGGAAGAATATGAATAACAAGAAGTTCTACTGATGTGGGTTATGAAGAGATTAAAGAACCATTTAAGAATGGTTTGCACTCTCCTTCGTGTAGAAACAAGGATTCAAACACTTCATCTTTTAAAAAAATATATAATTTTTTTTTATTAAAATCACAGGAGTTCTGTAATTATGCTTTAAATTATAGATAAAAAATATTTATTAAACTTTAACAAATAACTAAATCAATATATATTTTATCTGTGGCGTAACAGTGTGATGTACCCGGCCTCTTTTCCCTCATTGCTAAGAAGGGACACCGACAAATGTGAGAAAGATCCGTTCGTTTCCCTTATTGCTGAGAAAAAAGTTTCACCATGGGTGGTCAAAAATTTAGACCATTTTTCCCACGATAGTCTAAGAGATTAAAAGAGACGCCAGTACAATGTGCTTTCGGTTTCTCACAGATCTGGGACGACAGTGTGTCTGCAGGACAGGGCAATATGCGCTCAGACAGTCCCTCCTCCCGCTCTAAGGGGCCAACAGAAGAGATCAAAGAGATAGGCGGTGAGTGACCAGGGGAAACAGGAGGTTCAAAAAGGGAGAGAGTTTGAGAAAAGACTTTTACTTGAGAGAATCCATAAGAGGCTTCTCAGTGGGAGTCTGTGAATGAATCCAAATGAAGCCGGATTTAGAACTGAGGAGTTTTTCGAGTCAGCAAGAGCACGGTGGAAATAGAGCCCGTGAGCTAGCACACTCTGTGTGGAGTTAAGGGAAAAGCGAAATATTTTTTTGACTAATATGTTTATGCTAGCGGTATAAAGCTGTTACTGCGAGAAAGACTCTACATTTGTGGACCCTTCTTGCAGTTTCATTGTATGGGAATATTTATTTGATGATTTTCTTACTGCAATAAATAGCTTAACCCAGAGCTGTTGAAGTCATTACAGGAGAATATTAGGGCTCCTCTGCAAACTCAGGTTTGGGGCTCCTAAGCCCAAATACGTACTTAGTGTCAATTAAGCTTTGAGCCCCTTAAAATGTGGGGGTGTACGTTACGCCCCTGTATTTTATACACTAACAGCAAAACATGTGAAACACATTTAACATATAGGAATTATTGTATATAAAACATAACCTTTGAAATAAAAAATAAACTAGCAAACTATGTGATAAAAACTTTTAGAATTTAATCAATGAAAATTCTATAATTTGAATAAGGTGTGGGAAAAAAATTTCATTGAACAATGGAAAAGTACATACCATCATCAGTGGAGATAAAAGAACTACCCCAAACAAACGGATGAGATTTGGATGATTTAAACAGTGCATAGCATTCACTTCTTCAATAAAATCTTTGAAAGCTCCAGGAAGAGATACAGCGTCTTCTTTCAGTATCTTGACTGCAACTGGTATCTATGAAAGAAATAATAAAAATAAGACAAAACCTTTATTTTAAATAAATAACTATCAAATTCCTTTAATTATGCAGATAAATTAATTCTATAGCAAACAATATTTCATTAATATAACATATAGAAAGAAAAAACTAAGTACATGGATTTTCATTTTATTCTTTTTACCAACAAAATTTTCTTTAAAATGGGTTATAAAAGTTGCACATAAATCCCGAAATTTTAATACATGGATGTATAACTTTTGTAAACATTGTGAAAAATACATTATAATTATATGAATTGTTATACCAAAGTAATATTTTTTATTTACTATTTTTCTGCATTTATATTTGTAGTCATAAGTTAAATACATGATAAAAATCAAGTATTTTTTAAATTGTTTACATTATTTAATTTGTTTAGTTTTTTTTTTAAATTCAAAGTAGTATTTATTTCATTCAAACTTTTGCAAAATATATAAAAACAAAATAATCATAACATTATTTCCTAAAAAAAATCCTTCATGTATGGATTTTCTTAGTCCAGACAACATAAAGCAGCAAAAAGATTTTTGGGAAGCAGACAATTATACTAATCTGAAATAACTGAACCCTTTACCTGCCCACTGAACATATAACCGCTTGCTCAACTGGTGTGTTAAGTGCCTTGGATGTATACATACACATTTTTCTGAAACCCTATTCCTTTCTTTGTGCTGCTATCAGTAAATCTTTCTGAAGGTTTAGGAATGCAATAAAATAACATTGACAGTGTTTGGGAGAGATTTACTTATTTCAGAAGAGAAATTTTGTTATTTGTGTTGTTTCTCCCCGCCATACCCCGCATAAACGCACCTATGTGAAAAATAGTGGTGGGGGGAGCGAACTGCATAACTTTTATTCAGCAGTTAAGGGTTAACAAATACAATAAGTCACTTATGTGGTATAGTGGTTAGCGACTCTGATTGCAGTGCCGTAGGGCCTGGGTTTGAATTCAGGAGAAGGCATGGATGTTTGTAAATGTATAGTGACTTTGGAGCATGGTGGTACTCTAAATAGCTGCCGGGCCACCAAGTCCTTTCATGAGGTTGGTGGAAAGGGAGGAGAGGTGGGAGGTCCCTGACCACCCTCAGGGCGTTCTTTCACAAAATTGGGATGGAACCGAGCAAAACTGTACTGTCACCTGTGTGGTGGTCAAAGCTATGGCTAACGACAGGCATAAAACTCTAGCCCAGGGGTACTCAACCCTTTTTTCTGCTGGGCAGCATTAATATCTCAGTTATTTATCGCAGGCCACATACTTATGTTAGTTATTTCATGCGGGCCGCAACATGACCATAAATGAGGAAGGTGGGCGGGGAGGGATGCTTTAAGACCAAGATAACATTGAAAATTTAAATTGTGGGAAATTGGTCAAAGTATTATAACTCCTGTTTTGCTCTTTTACTTACTGTTTTATGTATTTTTTATTTTTGTCAATAACACTGAATTAGAAGCAATTAAGAAACACTCATTCACAATTTCTGCATCAGTAAAAGGTTTCGCATGATTACCAATAATATAACAAATTTCATAAGATGTCTTTGTTACTGCTGTGACATGACCACTGACAAAACATTTTGTTATTGCTGCAAAGATTATTCAAGAAAGCCTATTTATTACCTCTTGAAAGAGATCTTCGAGGGAAAGTATCATTGAATGATTCCTGTTTATTGGTATTTTTTAAATATAGCACTTTCGTGACAAATCAAACAATTACTGTGTAGTGTCTGACTAGTGTTTGGAGGTAGATTCCTTAAGAGTTGGCGATGTTTCTGCATCTGTGCAGAAGAGGTTGCTGTTTTGAGAGGAAGAAGGTGATTGAACCTCGAACAAGGTGGTCAGGGCAAGAGAAAGTCCTTCGTTTTTGGAAGCACGAAGCTCTGGACTATTTTTGGGGTGAAGGAAATCAAATTTCTTTTGTGAGAGATCAACACACAGCACGTGGTCTGGTGTAAAAATAAGAGATAGTTTCTTGGGAGTGTTTTAACACGACGGACTGTGCTTGTTTGATTGTAGTGATAATCAAGATAATTGTGTTTGGTTTAAGATGTTTTAGAAAGTAATTCAGAATACATCACATACTGATGTCCCTGTTTGTTTTTCATTATAAAATAGTCAAACTTCAAACCGTCTTGAAACAATGTATTTTTTCAAATATTTTTCGCTTATAAGACATGAAAGATACTTAAAAATTAGTTCCACCCATAAAATTGTTACTACTCCACTGTTGCCTGCTATCACTAACTGTAACTGTTCTAAATAGAAAAGAATATAAATTCATATTGGTACGGCATCGACAGCAAAATTGATATATTTGATTTCTTGACAAAAAAATTTCCCACCAAATTTTTAAAACAATGTTCTTAAGAAAATTTCTCAGAACAATGGATCATGACTGGGCCACTTAAAATGGCTTGGTGGGCCGCATGCAGCCCGCAGGTTGAATATAGCTGCTCTAGGCCCTGCTGCAATGGATTTCGTGGGTCTTGATCTGATGTTACTGTCCATCAGGTGTATAAGTAACAACAACACAAATACAATAATTTACACTTGTAGTTTCTTTCAAATAAAACTTAAAAGTTTGCCATTCTTTATTTGAATAACAGAAAATTTCAAATTACGCTAACACAAAAACATTTAGTTTCTACTTATATTTGGACTTGTTAACTGCATTGGAACAGCATTTTCTAGAAAATATTAGATATTACAAAAGATTTCAAAAAATAACTTAAAAAATATTATTTTATAAAGAATACTCACTGTTGTTCCAGATACTGTTGTCCATTCCCCCTTCATGACAACTCCAAATGATCCATCTCCTAGTTTGTTCAAAAGTTTTAAATCCTTGTCATTGATGAGACAAGTGAGCATTCCATTTGGTGGAACAGCAGGAGTTACATTAGAAGGAGTTCCTGGTTTGGAAGTCTTTTCTTGTTTTCCAGATGGCAGAATCTTAAACAAAAAATAGCTTTATTTTATTGCAAATAGTTTAAACATTTCCTTTTGAACATATACAACTTCTGACAATAAAGTTCAGTGAATTAAGTCAGAATGGCCAATACGACAACACTAGTAAAACAAAATGCAGTACATGTATAGCAGGTGTTGGCCATCTGCTCCCGCTTTTGTTTAGTTAAGCGTCGTTTGTATTCCGTGTAAGACTTGTTTTACAAAGTGCTGCTTATTTAGTGCATTGGTTCTTAATTGAGAACAGGAAAATGAATAAACAAAAGGTCAGTAAAAAAGTTCCTGGCAAAAAAAAAAAAAAAAATGTGCTGCAAATTGAACATTCACTATACTTGCCAGATCTGAATCCTCTAGTCTTCTTCCTATTCCCATGACATAAACTCACTTTGAAAAGAAAGATATTTCATGATATTCCTAATATCCAACGAAACGTGACAAGGCTTTTGAACTCCATCCTAAAAGAAGACCTGTTGCAAAGTTTCCAAGACATGTATAGCTGATCTCAGGGGAGCTTAGTTATGGGAGGTGACTATTTCGAAGAACAGCAAGGCAACTTTTGTTAATATTTCATCTACATTAATGCTGCAGGGCTATTCATTGAACTTTATTGTCATAGGTTGTATGAGTAGTAAATAATAACAAAACTATAGGGGCAATGATTTGAATTTACAGATAATTATTTATTCTTTTAATCAAGTCTCACAGCTTTATAAAAAATAATGTTTCAAACTTTTGATACATAATTAAAGTCACTGAATATTTTAAGTATTTATCGTAAATAACTACAATTTATTTGAAAACTACATTAACAAATTGCATGATATTTAAATGCATATATATGGCTTTTATGAAAAAATAAGACACATTAAAAAGCTTTGATTTCTAAAACAGATGTACTGGGCTCTAGTTATTAGACAAAAACCTTCCAAGGAATTGCATTTCTTGTTCCATTTACCATAAAATGATATTGATTACTTATTAATGTCCAACCTTAAAGCAAAAGAAGACGTGCAGGTGATAAACCTCACAATTTTCACCTGTTATCAAGTGACAAGGATAACACTTGAGTTGGTATGACATTCTCAAAACTTCTACACCACATCAAAATAGGACTAAGAATTTTCGTAGTTTTTGGGTGCATCAGCCCATTACATAACAGGTCTTTCAAGGACTGAATTATTGTTTATTAATGTTGTATTTTTAAGTTAGATGATGGTTACAGAGGATGGACTTCGTAACTTAGAATAATAGTCAAGTGATGAGAACAACTCCTAAGCTGGTACCCCATTCTCCAAACTTTCAAACTTTGCCAATGAGAGAACTTATGAGTTTTGAAAATTTTCATGTACATCAGGCCTCCTCCCCTCATATATGGAAGGTATATACAGGTTTTTGAACTAGAACTCACAACTCGATAGAAACAATGCCACCCTAAAGTACAAAACTATGATCGTTCAGTTACTGTGTCTATTAAGGGTTGAGAATAAGCTTTAAGAAATATTTTTCTCCATATATATATTGCTTGTTTCCCAATTGATATATTGTTTTCAAATTGGTGGGTTAAATAATATTTTAATAGTATCAGTTGAAATATGACACTATAATTTTTTAGAGACATATTGTGTTCAATTTCAACTAACCTTTAATGTTTGTTATTTTTCACAAGGAATAAATATTTATTACAAATGACATGAGACACAAAAACTAAGATACATGCTTTTCGCACTATGGTTCATATATTTCAAGAGATCTGAAAAGAATTGTATCAGACTTAAATGAGGAAAGCAAACGTCACTGAAAATAAATTGAAAATATTACACTATAAAAATTTTCCCATGAAATCTCAAAGATTCACATAACTTTCTTTCAAAACCAACTATGCAACATCAATGGTTTTTTAAGAACAACAAACAAGATAGTAGTTAGCTATCCATTACCAAGATAAGATTAAATTGATACAAGGATAGGAGATTCTTTAGATTATAATCAAATGGGCTTATTGTTTCAAGATCCTAAAAATCAATTTTATTAGAAAACTGATGCTACATGATATTTTCCATACATATGGACACTGATCTCCAGATAACCACAAACAGGAAAATTAAAAAAAAAAAAAAAAAACTGAACTGACTATCACTTTTACAAATACTATGTTTGTACAATATTTTCTTATTTCAAATATAACAACAATGTTTAATTTTCCTCAGAAGAGGAAGTATTTATTATCTAAGTTTATTACAGAAAACTAGAAACAAGAGAAATTAAAATAATTGGGACATATATTTAAAAAATTTCGCAGTTACAAAGCTAAGTGATATTTCATGTAAATTAAAAGTTACGTCATATCTGAAACATTTTTTTATGCAGATATATAAGTTTCCAATATATCAGTATCTATCATTCCTACTAAATTCCAAACACCAATATTTAGAAATATTATATGTTGGGGTGAAAAAATATTATATGTTGGGGTATGTTAATACTTTTATTTCTGATCAAAAATTACATTGGGTTTAAAATTATATTTCAAGGATACATACACTGATGGGGAAAAAAATGAGAATCTATTTTTATAGATTTTTCATTGAAAAATACAGACATATGCCTATGCAGCACTTGTAACATTTTCTAATTAATACATTCATTTTGATTTAACCGACTTTTAATCAGAAAGAAGGGTTAGATATTAGTTTACTGTTAAATTTTCCTCATATTTAAGAATGAAGAAAAATAAATAAATATAAAAATACATACTTTATTGAGTAAAGTTTTCTTCCAAATGGCAGCCCTTCGTTTTTTAACAGCATCAAGAAGACGTCGAGCAGCAGGTTTTCCCATACCAATATTTTCCAAATCATAGGAAAGAACATAATCAAAATGAGCCAACCGGGTGACTTGCAGCTCATCTCGAATTTTAGTGTAGAACTGTTCTAATTGAACTTCTTGGAGAAGTTCATATAGCCAATGAGTATCAGTGCTATCTAGAGTCATATCACACTGCAAATAAATTACAAGTCACCTAAATTTAATACAAGATTAATATAAGTTGATAAATATTTAAAATAAACTATCAGTTTAAAGACCACGAAAAAAAATATTTTAGTACATAACACCTTGTAGATTTTACTCTAATACAATTTATATAGATTTTAAATTCTAAGTAAAATGAAGAAATAAATAAATGCTATTTATTATCAAAAGTATTATTAAGTGCAAATTATCCACAAGCATTTTGATTCTCAACAAGTGTGATTTTTGATTTTATGAGTTAATATGAAGAATTATATATGATTTAAATACTTTTACATGGTTTAAGTCAAAATTATTACTTTGCTAGCTAAAATACCAGTTCTTTGTATACGTTAATTTTTAAAACTAAAAAAATATTATTCTTGATATAATAAGCTGAATTATGAGGAAAGTAAAACATGGCACAAAACAATGTACAGAAAAATGTAAAATAATTTTTAATGAGTGCGCTTATTATTTATCTATAATGCCCCTTAAGTCCTCCCAATACTCCTTGGGGTTCAAATTTTGCAAAACCCCTTTTGTAGCAGATCTCTTCTCCATGAAAGGAACATCCCTATCAAATTTCAAGTCTGTGGGTTTAACAGTTCAAAACAGCAATATTTATCTTTACCCCCTGGCAGTCGATTTCTCCCAAATCCCTTTTATAATGTATGTCAACCCCATGAAAGGAATGTGCCAGCTAAATTTCAAGTCTTGGATCTTATTGTTCAAAAACGGGAATATTTATCTTTAACACCCCTTGGGGGTTGATTAAGGAAAAAACAGGAACCTTCTTTATGGATTGGGGATACAGAGTCATCACACTATGTAACTTTCTTGGTTGTACTGGGATTTGTTTCCGAGTTTTAATGGCACGTACACTGTACACCTTGTTTTATAATAATTATTGATTATTTAAAAACAGCTATAATGTAACTGAACAGTCTTCCTTTTTTTTCTTCAAATTTCATTCAAGGTTAAACAAAGTTAAGCTCTTTTGTAAAATCTTTTTTTAGAGATAATTTTTTTCCCTCCCTCAGAATTAAATTAATTTTGAAAGAATTAAACAAAAGGATGAAATGTTTTTTCAACATCAGAGATAGTCAATAAAAAATACAATGTAAACAATCCATTAAATAAAGACTGAAGCAAGTTTGTAAAGAGCAAAAAATAAACAAGAGAGACATTGTTGTAGGAATAATTCAAAAAGCATAAAAGCTATGAAAAGGAATTTTTTAAGTTCTAATGCAAGATCCTTAATATTTTGATTAAAGAATGGTTGAAGCAAAATACAGACAACCATGCGCTATCATTGTATTCAAGTCAGAAGCTAAATAGACCATAATAACCTATCTATTACACCCATATCAGACCCCCTCCCCCCAAATTATAATGCAAACACAAGAATTTTAAAATTTTATCATAACAAATTCTTTTATATGCTTTTAAACATAAATATTTATCTTTAAAATACGTAAGAAACTAAAAAGTTTCTAAATTTATTTTTAATTACATTATTCATAACAAATAATATCAGGTAATAATTTTGCAATAGCAAGAACCATTACTTATCATCTACCATAGCTTTTACTATAATGAATAATCTAATTTTAAAAACAACAGTGGCAACATAAGAAAAATAGAGAATTAAATATTTTAATCCATCCAAATATTTAGTAGTATTAAAATAATAGACATTTGAAAAAACTATGAGAGGATTAAACATACCCATTTATTAAAAGTTTATAAAGTAATAGTACTTTCCAGATAATAAGATTCTTTCCATACAAATCATAAAGTAATATTTTTAAACTATGTTACTTTTTGTGAACATTATTTATTCCAAATTAGCAAATGCCTTACGTATTCTTAAATTTAATTTCCTTAATTCAAGATTATTAAGATATAACAAAATAAAATAAAGAGTGATCGATAATTAACATTTACATTAAAGAAACCCTGCCCAAAATAAAATAGAAAATTGCCCAAAACAATTTTCTGAGTTCAAATTTAACATGTATGAGAAAAGAGTATACTGATTAATATTTTGAAACATTTTAGCACAATACTTATATTGTTAAGAAATTTTACTATGATATTAATATACTATAAAACTATAATTTACTTTAACAATTTCAAAAGATTAATTCATTACCTAAGAAACAAGAATAGATTTATGTCTCCTCATGAAAAAGCATAATTTTATGTTGAAAAAGAAATATAAGTATATATTATACTTATTATACAATGGGAAAATATTCCAAGCATTAGCAATCACTAGGCAAATGACAAAGATATATTCTAAAAGGCTAGGCAGTATAAACAGTTATAAGAAATCTTTAAAACAGCAGGAACCCTCAAATATATATAATCATTCAGTATTTCAATTCAACTAATTATTTCTAATATTTAAAATTTACAGAACAATTACTTCAAAAATATTCCACTCATTTTAAATTTTGCATTCCTATCATAAATCATTTAGGATTTCCACCAACTATTATACAGTTATTTTATGGTCACTTTGAGTCTAAAAATATCTCTTCAATATGCAGTTTCCAGAACTTAAATATATATATTTATATATACATAAAAGTTAAAACGTGTAATAACTAATAAATTGCAACGAAAGTTTTTTCTTTTTTAAAAAATAACGATTCATTTTTTTTTCGAACACTTCGATTACATACCTAATTTAAAACAATTACATGCATTTTTTTAATCATTTAAATAGCATATTTAATAAATGTACAAACGATTGTATAAAAACACAGTGTCACAAGGCATTATAAATATAGATTTATATTTCTTTTCTACGGTAAAATTTTAAAAATTTTCTACCGGTATTAAATTGATTTTACTTGCTACACAAAATGACCCTGAAATATATATTTAAATGTTTTGGATGCAATCTCTGTAAAATCAATGATACCTTACCCCAAATTTTTAAGATGAAACAGTTACAACGGCCTATTTCGCAATCGTTCCCATCAACTTAATTACAAATTCAAACGAGAAACAGTTAAATAGCATAATTAATTTCAATTCGAATATTTCAATAACATGTAATTAATGTTCATAATAAATGTACCTATCAATATGTATATCCAAATTAAGACATTTTAGAATTTTTTTTAATTAATTTTCCAAATTTCTGTTGGAAAATTAAAAATTTAATGAAGCGAAAAACTCATTGACACACTTTTTCTACACATCATTATTTAACAACAAACAAGGAGGAGGGAAGGGATGAAATTACAGAATACAGTTACAGAAATAGGCATTCATATTTCAATGAAACCAAATGACGTAAGAAACACAGTTACATTACTTTAAATATTAGTCTTTTAAAATTGAAAATTGTACATTTATACGTCAAAATGCATAAAGTAAGGAATAAAAATTATAAAGTTTAATATAATAAGTATATAATAAAATAATGTTTCCATCAAAATATTTCAGAATTTCTTCCTTTTAGTGAACTATGGGGATACGTATCGTAATCGTAATTGTAATTGCTACTGTAAATGTAAACAATTGATTTGGCGGTTCAATTTGCTTTGGGCTTAGAATCTCTGGTTTTTGTTTTCAGTAAGAGTTCGAAAGATTTTAAAGATCCATTGCTTGGTTAGTGCATTTAAATATGTATTATCTTTTAATAGTTATGATTAAAAAATACTTGTTTTTTGCATTCCCTCAATATTTTTTAGTTAATCGATGTTTAATTATGAACTAATTTGATTCCGAGCACAATGCATTCTGCCGGAAACTCGGTTGTCAAAATTCAGTTGACAAACAGCAAAAAAATTCAGAAACCTCTTGTGTTCTAATATTGATAAATTTGTTATTAAATTTTGATTTGAAGCTCAATGGCTTCAATAATTTAGAAGATAGAACCCATTAATGTATACGAAAAAGGAATATTCATTGAATGTTAGCAAATAGACTCATATACTATTGACCCAAAATATACAATGCCATGTATAAACATACCAATATAGAGAAATATTTCATAAAATCTTATAGAGAAACATTTTATGAAATCTTATGTCAAAAACAATTGTAAAAGTTCATTGTATTTTATTCATGTTCAAAGGTCTGTTTTTCTGTGCTTTAAACAAATATATACAGTGGGCCACAAAAGTGTTCGTACACTTGTAATTTCTTTAAAAATTTATTGTTTTCGATTAATAAAAATTAATATACTGGAATTGTAATTTTTAAATGATATCTGCTATTTGTTCTTAATTGAATATAATTTTTTAAAAATATCATAACTAGTTTTTAAAAAAATTAATACTCAAAAAGCTACTAAAAAATTAGGCCACAAAAGTCTTCATACACTTAACAAAAATCTCAACTTAGCTTTAAATATTGTATTTCTTAATTTAGTACTTAGTAGGATATCTTTTAGTGTTCACAACAGCTTTTAAGCATCTTGGTATAGATTTAATAAGTTTTTTTTTGTAATTTCTGCATCGATTTTCCTCCATTCTTCTGTTATTATTGATTTTACTTCACATTATGTGTTTATTTGTCATGTTTTCTTTTTTTTTTTTTACATCAAAATTTTACCAAATATGTTCTACTGGGCTAAAAAAAGTGATTGAGGCGGTGTTTTTTATAATTTGGGGACAGTCATAGACACACCAGTGGCGGACATTGAGAATAGTGGGCTTGGCGTCATTACCCTGTTAAAAAATTAAGTCGTCTCCTATATTCAAATTTCAGGTGGATAATTTAAAATTTATCTTTAAAATATTTAAATAGATCTCATGATTCACAATACCATAAAAAAATACCAAATTACATTATTCTAAGGTCAATTTACACCCCCACGCGCGCCAGAACACCTTCACTTCAATGCTGAAGCATGGATGTGGAGGAGTTGTTGTTCCAGATAAATTCATGGGATTAAACTCCTTATTTTTTCATTTACAAGCAATTATAGGCCCATCAGAACCAAAAATGTTGAATTATCTGCCATCCCAATCGATTCGCTGTCAATTTTGAATTTTCTGAAACTTAATCCCAAGAATCTAGTTGGGGGGATCAATAAAACATGGAGGTGGAAGTGTTCTTGTGTGGGGGTGTAAATCAGCCTCAAAATCAGCCTTTGGCATTTTTTTTATGGTATTGTGAATCATGAGCTCTATTTAAATATTTTAAAGGGAAATTTTAAATTATTCGCCCAAAATTTGGATGTAGGAGATGACTTCATTTTGTAACAGGATAATGACGCCAAGCGCATTGCTCTCCATGTACACCGCTGGTGCCTGTATAACTGTCCCTAAATTGTGAAATACCTCTTCAATCACTTTATTTAGCCCAGTAAAACATATTTGGTGAGATTTTGATTTAAAAAAAAATGACATATAAACATGTAATGTGAAGTAAAAACAATAATCATTGAATTATGGTCGAAAATCGATGCAGAAATTACAAAAAACTGATAAAATCTAAGCCAAGACTCTTAAAAGTTGTTGTGTGAACACTAAAAGATATCCTACTAAGTACTAAATTAAGCAAGAAATACAATATTTAAAGCTTTGAGATTTTTGTTAAGTGTATGAAGACTTTTGTGGTGTAATTTTTTAGTAGCTTTTTGATTATTTTTTTTAAATATAGTTATACTATTTTTAAAAATTAATTATATCATTCCATTAAGAACTAGTTGCAGATATCATAAAAAATTACAATTACAAAATATATTAATTTTTATTTGTTGAAAACATTATATTTTATAAGAAATTGCAAGTATATGAACACTTTTGTGGCCCACTGTACAAATTGAATTCACGGCTCTTGTTCCAAATTTAGATTCAAACACATAATCTGTGTTTCATTTCAATGTCTCGAATGTATTTCTAGAGCTCTATTGAAAATTAATCATGGAAGCTTTTCTGAAAGGATATAAACCTGGAATCAAACCTAAACCATCAGTTTCAAAGGGTGATGGACTACCTTCTAGTTCAAAGAAAACAAAAAGACCCACACCTTGGGTGGAAAAATAGTAGGTTTTTCAAGTTGTTAAATATGTGTTAAAAAATTCTTCCAAAATGTAATTTGTATTATAATGATGCTAATTTATACTTAAATAATTTTAAAATTAATTTTTATCAAATGTTTAATTGTTTCATTAAGTTCTTGTCTTCCTATCTTTTTTACATACTTACTCTTAAAGCATATTTTAATTTCCTAATTAGTTGCACATTTCATTTAACCGTAAGAAATTATTTCTTTCTCTAATTTGTGATCTTTAATTTCAATTTATTGGGTTGATTCAACTTTTAAAATATCATTTTTTCCATTTACATTATGTAATTTTAACATTCGTCTATTTTCTATTTTCTTTATTTCTAATTTTTTGATCCTAATGTCAGTTTTTTGAGTATATATTTTTTTTTACATTAAATTTACAAAAGATGTATTTAGAATACAATGTTGGTATATATGCATTAGTGTCATTCTAGTAAAATTGGCACCACAAGAATAGTACCATAATATCAAAATATTCTAATGTGTTTTATGTAAAAAAAACAAAAAAACCTCAATCTTTTAGATTTTGGTGGAAAATGGCATGATTCATGGGGCGCCAATTAGGTTGTAGTGTTGCTAATACGGAAGTAGCACAGTGCCTTTTTTTAAAGAGTAAATGTAACCTAAATTTTTTAATTAAAATATCGTTTGAAGTGTAGAATAGGTATTCAATTTGTGAAGGCAAATTTTTGACAACTAGAAGCTGTCGCTAAACTATTTATATGTATTGATAGTTTTTCTGAGAGATTACAAGTTAGTATTAAAAAAAGTATCTAGGAGAAATACAAATAACAATACTCTTAAAACTATCAATCATGGAATTAGAACAAAGTTCTAAAATGATATTTTTTTTTACAAATTTAAAAAAAAGGGGAAAAAAAAGATGAATTAAATAAATAGAGATGAAAGCTTACTATAGAAGTTCTCCAGAAAGAGAGTAAATTCTCTTGGTGCTCTCAAGGAACAATAAAAATAATTCATTGAAATTGCTGGATTTGTGTATTTTTCTTCGTATAAGTTCCACAAAATAAGAATGGAGAGGATTACACGCCCACATATTAATAATGATGGAAATTTGAAGCATATATATCCTATTTTCCTCAAACCAGTTATTTTTTTGTACAAACCTTCTTAATATGATGCACACTTATTGTTAAGGAAATAGATGGTGCTGTTTCAACAACGATGTAGTATCCTTGAGAGTGCATGGGAGATATGTGCATAACAGGAGAGAGAAAGAAGTGTTTGCAAGTGTCTGAGAGTAGAATTTGTGAGGTTATGAGTTATGAGCAGGGGCGTAGCTACCGCTGTATCGATACGGGGCCCCCAAGCTACAGGGACCCAACATGCATAACTACAGTCTCACTAAAATGGCTCTTTTATCTAAAAAAGGGCACAGAAGGAATTTCGATACAGGGCCCCCTCAGAGCTAGCTACACCAGTGGTTATGAGGTAGTTAGTAGTTGTAAAAATAAAGTTATTTGTTATTAAAGCACGACAGTTAATTTTAGATAGTAGTGTCACTTATTATTATCTTTCTGCATTTCTAAATCTATCCATTTTTTGAATTCTTTTTAACCAAAAGCATAACATCCTTGCAGACTACACATTTGGCATTTGCTTGTTGTTGACTTATTTGCTTGTTTGGCATTTGTTTGCTTGTTGCTTGCATAAAGGATTGATTGTTGTTGATGCCTGCGTAATGACGCCTGCGTGAATATACCATCCGGCTGGCAGGTGCGCACGCAGGCATCTTCACGCATGCGTCATACTCGCAGTCGTCATTACGCAGGCGTCAACAATCAATCCTTTATCCTTACATTATTATATCACAGACATATTTCCCTTTCATTATAAATCATATCTCTAAGACATGCAGTTTAACCCTCTCGCTGTGTAGTGCTACATGTGTTACATCTATGTTTGCCCGTAAAAATCGCGGTATGCGCAGCGAGAAGGTTAAGATAATTCAAAAAAATTATTGAAAAACTGAATTAAAATTTTTTTTTTAGTTACAGTTTGTAAATTTGCAAATTTAAAAACAATTTATGTTTTTTAAACAAGAACAAACTATTTATCTTAATTCTGTCTGTCTTTTAAAAAGCATGCAAATTTTAACTAACCAATAGCGATCAAATACAAAGAACACATGACCTTATCAGAATAAAATGGATTTTCAAGTATGAGAGTTACATAAAGGGTTTGGGAGGGGGAGGTCATATATGTTTCTTTCCCAATGATTTCCATGATTCTAGAAAAGTTGTTTAAAAAACCCTTCTGCTTGCATAATGCATTGGAAGTTTTGGAAAACAAAAATCTAATTTTTTATAATTTAATTAATTGTGTTGTTGTAAGGTTGTATTGTTCTTAATGGGAAGTTTGGAATATGTGGAGCAAGAAGAAAAATTAAAACCTGTTAATGCAAAATATTTATTGTCCATGCAAAAAGGTTTAATAATAATAATAATAATCCTCAAAAGGGGCTGGCTGTATAAATAAATGTCTAAAAAATACATTAAAAGAATTTTAATTTACTGATTGGTTTTAATACTCACAAATTTTAATAAAATACAAAGCAATATTTCATCTGTCTGATGATAAACAATTTTTTAAACTCTTATTATGAACTTCTGATTATGTACTGATTATCTGTTACATATTGATTAATAATTGTGTCTTGCAATGTAAAGTTGCTAAATTGATATTCTTCATTTATAATTCTTAGCAAGATTATTTTAATGTACGTATTAAAACAATTGTAAAATCTTGTTGAAAAGTAATTTTTAACGTAATTAATTCTACTGTTAGTGAATGAGTTTTTTATGTTCCAGTATAATAAAAAAGGAATCTATTGTGTGAGAAAGTTGAACTTAGAAATTAGTATTCATGAGAGTAATAATTTAATATTTTGCTTTTATTTTGTTAATAAGTTTTTTGTATAGAGCTAATTTTTTCATTTCATGTATTATTCAGAAAATTAATCAAAATAAATATGAATCTACTTAGTATAAAAATATTTTTGGAAATAAATAAATGTAAAAAAAATGCACTTAAGTTTTAATTCATTAAAAATTTTTCATAGATGTAGTTATTTTAAATATTTTCTTCAATGAAATTCTATTGTGTTTGTTTTACATATCTTCAATTTTTTTATTGTGCAATTTTTATTTATATTTTATCCCTTTATTTTTTAATGAATAATCTAGTGATATTTTATGTATTAGAATTTTATGTCCATGATTAAGTTTTCAAATTTTTTCTATAGTCGCCCAAAATGCATGAATGAAGTTGTGTATCAAGATGAAGTTGTCGCTGTATTAAAAAGGAGCTTAGCTAATCCTGATGTAAGCATTATTTATAAATGTTGTTATATATCAGGGGGACCAAAAAGTAATGTCGTTTTGCGCATGTTAATGCTGCTTTACCGTTTATGAGTTCATTGTGTAGTTGAAAGTCACGCCAGAGACATTTCAAAGTTAAAATGACTTGTTTAGTTGTGAAAACCTAAACCTTAAATTTTCTTTCCCCATTTTGAGTGAAATGGCTAGCCAAATACCAGAAGAGATTCATATCTGCCATTGCATGCTTTTGGAGCTTCACAAGGGTAGTAATGCAACAGTTGCTACCAAAAACATTTGCGATGTTTACCCAAGTGCCTTAGATGTTCGTAAATGCCAAAGGTGGTTTTCAAAGTTCAGATCCAGTAATTTTGATCTTTCCGACTAACATTGATCAGGAAAACCAACAACTTTAGACAATGACGTTATTAAGGGCGCAAGTGGAAGCAAATCCATGTCAGACAATCGAGGAACTGTCAAATGCTCTTAACAAACTTTGGTTTGACCATCCAAGAACATTTGCAACAGATAGGTAAAGCAAACAGAGCAGGTGTTTGGGTTCTGCATAATCTGTCTGAAGAAAACATAGCTAAACAATCTCGACATGCAACTTATTGCTTCAACGGTACAATACGGAACCGTTTTTTGATCGCTTGATCACTGCAGATGAAAAATGGGTCCTGTATGATAATCTAAAACGCAAAAGACAGTAGCTCTCTTTGAAAGAACCACCATGAAGGACTGCTAAGCCAGGTTTACATCCAAAACAGGGGCTTCTGTGTGTTTGGTGGGGTATTAGTGGAATCGTCCATTTTGAAGTCCTTAAACCTGGAGAAACTGTTAATGCAGACCTTTATTGTGAACAATTAGATCGACTAAATCAATCATTAATTGAAAAGTATCCAGTGATTATCAATAGAAAAGGCGTTATTTTGCAACACAATAATGCAAGACCGCACTGCGCAAGAAAAACGCCGGAAAAAATTAATGGATTGGGGTGGGAGGTATTGCCTCTCCCACCATACTCGCTTGACTTTGTGCCAACGGATTTCCATTTATTCCGTTCAATGCAACACTTCTTAACAAACAAAAAATTTCAAAATTTGGATGATATGAAAAATTATCATCTCCAGATATTTTACTAAAAAACCAATTGATTTTTATCATTGAAATTTATGATTGATTTTTATGAAAATTTGCACACTAGATGGCAAAATGTTGTTGCCAACTAGGATGATTACATCATTGACTAAAAAGAAAAACTTGTGAGAAATTTATTAATTCGAATTTACTGTAAGAAAACGACACAATTTTCCGGTCCCCCTAATAATTCCTTTTAGTTCCTTACATATTTTTTCATGTTATATCTTGTAATGGATTGTCTTAATTGTGATGCTTTTATTTCTAGCTTCCAAATTTATTATTTTATGGACCTCCTGGAACAGGAAAGACCTCAACAATACTTGCATTATCCAGAGAAATATTTGGGTAAATTGATGTTTAATACCAACATTCTGTTATAGATTTCGTAGCTTGTAATTCATGCATAATTTTTATAATATTTTGGAACACATAAGTAAATAATAAGGTCAAATTAAAAGTCTAATATTTGCATGTTGATCAATATGTTTTGTCCCCAAGGGACTGTAAAAATTTATTTTGAGATAAGATTTTATATAAATTGTATTTCTTTCAATTTTGGAATTGGTTATATTTTGAATCAAGTTACATTATATTGGTATTTTAATCTGTATTTTGGCTAACTTATCTGTCTATTTGTATTTTAATACAAAACTATATATACATTTGCAAATATTCAAAACAAACTTTACTCATAGATATGTTTCAAATTAAATTAACCATTAAAGGATTAAAATTTAAAGCAAGTTAAATGAGATTCCACTCTACATTCCAGGCAAGTTTTTCTGGGTAATATTACCTTTTGGTTCCTATGCCATAAAAATTGATAACATTTTTATCCAATGTTTTATTTCCAGCTGAAAAAAAAATCATTTTTTTGTGTTTTTATATTTTTTCTTCAGTTATTACTTTTCGTTTTTTAAGCTTAAAATTCTTTGAGTTGAATTTTTATCTAGTGCTTGCAAATTTTTTTTAGTTAATTTAAAATTTTTATATGTATTTGATAAATCTTTTCATGGAAATGACCTTATTGGTTGTAAAAGGAATTTTCCTTTTACCTAATTGTTCTGCCTTAGATCATTTTTATTTCTATCACTGTATTATTTGAAAGCCTGTATTTTCTTTTCTTTTCTTTTTTTTTTTTTGTAAAAAGGTGTAAATTTTAGAATTGTTCTGTTTTTTTGATTTTAACAAAGTGAAGTAAAAAGGCAATGTTATGGATTCACAAATTATATTTTATATCCTTTAGGATTCTTCATTATATACGTGCTTACTTTCCTCTACTCTAAAACTTCTTAAATTTAGGAGGTGTACAATCAAGCTAATTGTTATATTGGTTTTTAACTATTATCCCCATAAAATCAATTATTTTTTTATCCATCTTTTTATAGACAGAATAAGTTTTATGACATAGGTAAACATGAGCAAAATACTTAATTGAACATTTAAACTTAACCTTTTACATGCCAATATTCCATTATTGGAACATCAATTTTGAAATTTTCTGAAAAATCCAATTTTATTCATATTGTTCCATAAAAATTACTTTGATAACAAAAAATATGGAATTTTTTTTTTGTAATTGAAGTACTGTTGCTAAAGTAAATTGTCTCTCTGAGAAAAAATTCTAAATTATGTATTTTTTTTACTTTAGATCGAGCAAAATTTAAAATTTAAAAATATTTTTATTATTTGGTGAAAGTAATTAAAAATGATCATTTTAACTATGGACTGCAAGATATAAAAAATATTGTTATTTTTTTTACTATCAGGTAAGAAATTTCAATGTTCCAAAAATGGAACATTGGGGTGTAAAGGTATACTTTTTAACATATTGCAGTTACTTTGTTTACACAGTTCACAGAAGAGCGGAAAGATTTCTGAATGCCAATAACTTTAAGTATGTGTTGGAAGAAATTTATGACTATTGACTTTCGTTTTGGCTCCCTTTCTCAACTCCCCCCCCTTCACCCGTTTCTGAACAATCTCGAGTGAATTTCTCAGCTGCAGCCAAACTGAATGTACGTTTGTTGATAGTTAGATGTTGCGTGTTACTTTACTGTATTAATTTTATTTAGGGGATTTCACTAAGTACCTAGAGAAAATTTATTCTGTAGCACACGAGATTTATCAGTCCCGATTGTTTCTACTGTGAAATGCCTAGAAGTAGATTCAGAAATATAAAATATTCTTTCATATTATCGATAATAACAAGTTGACATCAGGAGATAAAATGGAAAAAAAATTCTCCTTTTTATGCAGAACTTGAAAAAATGTTCAGCAGTTCGGCATCTTTCATTCTAAACTGAATATAGATGAATGAATGGTACCTTATTACGGTCACCATTCAGCCAAAATGTTTATCAAACGCAAGCCGATTAGATTTGGATATAAAGTATGGATGTTGTGTTCCAGCTGTGGCTATGAGAATTTAGTGTGGAAAAAACTGGAAGTAGAAAACTCTGCTCTTGGATTGAGAGTAGTGTGGGAACTTTTATCCAGTGTTGAAATTCCCAAAAAGCATGAAATATTCTTTAACAATTTTTTTTTATCACATAAACTGTTAACAGAACTGTCTGAAAATAATTTTAAAGCAACTGGCAAAATTCGAGATAATCACACAGAAAGATGACCCTTGAAATCTCCAAAGGAAGAAAACAAATGGAAGAGGTACTTTCGATTACTGAAGTGATGGACAAATGTACATTTACCGCTAGAGAGACAGTGTTTTAGTAACTATAGCATCCAATAATGTAACACATGAGCTGATCACTAAAACCAAGAGATTTTGCCGTGCACAAAAAAAGAAAATTGATATTTGTCAACCAAATCTTATAAAAATGTACAATGAGAGAATGGGAGGTGTCGATTTACTAGGCAGACTTCTTAAAATATATAGGTCTCTGTTTAGAAAAAAAAATGGTTGTACTCTATTTAGCAATGCGTCAAACATGGCTTTGTGTATGTCAGAAAAACAACGAAAAAATGCTTCGAGCGTGAAAAAAGATTGCATGAGAAATGTTTCATAACTACCATGGGCAGTAAAAGTAGTTAAGGACATAAAAGAACACATAAAAATGCAAAAATATAGTTTTTCTTTATTTCTCATTTTAAAGAATTTTGGCAAGTCTATTTTTCTAGTTTTTTTTTTTTGCTTTATTATATTAGCTTTGCGAATTCCGATATGAAGATTATTTGTTTATTTCTTTGTCCTACTGATTTTTTCCTTTATTGAGTGCATTTCTAATAAGTGATTGTAATTTTCTGTAAATGTATAAATTCCTGTTTATAAATTATATTTTCAGCCCAATCTGTTTTATTCTGGAATTATATTTAAAAGAGTACAGACGTAGCGCCCGTTGGGAAACCTGTCCCCTCCCCTTATCGGGGTACATTTAAAAAATTCTGCAGGGAAAAAATGATAGATTTGTCTCGTTCACACGTAAATTTTTATCTTTTTTCCCCCATTTTAATTTTTAGATTTTTAAGGCCTATTTCAATGGTTTGTTGTGGCCCCCCCTCCTACAACGGAGAATGATGAAACCCTGTAGGGAAATGTTTTGCGCCACCTCTGATTTAGATACTACTTCTTAAAAATGTATATAGTAATTGATTTTTGAATTAAAATGTCATTGGTCATACTTTTAAAAAACATGTGAAAAAACTAAATGGTACCTGCCAATGTTCCATTTTTAAAACATGCTAAAAATCTTAAATTTTTTTTTTTTTTTATAGATTTTATGTTTTAATTTTAATTTGATTTTTATTAAACTTTAGTTCATGTTACCTTTCAATCATAGTGCGGTGTGTAAAAGGTTAATATAAAAGTGGCTATAGTTTTGGGAGTGTAGTTGAGTTTCAAACTAAATGTTAAATAGAAATGAGGTGTACTGCTGAGATTTTGCACTAAGCTGTCAGAAGGAGATTGCTATAAATTTATGTCTGGATACTGAGGACACTTATAAAATGTTTGTGATGTCATTAGTTTTTTAACCATTTTATTTTTAATTGTTTAAAAATAAGCATTGAGTATTTGGTGGCTTTTCTATTTGGAATTTTTAATTAATTTAGATCAAAGGTGTCAAACTCAAAGGCTAACTTATGCCAAACAAACAAGATTTAATTTTAAGTAAGTCACAAAAAAAATCAATATTCATAAAAACATAGGTATATTTCGAATAATACATTATAATAAACATATAAAAAAAGAACAGGAAAAATGTAATGTTTATGTCCTGACACTTGATATCTCTTCTATTATCTTTCCTATTTTGGGAGAATTTGTTTTATATATTATTGTGGGCCAATATAATGACTGGGGCACAAAAATGTTCGCTGTGGGCTGCGTGCGGTCCATGAGGTTGACACCCCTGATTTAGATTATTTGAAAATCTTGTTGATATTGTAGAAATGTATTACAATTTTTTTTTGTTTCAGATAACAAAATTTTAATATTATTCTATAATTTTGTATCTTCTCATATAGGGATATGTTCAAATCCAGAATTTTAGAACTTAATGCTTCCGATGAACGTGGCATTCAAGTTGTCAGAGACAAAGTAAAAAATTTTGCACAGCAGACTGCTAGCAGCGTTCGACCTGAGTAAGAAAATTCAAATAGTTTTTCTTCTCTTATTTTATAGTTTATGCTACAATATACTGACTAATTATATTTCGAATTTATCCAGATTTATGAAATACAATGGTATTTATTTACTTTATTTCCTGTTTTACAGTGGTCGACCTTGTCCTCCATTTAAGATTGTAATTTTGGATGAAGCAGATTCAATGACTAGTGCTGCTCAGGTATATTTGTTTGTATTTGTTTTCAAATACTATTCTGAAATTCTTTATATTATTTTTATTTTTTAAAAGAATTGATAAAAATTAGTTTGCAATTTAATTATTTAGTGTATAAATATGAATTATTTAATTAGAAATATTTTGAATTGTGTAGTGAATCTCAAATACAACCAACTTTTTTTTATAGTCTTTTTTTTTTACATGATTTTGAAATAACACAGTACACGAATTTCACATTTTTTTCTCATGAACTTTTTGTTCCAACATTAATCTCCCAAAAATTTTGGGGTTTCATGTCCTTTGGATAAGGAAGATTTGATCAAATTTATGACAGTTTATTTTAGTAAAGAAGTTGTTAATGACTAAGTGAAAGGTGAAGTTCAACTATTAACAGCCAATTCAATTCGTGAGGGCTTGAAATTTGCTACAAGTATGAAACAACATTTTCATACTCATGATCCTGTCATACAGCGAGCATTAAAATTTCAACACAATCGTAAGTTTTGTGTAGCAAGATATTAAGAATTATATAAGCAACTTGAGAAAGGGAAAAAAAAATCCAGCCTCTAATGACAGAGTTTGTAATAAAAAAATAATAAATAATAAAATTGAAACTGTAAATAACACGAAAATCTTTATTTGAATCAAAAAATCAAAACCGACAATTGGGCTAGACATATCTGACTCATCTACTGATGATAGCATTTTTAATCCAGTTCTTAATAAACATGCATACCTATTATTAAGTAGATGTGAATAGTTGTTAAAGTTTTATTCCTAATTAAAATTTTAACTTTTATGTGTTGTATGTACAGTAAGACCCCGCTTAACCCTGTTTCATTTAGTGCTGTTTCGGTTTAATGCTTTTTTTTTTAAAATTGTGGGATTCCCTGAAATTGCAGGCAGCGTTAGGCTTCCCGTTTTCCGAAGCAGTTTATCTGTGTTTCATCTTTTCTATGGTGTTATACGAACGTACTTTTATTGTTTCAAACATTTGTTGACGTTATTGTAAGAATAAATTTAGATAATATAACGATTTCTATAGTGACAAATATTAGAATTTTTAGTTTTTATCATGGATGATAATAAAAACCAGGAAAATAAAGCTACAAGAAAAGCATTTCACTAGAAACTAAACTGCAAGTGATTAGAAGATTAGATACTGTTGAGTGTCAATCTCACATTGGTTCTGCATTGAATTTGGCAAATTCAACAACAAGGACCATTCTTAAGAATAAAGAAAAAATACTGCTATCGGTAACTGCAACTACGACAAGCTCTGCAACTAAAATTACCCATTCTAAAAATATTACAATGTATGAAATGGATAATAGACTTTCTATATGGATTGACGACGAAATTGAACGCAATATGCCTTTAAGTCAATCTACCTTCTTGATAAAAAGACAGAAGATTGGAAATACAGAAGAGACTGAATGATCTGAAATGTAAACATACTGACTACATTTTATTTATTTTTATATGTATATTCGTTTATTATGATTCTATATTTGTAAGAAATATATTTTTGTTTTATTATTTAAAAAAAAATAAACAAATTTAATGGCGAAATAACTGACCAATTTTCCACCCATCTTCCCGTAACCCCCATTATTTACATGATGAGATAACCTCATTTAACGTTGTTTCATATTGGGCTCTACTTTGATGGAACATATACTCTAAGAGGGGTCTTACTGTATTTATAAACTAAATCTTTACTGATACTGATTTTAGTTTTTAAAAATAAAAATGAATTGCTTTTGCGTTATATATATGTAGCATGGGTTTCATTTTTACTTTTTTTACACTGTTTTTTTTAAAAATATTTAGAGATTTTTCATCTTATTGATTTTTTAAAACTATGGAACATATCTACAAATTTACCATAAGTCGCATGTATAGTTTGCACGGTTTTCTAAGGAAATGTATCTATATATAATGTCCACAAATAGATATTTTTAGTTCAATATATCATTTTTGTATTTTGAATCTTCGGGAATTTAAATTCCCTTAAGTTGGTTTTAGTTTTATGCTAGACACATTACAAACAATAGAAAATGTATTAGTTTTCTTAATTTTATAATTTAAAGGAAAATATGTCTAGTGTTAATTAGTTGCTAAATGTTAAGGTTTTTGTAAAAATTAACAGATTTTGTGAAATTTAATTTTGTTGCAGTTATATAAATGTAATGTTTAAAATATATACTTAATAATACAAAAATACTTTAAATGGATACTTTTAATATCCTGTGATACAATCATTTCAGTCTGCTCTTAGACGTACTATGGAAAAAGCCAGTAAATCTACAAGATTTTGTCTCATTTGTAATTATATTAGTAGGTAAGAATAAAAATAGTTTATTTTCCAAGTAACTCAAAATGATATTGAATGTTTTAAGTTATGAAAATTGATGTTTTATATTCTGTACTTAAAAGTTAAGAATTTTCTTTTAGGATAATCGATCCACTTACTTCACGTTGCTCAAAATTTCGATTTAAGCCTTTATCTAAAGATACTTTGAGCCAGAGGCTAAATTATATTGCTGCTGAAGAAAATGTTAAAGTGGATGATAATGTAAGAATTTTATTCTTTGAAAGAAAATGCTGATTTTATTATTAAATCTATATAAATAAAATAGCATTATTTAAAATTTGTAATTAAAAGTATTATTATAAAAGTATTAATTCAAATTAAAAATTAGTCGTTTGTGTGTGAGATTTTATCTGTTAAATCTTGTTTTAATTAAAAATAATTATTTTGAAATTGCAATGCAGTTATATATATGTTGATCTCACAATATTTTTCAAATTAAAAGGAAATTCCCTTTCAAACAAATAAAAAATATTTGCTTTTAATAATTCATTGCTATTATATGGCATAAGGGAGAATATTTATTATTGTTATTATGAATATTTTTTTGTGCCATTTGCGTGTGTGCTTATTTTTAAAATTAAATTGAGATTATTTTATGTCTTCTTACATTGCTGAAATAATTTTTTTAAAATAAATGGAGCTTGGTTAAAATGAACTAATGTTTAATTTATTAAACATTAGTTATCTCCTAAACAAATGTAAGAATTAAGTTTTCCTTTAACATTTATTTTCTTTGTTTGAACTATTCATTGCTGAAATTGGTTTATTTAACCTTTTATTACTTCATTATTTACTACTTTGTTACATATCCTTAGCTTAAAATTTATAATTTTTTTTTCTTAAATGTCAATACTTATAATAATTTTTTAAATAGAATATGTATATAAAAAATTTATATGAGAAATGCATTTTGATGAAAATGTAAAAATGCATTTGCAATTTATTTTTTAAACAAATTTTTAATGTAAAATTGCTTTAATGAGTATCCTTGCTTCTTTATAAGTTAATTGTATTTCTGTATGTTCCAGGTAATAGATTCAGTTATAGATATCTCTGAGGGTGATTTACGAAAAGCCATCACACTTCTTCAGAGTGCTCACAGACTAAAAGGAGAAGAGGGCATTAGTGTTGAAGACATTGCTGATATCAGTGGGGTAATGTTCAATAATAAATAGCACAACTTCTTTTAGAACTTTATCTTAATGTTATGTTTTCAAAAATAATATTTGTGTCTTGTTTTTAGGTGGTTCCCAATAAATGGATCAAAGATCTGATGACAGTTTGCGAATCAGACAGTTATGAAAAGTTGGAAATATTTGTATCTGTATGTATCTAAAAATATTACTCTGTCATATTGTTATCAAAACATTTATTAAAATGCCTTAAGTAATGGTTCCAGTGAAGCACATATTATATAAATCACTTTGAGAAAGGTTGCCCAACCGGTATAGTGGTTAGTGATGCTGATTGGTTTTGAATCCTGTAGAAGACATGGATGTTTATAAATGTATAGTGCCTTTGTGGCATGGGGGTACTCTAAATAGCCATCAAGCCGCAAGTCTTCTTGTGAGGTTGGTGGAAGGGAAGGGAGGCCCCTGGCCACCCCCAGATTTTCTCCCTCTAAATTGGGGTGGAACCGAGCAAAATCATACTGTCACCTGCATCTCAAAGCTAAGGCTAATGACAGGCGTAAAATTGTAGCCCTTATCCGTGATGAATTCCATGAGCCTCGATCTGACTTCGTCAGGCAGGTGGCATTAGTTTCACAACAAGTTTGAGAAAACAAGAGAGTAATGCTATTTGTAATATACAAAAATGCTTGCAAAATAAATACTGTAATACAAAATTTCTGTAAATGTAGCCTACAGAGCTGTTATAATTTGTACAATTTGAAAGAAATCTTTATAGTTCATTTGCAGTTATAATTATTTGTAGCAGTTATGTACACATAATTGTTTGTTTCGTTATTAAATTTCAATTCTAAACTGTTAAAGTGCCACTTTGCAATTTCAGTTTACATTGCTTCTAAGTCATATTTAATTTAAGTAGCTGACTTAATCATATGCAAGCAAATTGTAATTACTGAACATCTAATTCCTGACTATACATAAAAAAATATCAAAATCATGCTTGAAATTTTATCATGTGATTACTGTAATTTTATGTACTATATCTGCATAAAAAATATTTTTGTGTACATAAAACAAGCATAGTCATCAATAAGCCCTTTAGTTTGGATAAATTTTAATGTAACCAAAAACCTTTGAACTAATTTAACACCATATACTTAAAATTTGATCAATTTCAAAATATCAGTTAAATACTGTGATTAGAATATTTTTTTAATGTACTTTGTATCATTTTAATTTTTTTTTATTTACTATGAATATCTACACCCCTCTCCATCTTACTTATTTTTTGTTAAGTTATGAATTTAAATATATTCAAAAAGAGAGAAGGGGGGAGATTTTGTAGAATATGACAGCAGAATCAGGGATTCCAAGACTTTTTGGTTCTGTGTTTAGAGATCTTGATTTCATTGAAAATTGTCCAAAATTAGTTGTTAAATAAAGCTCAAGTTTTTTGAAAAATGATTATAAATTAATTGTGTGAAAATTCTGATTATGTACAAATCTTCTCTTTATACTTATTTCATTTATTGAGTTAACTATATGTATCTGTATGTTATAACTGTGGACATTTTTTAAGTATAAATTATATCAAGAGAAAAAGAATTTTTGACTGATTTGCCAAATTTTTTCTCTTTATAGACTTATTTAATAATTTACTTTTAGTGAAAAAAAATGGATTATCTGTGTTTGTTTTAATTAATAAATTATTTTTTGATTACATTTTATGAAAGTTGTTGAAATTAATATATAACTTATATACATTTAAATATTTTATTCAAAGTAAAAATAAAAATTCAAAATAATGATTAAATCAATTAAAGTTAAAATTATTTGAATCAAATTTAATAATTAATTAACATTTATAATGCCTCATGGTCTTATAAATTTTATAAAACACTCTTTACTCTTTCCAGAATTTAGGCTATGAGGGTTATACAACCGGTCAAGTGATTAATCAGCTTCATGATGAAATAGTATTTAATGATTCTCTTAATGACAAACAAAAGTCAGTTATATGTGAAAAAATTGCAGTAAGTATTTTTTAAAACTTTGTAATGAATTTAAAGAAAAGTTGTTTTGATTTTCTTATCAAAGAAAAATATTATCCCTTTGATTATTTAAATTATTACTGCATTCTTTTGTTAGCATTTGTATAAGACTGTTATTTCTTGTCTGATATTGATTACATTTAGAGATTTGGGAGTATTTAGGTTAATTATTTAGTTTAATAATTATATTTGATTACATCATGATTTATATTGATTTTTAAAATTATTCAGTAAAAATATGCATTTAAACAATGTTTAGATAACAAATATATTACTTGATTTTGGTGTAGAAATACTTCATAGTCACTTATTAAATTTAAATTCAGTATGTATAATATATATATATATATATATATATATATATATATATATATATATATATATATATATATATATATATATATATATATATATATTGAAGTTTTAATAGTTTCTGTAAGGTTAAAGAATTTAGTTATTTCCTCTGTTGACTTTCAATTAAAAATTAAAATGTATTTATATCAACATCTTCAGATCTGGAAGAATTTTTTTTATTTACTGATATATTGCTCATAAACAGTTTTAAATGCATAATAATAGATATTTTAAAATAATTTTTTTGAATTGGGGGAAAGAAATTGCTCAAAAGTGTACATCAGGCTGATGAGATACTATAAAGTGATACTAATGATGAGATACTATAAAGTCCATAAAACTAAGTGGAATGAGATGGGCAAGGTGTATAGTAAGAATGAGTCTAGAACAAACAGCATTGAAAGGTTTTAGTGCAACTCTAATACAAAACCAAAGGGAAGGAATAGGACATTTAAAGACCACAAGAGGGGATGAAGACTATGCCATTCTAAAAATGAAGAACTGCAGATCAATTGCTGGGAGAGTGGGGAATTGGAGAAAACTTCTGAGGAAGGCACAGGTTCACAAAGGTATGTCATGCCAATATGCTGATCTATGATACCCTATCTTCTCACGAACCACATGACGCAGAAACTCGCTGAAGGTACCAGAATTTCGGGAATGATCCGAGGAATCCGTTTCGACCATTTATATTCCAATTAGTTAAAAAGATATTTATTAAAAACCTTAAAACACATAATCAGTACCATTTTTCACCACCAGGGAACAAGTTCAAAAATTCGGAACTTCTTTTTTCCCCCCAGACATTTTTAAAATGCAATCTAATTTTTTTCGTGAGACTCAGACAAAAAATAATTACAGATTCGGAAAGATCATTTACTTTGCCACGATATGGTATAATTTATTTTACAAAATAATTATATTTTGTATTTTTTATGATTTTTTTAAAATTAGTCTAAATCAATACTTTTTATGAGTATGATTTCTAAATTGTTCCCCTTGCATTTTCTTTCATGCTAATGGAAAAAAATTTTACACTAAAAAATTCATGCTTTTTTCTCTTTTAGAATCAGTTATTTAAAAAATTAAATGTCAAAAACCGTTTTTCTTACGATTTTTCAAAAAATACTCAAATTTTTATTTAAATACTTAATAACTTCTTTATTTATAAAAATAATCTCACAAAACCTTTTTCCATGTGTAAAACAATATTATACGTAATCTGTATAAAGATTAATAAAATATCTTAAAAATTACGGGTTTTTTTTTAAAAAAAGTGTTTTTTTCGTTTTTTTTTTCCCTTTTTGCAAGAAATATTTAAGCATTATTTTTGTTACATTTTTGTTTCAAAATTACCGTTGTTTGCAATCGATATATGAAGTTTCAAGGCATTAACTTAAAAATGAAGCCTGAAAAAAAAAACTTTTCATTTTTTATTTGTTTCAATTCTGTATGTTGTTGTTATTATTTTTTTTTACAAAACAATGAAACTTTGCATATAAATAAATGAATTTAAAAAAGGTTTATTGAATATTAAATCATTTTTGAAAATTTCTTTTCATTTAAAAAAAATAGTACTGTAATTATATAAATATTATACTTCATAAATATAATTATTAATAAATAATACTTTTTGTAAATTTTGTAAGAAGAAAAAACATTAAATAATATTTTATATAAAAATTAGTTACAAATTTTTATAAAATGATATACAATACGTTATAAATAAGATATTATATAAATTATTATTATGATACATAAAAGTGTTATTAAAATAATGAATATGTTAGTTATGTATAACATACTTTTTTTTAGTAAGATACGTGTTTAAATAATTTACTAAACACAGTGGAATGAAAAAGGTTAAAATTAAAATAAAATATCAAAATGTTTTTATCAGATCATTTTTTTAAATGTTTTTTTCAATACATGTATATATATATATATATTATATATATATATATAGGCTTTACCCCATACTGTTTTTTTCTAACTTATATATATTTATATGTTTAATCAAACATTTAAACGTTCAGAAAAAAGCAGTCGTTTCAATAGCTATTTGTAAATTTTTCTTCTATTTATTACTTATAGAAATTTGATTTTAATAAATATATATATGTTTTTTTAAAAGGATTATTTCTATTATTTCATTACTAAATGAATTCTTTGTTAGTTAAAAAGTACATTGTGTATTATTTTTTATCAAAATGCATTTTAGAGACATTTTTAAGCTAACTATGTGTAGCGATTGATAGATTCATGAAAATCTGAAATCTATTTTATTATTTTAGAAACTAACTGTTATTAAAAAATTATGAACGGTTTTTGTTTTACTCTTAGCATCAGAATAATTTTCTTTTTATTGCTTCACATTAATAATTTTTTAATTCTAACACTATATTTTTTTTTATAAGTCATACATCGAAATTTGAAGCTATATCTTATCTGTAAGAAGGAGGGGAAGATAGAACAATAATTTTACACTAAAAAACAGTGTTTGGGCTATAGGGAGGGGAAAGAAACATGTCTTAAATAAAAAATAAGTGAAATGGAACAAATTTCGAAAAAGGGAAATTTTTTGACTTAATTTTAGAAATCACATTGTGCACATACAGACACACAGAAATGCTGGTGTCATGAGGAAAAGAGAAATCCCAAGCAACACCGGGCTAAGTGGTGGAGGGGTGGAAGTCATTTTGAAAAAGAGTATTAGAAGTGCCCATTTTGTGAAAAAAAGGGAAAATTTATAAAAGTAGAGAAAGCCCGTGCAACGCCGGGCCATGCAGCTAGCATTAAAAATTTTGCTGTAGAGTTTTGGGTATATGGCAGCTAATAAGTTTTTTTTTTTTTGTCCATATGAAGTATTTCTTCAAATACTCTTAAAACTTTTTTCCCTTTTTCTTTTTTGTGTAAGAAAGTCAAAGATAAGAATAGTTACTTATAACTAGAACCTGAATTTCTATATATTATGTGATTTTATTTATGATTCATTCTTTTTCTCAGCAGTGTATTCATTTCAAAATGGAAGATTAGAACATCAGTTAAAAAAAATATCTTCTTATGTCATTGTTACATTTTTTTTCAAATTAGATGGACTATTATTTGATTAGTACATTGAAGTATATTGGATAAAATTTTTTTTGCATTATACAGTATTATTATACATATTGCACAATTTTATTAATATGTAATTACTTAAAAACTTTTTTTATGCTTTATGAATAAAATTATTAGAATTTCTTACTATGTTCTAAATTGTTTCAAGTAAGTTTGGATGTCATATTTATGTCATAAATCAATCATATAATGATATTTTTTTATATGTATATAACTTTTAAAAATATAATTAATCGTAAAAAAATTAAAATTTTAAAAATAGTTTAGTGAGATTTTTTGATTTGTGTGTTAAATTAATCAAGTAAATCAATTGAAATTCTAATAATTGTTTCAATGGTAGTTTAAAGTTTTTTTAAGTCTTAACTTATTTTTGATTATAGAGTATTTTATGGGGGAAATATATAAAAAAGTAACTAGAGGAGTAAGATTCACGAAATAAGAAGTAGATTTTTTTAGTACTAAGAATATAGGAAATTTTAATTTGTAATTTAATTATTTTTTGTTGAAATTCTAAAAATATCTATTTTTGTACCCACTATTAACTAATCATGAATAATCAATCTATTCAAGTAATTGGTGCTTGTACATAAAATTCTCCTAAGTGTTGACAAAATCTGGTTAAACTGAATTTTGAGTTGAGTTGGCATTAAAATGTTGAGTTTGTTTTTTGTTTGTTTTGTTTTGTTAACATGTTGAAGGACTGTAACACTGTTTGGTGTTTACCGCATTTAGTAAAAAGTGACAGGATGCCATGTGGAGTCTAAAATTATTTGTTAAAACTGCCAGAATGTTGTTCAGCATCCACTTTCCTGTGCACGGTATAGGGCTTCAAATATCATACAACCTTTGTATGCATGGTGTCAATTTGTTGTAGGTTTTTGTTCTCTCCCTGCAAAGTGCACATGTTCATTTCACCTCAACCAATTTCATCAGAATGTCATATGGCCTTGATTGCCTCCAATAAAATTATGTAGTTGCATTTGATGTTTTACAATTGTATGCTAATAGGCATCAAGAATTAACTTCCATCGTTTTTTGAAAAATGAATATTTTTCAACCATTTGTCAATATCCAGTATTATTAAAATATCTGTTTTGACCAAATTTGGAAAAAAAAAATATTTTGTCATTTTTTGAACTTGCCTGATATTTTGTCCTTTGAAGTGTTAATTTAAATGTCACATTGCAGCCAAAAAGTAAATGTTATATTTTTCTGCTATTTTAGACCTTACCTTACTGAATTGTTTAGAGAAAAATAGTTATAAAATTTATAGTAGTTTATATATATTCTATGTGATTACAAATATGCATAATATTCTAGAATCAATGTAATTTTTATTCTTGCTATGAATCGAGGGAGTGGGAGTCAAGAGAGAATTATCCTGGGGATTTTTATAATTTATCTTCTCAAATGCTTGATTTTTTTTTAAAAAAATAATGTGGTAGTTTTAAATATTAATTTAACCATGTATTACTATGTGTTTTTTGTACATGTTCAAATTATACAGAAGTAAAATCAAAGTTTTCATTATTCTTGTTTTGCAGGTGTGCGATAAACGCTTATTGGATGGTGGTGATGAGTATTTGCAATTAATGGACCTGTGTTGTACCATAATGCAACAGATATGTCATCCAGTGGAGTGAAAATGCAGAACTTTTGTAATAAATGAATATATTTTTTGGATAAGAAAGAGCATAACTGGAACCTGTACAAATGAATAATTTAATAGTAAAGTGTGTTTTTTACAATTTTTAGATAGAATGTCTGCTTTTCTTTGGATTTTCTGTTTACAAATCACCTCCCCCCTCCATCCAAAATAAATTACATGGCTGTATATATATATAGCTAATTTTTTTAGGTAAAATAATTGAAAGTGACGTGGTTAAAAAAAAAATGATTTCAACTTTAAAGCCTCAATTTCGCCTGAGAGTTTGTTGATAATATCAGGATTTAAACTTATTAATTATTGGCTTTAAAATTGTCTTATTTTATTACAAGGGTACAGCATCTCACTAATAAAGAATATAATGTGTAGTTAATTCCACACATATGTTGGAAAAGGATTAATGATTTCAGTCATTTATATTCACTGAATATGCTTGCATAATATATATTTTACAAATTATATCATATTTTTTTAAAAGCTGTTGCAAAGCACAGAAGAGAATGTAATCATTGTGTTTATATGATTCATAATCAATGAAAATGGTATACTCTGTTTTAAATGAAAAAAGTTTGATAAGGGATTATTAAAGAAAAGACATGAAATTATGGATGTTCTGACTATGATGCAAAATTTTAAGGTCTTTCACTAATAGACATGCAGTGTTGCTCTGTCATTTTTATTCATTTTTAAAACAAACAGCTATAAATGGTATATGTTTCTTATTTAGCAATATGTTGATTGTTAAGTTAAATAGTTCTATTATATATAACTAAAAACTGCCAGTAAATCGGTTGACTGATATTTAGTAATTTCAATAGAAAAATTTGTAGAAGTCAGCAGAGTATGTAGTAGGGCTTACAAAAACCTGGAAAAATTACAAAACCTGATTTTCAGCTTTTAAAACCTGAAAAACTGTTTATCTGGCTTTTATTTGGGTTTTAAAGGGTGTTTTTTTAGAGGTATAGAACTTTAAATTGCAATAAAACAACGATGTATTATTTGATTGACATGAATTTTTTTTTATTCGAAAGATAATCTTGTGGCATTACGTTTTAAATATGATTTCTGGCATATGGCTGGCTCGGACGTAGTCCAATCTGGACGTCCAATTTTCGATGACTTTTTCCAACATTTGTGGCTGTATATCAGCAATAACACAGCGAATGTTGTCTTCCAAATGGTCAAGAGTTTGTGGCTTATCCGCATAGACCAATGACTTTACATAGCACCACAGAAAATAGTCTAGCGGTGTTAAATCACAAGATCTGGGAGGCCAATTCACAGGTCCAAAACGTGAAATTAGGCGGTCATCAAACATGTCTTTCAATAAATCGATTGTGGCACGAGCTGTGTGACATGTTGCGCCGTCTTGTTGGAACCACAGCTCCTGGACATCATGATTGATCAATTCAGGAATGAAAAAGTTAGTAATCATGGCTCTATACCAATCACCATTGACTGTAACATTGTGGCCTTCATCGTTTTTGAAGAAGTTTGGACCAATGATTCCACCAGCCCATAAAGCGCACCAAACAGTCAGTTTTTCTGGATGTAACGGTGCTTCGACATATACTTGTGGATTAGCTTCACTCCAAATGCGGCAGTTTTGTTTGTTGACGTAGCCATTCAACCAGAAGTGCGCTTCATCGCTAAACAAAATTCGCTTATGAAAATCGGGAACAACGGCAATCTCGTTTTGGGCCCATTCGTCGAATCTACGCCTTGCTTGATCATATTTAAAATGTAATGCCACAAGATTATCTTTCGAATAAAAAAAAATTCATGTCAATCGAATAATACATCGTTGTTTTATTGCAATTTAAAGTTCTATACCTCTAAAAAAACACACCCTTTATTAGTATAGTATGTAAAAATAAATGGGACTACTATTTTAAATATAGAATAAAACATACCTTAAATGTAGCAAAGCTATAAATCAGTGGTCTTCAAACTTTGTCAACCCATGAAACCCTTAAAAAATTAGGTGTTTTTGCAGAGTCCCCACCCTTAGAAAAATATATCTTAAAGAACATTTGAAGTATGTTATATGTATTAAAGATATTTAAAGATCAGTATAGAAACATACTGTATTTCCTACCAAAGAGTTTTAGCTTAAAATTAATGTAATTGGATTAATAGCATTAATTCATGCTCTACAAGTGTCAATTTCCATTGCAATATATTGTTACTTAGCTCGGAGTTCATGAATTTTATGCTTTCTGTCTCAAAGAGCAAAACAGTTCCTTAAGAGAGATATATTGTAGATAAACAATCCATAAAGTGCAAGATATAGTAGCAAAAGTTGCAAAATAAATCCCAGAAGGTCTTCACACCTTCTACAGTGTTCAGACGCAACTATCAGTGTCTAAAAATACAAATAAGTATTGATAAAGAAAATTCACAAGCAATCGCTCGATCCTAGCAACTCTTCAACAGCCCCCATTAATTTGAATTGAATATTTAACCCTAGGAATGAGTTACATTTAAACAGAGGATGTTCTTTTTTTTTTACACAAACCACACAAGCAGATTCAGCAGAATCGTTTAACAAAGAATTGAAAGAAGAAATAAGCTTTAAATAAAAATGCTTGAGGTGTAGAGAGGAGACACACACTACAAACTGATTTAACTTTAGCTCATAACTTTGTAGAGTAGTGAAGAGTGGGGCACTGAGAATTGCTCTGTGTGCCATAGGTTCCCGATATCTGATCTATATTTTAATAATGATGTGTTGTGAATTAGAAAAGTTAACCATGATTTTGTTTCTCTTGAGATTAATGCCATTGAAAGAAGTATCATGAAAGACATTTTCTGCGAATCTGTTAAGGAGAATATATATCATTGAATGGAATACATTAATACAAGATTCAATCATCCCCTTTTGAAGTCCAAAATTGCAAAAAATGCTCAAAACCAGGTATCCAAATGAACTCATTGCTCTCACAAAATTTTATCTCCCTTTAAAAAAATAAGACTTTAAAAAATATAATTAAATTTTTATTTTACATATTCATAACGTTAACCTTTCCCCCTTTAATTTATTAAAATCCAGTAGTTCTATTTTTAATATGCGTCTCTTCAGACATATTTCTAATGGGTTAAATTAACGTGACATCATATAATCCACATGACTACTACAAACACATATTCCCAGCCAATCAGTTCCCAAATTTATGTGATGTCATAGTCCATGGTAAAGGCAATCGCGTGTTTCTTACCAATCAGTTCATGTGCTTTGCTGTTGCCAACTTTTACTTTTTGAAGATTCTTTTAAAATGTATATATTTGCAAACAATAATAATGCGCAAAGGTGAATAAAATGTCTTTGATTTAATAGTACACATATAATTACAATATATTTTTTTAAATTTGTAAAAACTTTTTGAAGAATCTTAATGTGTGAACATCTTTATTCAGTTATCAAAACTGAAATTTTATTTAAATTGTACATGTAGAACAGCTAGTTCAAGTCTAATGTCAGTTTTAAATTCAATGGAGAACATGTGATTGTATTTATCATGTGACCGTCATGAGTTTAGCCCATTTCGGGCGACCATTGATGTATATCGTTACGAATTTTGTGTAATGATTGCTTAAAATAATGTAAATAATTTATATCTGGATGTGTAATACATTAATATTACTTTCTGTTGTATTTATTTAATGTTAAAATTGTAATATTGGCGAGCAACGCCTTCCTTTGCATTATAATGGCGGTTCAATGGAAACTTGGCTAAATGTCGGCGATACAGCTAAGTTGGCAGCATTTTTGGCAAGTTGGTGACCTTATGGATGCTTCTGGAAATTACTGGAGGAATCTATTAATATCACGATCTATGACGTATCGGATATTTCTCGAAAGATCCATGCAGACAAATAGGAGGTGCTCGCTGAAGTTGTCAAGATTCTTTTGACCGTTGAATAGTCAACTAGCGATTAGTTGCTACTATCGAGCGAGCGCTTGCGAATAACCTTAACATTACGTGTTAGTGTTTTTGAACGCTGATAGTTGTGTTTGAGCACTGTAGAAGGTGCGAAGACCTTCTGGGAATGTATTAAGCGAATTTTAGTGCTGCATCCTGTATTTCAAGGATTGTTTTGTTTTCTACAATAAATTTTCATCTCTCCTGAAGAACTGTTTTGCTCCGAAACTGACAGCATACAATCTTCGAACTCCGACGTACGTAACTATATCAATAGTTTGTCGTTCTATTCAAGAGGTCCTCCCTCTCCCCCACTGTTCTAAAAAAAAATCAGATTTCTTAAAGGGTGCCCTACACTTCATTTTAACTAAGAGAAAAGACAATAGTTCAAGTGAATTATTAATTAAATTAATTTTTTTTGCCTGATATCTTTCATTTAAATATTTCTGACAGGTTCTCTCAACATCACTTTTTTTCTTTCTTTCAATGCCTATTAAAAAGAATGGACGATAATAAAACTAATTAATGCCTCTACATATGTTGAAAAACGTAGTCGAATCCTTAATTAGGGATATGTCTCTTTCAAATCAAATTTACCACAAGAATGAAAAAATATACTGAAGTAATTTTATGTAATCACTTTTAAAAACCTGCACCATAATTTGACACATTGAATAAGAAAGCTTCAAGTTTTTCTCGTTTTTAGTTTGATGCTAATGCAGTTCACAATCGATATGTCAACAGATATCAATTTATTTTTTTTAGTATGGGAACTGGTTAATTATTTCGTGAAAAAAATAATCGTTTGATATTTCTTCCAGAGAAAGTTTTATCAACCGTTATTAATTAGTAATCTTAATTTTTATAATGATTGAAGCTGTCTTAATGAGACTTATAATACTACCATTAACACAATTTTTTAAAGCTAATTAAAAAGGTTGCCTTTTATTAAATTTTTTTTATGACAGTTTAATTTGTTAAATAAGAGGGAAAAAGAAACATAAATTGTTTTTATCTTGTCTGGTAGAAAGGATTTATTTAATGACGTACTGTTTTTAATTAACCAATTTTTCATGACAAGTGTGTGCTTATAAAATATTTTTGCAAAATGATTTTGATTAAAATCAATTATTAGAGTTATGTAAGGTATTTCGAAACGAACTGATTATTAGTAATGCACAAGGGAAAATTTGGTGTAAAAAACGTTTTATTACTAGAATTAATATTGTTACGTAGATCCGGGTTCGTAAATTTTATGCAAAACAATCAGAGAGAAAATAAACAGTTCTTTAAGAGCGATGTGGATTTAATATCGAAAATCAATCCTTTCAATACAGGATTCATCAGCAATATTCACAGGATAAATATCCGAAGGTCTTCACACCTTCAACTGCAATCAAATACAATAACAGTGTTTAAAAACACACGTAAGTAAAGATTATTCACAAGCACAGCCGAGCTAATCGCTAGTCAAAACAATCCTCACTACTCGCTGGCTTAATCAGGACTCCTCGCCGCTGAATAGGCGTTTTCTTTTGGGCGTCTGGACTGTAAAACAGTCCTCAATCCCATATCGTGAGAGTCTATGATGCTGGGCATGGCAAAAGTGGTGTTTTCCATTCTGCTGAGTGGCATGATGGCGATTGGTCGGGCGATGGAATCCGTCAGGCGTGGCTATGGTTCTTCATCTGGGTGGAAAGTTTTTGAGTTTTTTGGCTTGGCTGAGAGCTAAGAGATTGCTCTCTGATTGGATGTTGGGTACAGTGAACATTGACTCCGATTGGCTGCCCCGGGGGCTGAGATTTAAATTATGGGGAGGAGCATGTCCAGTGGGGAGAGCAGGAGAAAAATATTGACAAAAATAAAGAAAGTGAAATTTTAGTAATTACGGTGTGCAATAAAAATTGCACGAGGAAATAGAATTACGGGGGATTATAGGAGTCAAGAAGAATTCTTCTTGGTCTCTTTGTTTTGTCAGGGGAATATTGAGATAAATTTTGCATATTGATATTATTGGTAGCTTCTAAATCGTTAAAAAAGTTAATTGCAATATTCTGAATATAAGATTTGAAACTTTTAATTTTAAGAGCATTACGTATGTCGTCATTACGCATATATCTTATGGCTTTGACGATCATACGTATTAAAGAATTTTGCAGGGTATCAAGTATATTAATATTTGTTTTAGCGGCATAACCCCAAACTGGACATGCATAAGCTAAGATGGGACGCATAACGGCTGTATAGAGAAGCACTTTGTTTTCTATACTTAAATGAGAATTCCGGCCAATTATAGGGGGTAAAGTTTAAACATTATTTTCCGGAATTTGTCGCGAACGTAATAAATGTGTTGTTTCCAAGTTAGGTGTGTATCAAAGATAATTCCAAGGTATTTGGCTTCCTGAGACCAGGGGATTTGAGTGTTGTACATGATAATAGGTGGTGGGAGTGACAGTTTTTTCGTGAAAATAATGGCAGTAGATTTTTCGACGTTAATACTTATTTTCCATTTGTCGTAGAAATTTTGCAAGAGTAGAAGGTGTTTGTTTAATGCGAAGGAAATTGTTTCTAGCTTTTTATACGTGGCGTGAATGGCAGTATCATCAGCGTAAAGGTTAATTTTAGTGAGTGAATAGTCAGGGATATCGTTGATGTAGAGGTTAAATAGCAAGGAACCTTGGGGACACCCTGCAGAAACAGAGTGTTCATTAGAAAGGGTCTCATTAATTCTGATTCTGAAGGAGCGATTAGTGAGGTATGAGTGAATAAAATGAATCAGAGGATGTGGAATTTTAAAGGTAATAAGCTTAAAAGTAAGACCATCAATCCAAACACGGTCGCAGGCTTTCTGGATGTCCAGAAAAACTGCTCCCGTGCTTTTCTTTTTCTGGAAACCTTCAGAGATATTTTCGGTTAGTCTTAAAAGTGGGTGAAGGGTAGAGAGCTTGTTAGTGAAACCATACTGATTGGGATTGAGGATGTTATTTCCATTGATAAAATTTTTTAGTCTGTGAAGAATAATAGATTCGGTTAGTTTACCGATAGTGGAAAGGAGAGATACTGGTTTGTAACTGGATGCGAGATGGGAAAATAATGGCTTCTTTCCAGTTATCTGGAAAGTGATTGAATTTGAGGATTTTGTTAATTAGGATTGTTAAAATTAGGATTAGTTTAATTGGAAAGTTTTTTAACATGCGGTTAGTTATAGAGTCTTTACCAGGGGCTTTTTTGGCATTGACATGTTTAATGTAGTGGATAATTTCATCCAGGAGAGGGGTCGATGAAAGAATTAGGTGGGGTAGAAAGAAAATTATTTACGGTAGTATTTATTAATTCATCATTTTGATTATAATTATCTTCGCGATCGTTTTCAACAAAATTATTTATTATGTTAGTTGCAAGAAGGTTAGCTTTTTGCTGATCAGTGACTGCCGTACCTGTCGCACAGTTAAGAGGAGGAATTTTTGGTCTTTTATTTTTGAAAAATTTTGCGTGCGCCAAAGGCTATTGTCTGCGGTGTTAAGAGCTTCGAGTCTTTTTTGCCAAATGTTATCATTATATTTTTTAAATTCTTTTTTAAGATCAGTTTGAGCTCTGTTATAATGTGATTTGAAAATGGGATTGAGGGTTTGATGATAACGTTTTCTGAAGTAATTTTTGATTTTAATCAGCTGGTTAATGTTATGCGGAGTGAAGTTCCTTCGGTCTGTTTCTATTGGTCGGGAGGCGTGGCACCATTGACATCGCACTAATTAAAAACTTCTACTACCCCTTTACAATTAACTCCATCGACGATCTTTCCTCAGACCATAATCCGGTTTTCTTAAATTTTAACTTCAAACTCGCAGAAGCACCCCCAAATCCCAGAGCGGTCTCCACAGACTGGAAAACTTTCAAAATAAATCTAAATAAAAATCTTTCTCTCTTTGATTTCCATCCTAATAATATTAACAACACTAACGACCTAGAACAAAAAATCACAGAGTTCACCGAAGCAGTCATTGATATATACGTTAGGGTGAATTTTGGAGCACATAGTCCCGTCGGACTCAAATCTCCTATCCTGGAATAAAGATGACTGTACAAAATTTACCATTGCCCTTTTTAGAAAAGTATTTAAATAAGAGTAAAATTTAGTTTATGAATAATTTGAAATTTAAAAAATTTAATTATTTCTCCCATTAAATTTTTTTAATTATTATTATTTAAAATTTAATTATTTCTCCCATTAAATTTTTTAAATTTCAAATTATTCATAAACTAAATTTTATTCTTATTTAAATACTTTTCTAAAAAGGGCAATGGTAAATTTTGTACAGTCATCTTTATTCCAGGATAGGAGATTTGAGTCCGACGGGACTATGTGCTCCAAAATTCACCCTAACGTATATATCAATGACTGCTTCGGTGAACTCTGTGATTTTTTGTTCTAGGTCGTTAGTGTTGTTAATATTATTAGGATGGAAATCAAAGAGAGAAAGATTTTTATTTAGATTTATTTTGAAAGTTTTCCAGTCTGTGGAGACCGCTCTGGGATTTGGGGGTGCTTCTGCGAGTTTGAAGTTAAAATTTAAGAAAACCGGATTATGGTCTGAGGAAAGATCGTCGATGGAGTTAATTGTAAAGGGGTAGTAGAAGTTTTTAATTAGTGCGATGTCAATGGTATTTGCGGAATTGTGACCAAATCTAGTGGGAGTTGAGGGAAAGGCGATATTTAAGTTAGGCATATTAGCGAAATTAAAGAGGTGTCTTCCTCTGGTAGTATTATTTTTACAATTCCAAGCGTTATGAGTGGCGTTGAAATCTCCGAAGAGAATACAATTACTAGCAGTTTGAATAAAGTGCTCGATGTCAATAATAAATAAATTTTCATCGGAAGAGGGAGGAATATAAACACATGTAATAGAAATGGGATCATGCTTGGGGGAGTTAGTATTATATTAGTTGCTTCGAGAGCTCGAAGAGGAGGGGTGGGGAGGCAGTAGTGTTTGAGAGAGTTTTTAACTAGGGTCAGAGTTCCACCTGCGGTCCGCGGTCCATCGGAGATTCTGTCGTTTCTGTGACAGGTGTAATTCGCTATATTAAAGTTGTGTGAAGGTCTCAGGTGTGTCTCTTGTATGAGAAAAATATCCGGGGAGTGCTTCTCTATAAAAATACGTAGTTCAGCAATTTTTCTTAGTAAGCCGTTTGCGTTCCATGAACACAAACAGACCAATCGGGGAGGAACTATACATTATTAATATTGTTACACGATGCCTCTATTTGGGCGTACAATTGATTGGGGTTTAATTGTTGGTTTGTATTTAAGTTATTGCCGTTACAAAGAATTTGGGATAGCTGCATAAGACAATGCATTGTCATTTGCAGCGTTGTTTGGATATTAATATTATTGTTATTATTCATGTTATTAAAGTTAAAATTGTTATTTCTGCGATTAAAATTGGGGAAGTGATTATTATTATATCTGTTATTGGGGGAATTGGTTTGTTGGTCTCAGTTTGTGCCGAAGACCCAGGTCCGCGTGTCGCCATCTGAGGGGTGTTTTTTGAATTAATAGCTCCGGCTGTCGCTTGTGCGTAGGAGATATTTGGTCTAACTAAGCTATTGTAAATGTTGGTGTAAGAATTTCTGTGGTTTTTCGCGGCTCCTTTTGGGGGTTTGGGGAATGAGGGGCAACCTGTATAGTTTGCCATATGACCGTAGATGTTGCAATTTATGCAGTAAGGCGTTTCAAGTTTTTGTTTAATGAGGAAATCTCGGGTGAGGTGGTTTTCACCACATTTTAGACATCTTGGGTTTAGGTGGCAGTTTTCAGAGCTGTGGTTGAAATTGTTGCAGGTGTAACATTGAGTTACACCCCTACCATCATAACCCTCAACTCTGATGCTGAGGTAATTTAGGGTTTTAAGATCGAATATTTTGAGATTGTCAAGATTACGGGGGAGGGTGATTAAAAAGATTGGGAGGGGGCGTTTGTTTTTTCTTCCAATTAATTGGTTAACTCTATCTGGGGTGTATCCTAGGATTTCCAAATCCTGTTTAATTTCCTCTTGGTTTGTGTTTCTGGGGAGGCCTTTGATAACTACTTTAATGGGGCGTTCTCGGCTTTTGATTTTATAGTATAAAATTGAAATTTAAGTAATTTAAGGTGTTGTACGGCCATGCGTCTTTCTTCGGTGCTATCAGTATACAGTTTTAGAAATTCACCCGTTAGGCGGGATCTTATTTTGGGGAATGCTTTTGTTATTGCTGCCATTTGGGCTTTGTAGTTTTTTTCGACGAAAAGCATGATGGGTGATGGAAGTTGATTTTGTGGAGCATTTTGACTGGCCGAATTGTTCGAGCCATTGGGGTTTCCGTTGGCGACGGAACCTGAGTTTTCGAGGTTGTTTAAGTGATTGCCTTGTGGCAGTTCAAATTTATTTTGGGACGTATTTATTTCTTCATTATCAGTAGTTTCAAGAATTATTTTTCTTGCCGTTTTTCTTTGGGGGGGATATTCAAAGTTGGAAATTTCTTTCCTTTTTCCAGAGTAGTTAGTATCAGGTGTCGATTTTAAAGGGGAATTTTGTGGAGTTTTTTCATGGTGGGGGCAGCCAGGGATAATGCAGGGTTCGAAGGAGTCAATGTCACTTACCGCCAGTGCCAAGGCTTCTTCGATGTCGTGCAGCTCAGTGAGTGCTCTGACGTAGAAGGGTTCATCAGGGTGGTGGTCGGGCATCATCATCAGTGCGTCAACGCAGGCTTGCTTGCATCTGCGGAAAGTTTCCATTTTGGCAAGTTGAGCTTTATTGTATTTCAACTGCTCACATGGTGTAAGATGAGGCGAAGGTGTCCTCGTAGCGTTCCGTTGCGATTCTGCTTGTTCCAGTTCCATGTCGGTTGGTAGGTTGGCCATTTCCAAGTCGTAATCGGTTTTTCAGAAGGGTAGAAAGAGTAGAGGTTAGCTCTGTCGCAAGAGCCCTGAAAAGGGCTGTGGGAGTCAGAAAAGTTCGTGCTCAGTCCGTGGTTTCCGAAAAGGGATATGAAATCTGGGAAAATCCAATTCGACTCCTCGCCGTACCGGTGAGCATCCTTTTTTATAAAAATGCGCGACAGAAACTTCTAGAAATATAACCGCTTGTGTCATTGAACGTGACACTAGTGGAGAGATCTACTACTTTCTAGAAGATTCCAGAGGGTTCCGAACTCGCCAACAAGGTTGCCAATGACGCAAAAATGGTTGCCAAATTGACCGCCTAACTTGGTCACCAAAAATGATGCCAACTTGGCTCTACCGCCAAGATTTCGCTAAGTTCTCATTGAATCGCCATTATTACGTAAGGGTCGGCACTGCTTGGGAATAGTACAATTTTAACATGAAATAAATATAACATAGAGTAATATAAATGTATTAAACACTCAAATACAAATTATTTACACTATTTACACAAAATATGTAATAATATTAACAGGTATAGTTTTTATTTCGCGTTCATTTTTTTTGTATATCATCCTACGGATATTAAAGTAATAAAAAAATGCCAAATACTTATTAATGTAAAAAACATCTGTTAAGCTGAATTCACACCAAGGCTGTCAGCGTTGAGCGTCTGGCCAATCAGAGACTTCATCTCGGGCAAGATGAAGTCTCTGATTGGCTAGACGCTCAATGCTCGACGTTGACAGCCTTGGTGTGAATCCAGCTTTAGTCGATATGAGGTATTTGTTGTATTTCGAGGCCTTTTTTCGTGTTTCCGTTATAGATTTTACTGTTGCTAATTTTTGTAATACTTAAGTTTGTATTCATCAGTATAAAACAATTTGGAAAGCATCATTATTTTTTTAAAATTCTCTTCTTTAGATTTTGTAAATTCTGCTCTTATTAAATATTGACCGGAAAAAATATTGTTACAGAAATTTCGGACACTGCTTCTGTGCCCAAACTGTAACATGGCCTGAAATATTATTTATGAATCAAGGGTAATAAATATCAATGATAGTAATCATAAATAATACATCAATAATGTTTTAAATAATAGCTGACCGATCTCTGTGCTGCCAATCACAGAAGCTTCTCTCGATATCAATGCATACTCACTTTTTCATCCAAAATTTTTTTCATCCTCACAGACGGATTATTCTGCTGCAACCGGATTGGCTAAGACTTAACTTCGCCCACTACCAAACATGTAAAATTTTCTTTCAGAATTTTTCATCCAACTCAGTAAATACTAACAATATCAAAATAATTCCTTTTAATTCATAAAAACAATAATTGTTTTATTATACCTAAGTACTGTTTAATTTAAAACAGGCACTTAGAAAGTAAATTACAGTAGAGAGCTCATAATTCTCCATGATTCGGGTTTGTAAAAACTAAGTTCTCCTCGGCCACTCAGTACTACCAATAGTAGTAAATGAATGTAAGTGACTCTTTTGCGACCAATTTACTCGCCAAATTTGGCTATAAAATATGTATTTGCAAAAGCTCAGATTCTGGGATGATTATTCGGCCAGAAGCTCTTACTAAATACTTTTCAGCGTATGTAAGGACGATGCAGCAAAGTAACACTGGAGTCAAACGTTAAACAGTGACTGTACGTTTCTTTGACTTGTATTTATACAGTCCTTATGTCCTGTTCGAGACAAAAGAAATTTAAATATACCTTGTCAGTGGCGTACATAGACTGCTTTCATGGGGAAGGGGAAACGAAAAAATTTCCTACATCTTTATTTTCCTATGAAAATAAAGACGAAAGTAGCAAGAAATAATCTTTATGGTAAAAGTTGAAAACTTGCTGGTCTATGAACCTCGAAACCCCACCCTTGTGTACGCCACTGTGCCTCGTCGTTATCAGAGACTGGAATTGTGGGTGAGGACATTTTCAAAGTGACTATAAAACTAAGAAAATAGTCAAATATGACTATTGGTGACATGACTATGCAAATTTGACTGAGTGGTGGCACCTTATAAGTACAGTACGTGTGGAATCTTGGAAACCTTGCAATGAGACCAAAAACATTGTTTGAGGGTAGAAGAAAAGAGCGAATGAGGTCGCTATTTTCGGGTGTTAAAGCAGTAACATCTACGACAACGACCTCCAAGTGTCTCAGATGAAAGATCAAAATATCGAGTGGATCTTGCAACGAAAACCGAACCGTTTTTCTCGACCAGCTGTGCATTAGACATGTGCATTTTGTCCAGCAAGCAAAACATTATTGATCATTATGGGATTCCTTACGTATTCGTGATGCTATACAGGAAATGAGAGAGCAACGACGGAAAACATGTTGCTGACATCAGATACTTTCAAGAAGTAAAGTTCCAGGCTTCCATAAAGAAATTGATGACAGCTTTAGCTTAGGACGTTTTGATTTCGGCAAAATTTTAGCCTATGTGTAAGGGGGAAAATTCGTTCGAATAAATTATACATTGATGTAGAGCAGTGGTTCCCAAAGTGGGTTCGATGAAAAAATTTAGGGGTTCTGCGTGACAAGTTTTATTTGATTAAAATAAAATAAGAATGGTGTTTAATATATATTCACATTTTCCTTGGAAAGTTAACAATCGACCATCAAAAATTATGTAATTTTTTTGTTGCAATATACCGGTATATGGATGCTTAACCAGGATCAAACTTTTGATCCTACCAATAGATGGCCATAGAGGCATATTCCAAACTTCTTTTCCGGGTTATTGCTTTGGTGATTGTCTATGTCCCTTGGCTTCTTATAACAACACCAGTTGATCCATGCAATGCACATTTTTATTTGTTTTCATCATAATCAATGACTTGCCTGCATTGAATATTCTTAAGAAAAATCGATTAGATAGAAAAAGAGGAAAAAAATAACAAAAGTAATGTATAAAAAAATAAAAAACTGTGGATTATTGAAAAAAGTCTAAACAAAATAGGAGCCTTTTCAAACAATTTCCGGTAGAAATACATGGACAGAAGGATATGCCGGAAGACTGGTAGAAGGGCTAGTTTGTTTTTAAACGAAGTCGGTAAACTATCTATTTACGCCAATGCTATTGTGCCCTTGTATTAACGGTAACTGTTATTCAGATCGTAAACAAAGTTTCAATATCAAAAGAAATACCGTAGTATCTAAAACATAAAAATTACTCTTATAATGGATCGTTGGTTAGAAAAGGATCGCTGAAGAAAACTGACGTTGTTAGTAGTAATGCAGAAATCTCGGAATCAACAGATACAGGCATTCTGGAACGCGCAATATCCTCAACTTCGAGTTCCATACAGCTACAGCCTCATCTTCCAACTCTATCAGCTTCCAATTTTGGATAGGTGGTATCAACGAAAAGACGTAAATATGATAATAGTTACCTGTCGTTTGGATTTACTAGAACTGGTGACGAGGACGCTCCATATGTGGTTTGTTTGCTTTGCAACAAAATATTAGCGAACAGCTCCATAGCACCAGCAAAACTACTGAGGCATTTGGAAAAAAAATCACCCAACAGATAAAGGCAAAGAATATATATATATATATATATATATATATATATATATATATATATATATATATATATATATATATATATATTTAAAGAAAACTTGAAAGCCATAATAGTAGCAAGAGTTTGGTAAAATGGCAAAAAAATTCAAAACAGATGATCAACAGATAACAGATAACTATTTTACCACATTGCTCTAGCAGGCGAGACACATGTTATTGGTAAATAAGGTAATTGGTGTTCAAGGTATCGTTTCATGTGTATTGGGTGAAAGGTATAGTAAACAAGTTGGAAGAGTGTGTCTCTTACTAACAATACTGTAGAAAGGCGTATTAACGATATTGCCGATGACATTGAAATATAACTTATTTTACGGTTATGTAATGCTTATGTATTACAACTAGACGAGTCTACAGACGGTGCTGGATTAGCAATTTTGCTTGTTTTCGTTCAGTATGATTTTAATAAAAAATTGAAGATTTGCTTTTCTGTGAAATTGGGAATACTAACACCAAGGGGGAGAATATATTTAATTGCTTTGATAATTTTATGATAACGCATGAAATTAATTGGGGAAAATGCAATGAAGTATGCAGTGAGGGAGCAAAAGCAATAACAGGAAAAGTGAGTGGTACTGTTACAAGGATTAAAAATGCTGCAAAAAACTGTAACAGTGCTCATTGCATTCTTCCCAGAAATACATTAGTAACAAAAAGAATTTTGGTGACAATTAAATCTGTTCTAGACGAAGCAGTGAAGATTATTAATTTTATCAATAGTAAACCATTACAATCACGTATTTTCAAAGTCGTGTGACGATATGGATAGTCTTCACACTACTTTACTTTTTCATACGGTAGTTAGATGGTTATCGCGTGGTAAAATGCTTGTAAGAATATTTGAATTGTAAAGGGAACTGATGGCTTAATTTATTGGCCATAAATTTGAATTATCAGTCAGATTAAATAATACGGCTTGGCTATCTACACTTGCATACCTTGCTGATATATTTGGAAAGTTGAACGAATTATGTTTGACTCTGTAAGGAAAACAGCTCAACATATCGTAAACAAAAGATACATTGGTTACCTTTTCAAGGCAAATACAACATTGGATTTCAGCTGTGGAGCAAAATAGCTCCAAGTGTATCCAGACGCTACGTGATTTTCTCGATGAATCTGAGGTGGATTTAGATATGGAAATCCGACATGGTATAAAAACATATCTGTCCTGTTTACAGCAATTACTCAGTGATTATTTTCCAAACCTATATTATCGAGGTAATTACAGGATACAAAATCCTTTTAAAATAAAAGAAAAACCAAAAGGATTTCATTCCATAGATTACGAAAATTTGATTGCATTAAGTTCGGATAGACAATTAGCAGCTAAATTTAGAACAGTTTCATTGATAATATTCTGGTCAGATGTATTCGATGAATATTCAAATTTAGTAAAACAGGCTATTCGAATTCTATTGCCGTTTGCAACCACTTATTTGTGCGAAGCTGGGTTTTCAAAATATATTGCGACAAAAACCAAGTATCGTAACAAACTTGATGCTGCATCAGAAAGGCAAGTTCAGTTATCAAACCTGACGCCCAATTTTAAGAGAATCATGGAATCAAAGAAGCAGGTGCATTCTCTTCACATTAAAGATTTTCCATTTATTCTAGTTTATATTTTGTATTTTTATTAATTATTTCTACGATGAATTTTTTTTTCTTTTAGTTTTGCTTAATTTAATAAAATCTGAAACACCCCCCAAAATAATACTTCTTTATTTAATATCAGATGTTAAATTTTGAAAAGTCGTTGATTAAAAAATATTCAGAGTTCCGCGATCATTGGCAACAATTTTGGGGGTTCCACGACCAAAATAGTTTGGGAACCACTGATGTAGAGAATTGGTGTAAGGAATGTACTGTAAAATAAATAAAATTTGTAAATTCACATACTTCAATTATGTTTCTGGTAAATGATTTCGTTTAAATCTATTTTAATTAAAACTTTTTGATTTCTTTTGCGAAATTTTTAAATAGGTTATTCGTGGTGACTCAGCATTTTCAATGCCGAGAAAACCTCCCTCTTTTAAAATAATTTTTAAACAAGCTGTAGTCTTTTGTTAGCACTTTCTTTAAGATCTAAAACTCTGAATTTTATTGAAAGAAACATATTTTCATTTCTCTCATTTATTAAATTCATTCTTATTTATAACTCGTCATAATTTTCCTTTATTATTACCAGAACAATAATGTGTCTTACGACAGATTGCCTCATGTCAGATGCTTGTTAAGTATTAGCTGTATTAAAAAAATATCTTTTCGAATTTTTATTGGAACTTATATATTTTTTTTGTCGCTCGGTAATAACTATTAAAACAGAAACTATTAATTATTTATTGAGATTTCATGAAACATTAACAAGCCAAATGAGCAAAAAGGGTTTTTTTTAATAAAAATCTGTTAACTTTTTTAAATCGAATTCTCAAAGTTACAGTTAGTATTTCTATAATAAAATTAATCAATCTGTCTTAAGTGAAGTATTTGTGTTTCTTTTTCCTTGTCTGAAACTAAGTTTTTTAATTAATTTTGATAGTAAATTTTTAAGTGCTATATGCTTCAGTACTTTTTGATTGGTAATGAAATAGCTTGTTCTTTGCTTACTGCGCAGATTATTAAAACATATTTTTATTACTGCTTGATACTTCATGCTAAAAGTTTGCCATGAAGAATTATTCTAACGCATTTTTTGAAAGTCTGAAAGTATGTACATTTATTTTAATTACTTCGTTTTTTTATTAACGTAATTAAAAGAGTTTACAATTTTTTTTGTCTGCAAGCAAAAGTTGGAATGTGTGTGTGTCATATTTTGAAATTTTACGGCCTGTATGAAAATCAATTTCTTCAAGATTTAAAGAAATGTTTATTTTTATTTTTAATAACAAAGAATTTGATAGATGTTAACTTGTAACATGTTTCAGAAACTGTTAATTAGTATTAGGTTGGGGAAAAAGAAATCCATTAATTTTTCGTGAAAAACAAGACTTTATTTAACATGCTTCCGATTGTCCGATTTGAGTCAAATATGCACCGCTTTGTTGTATAATTTGTTGCCATTTTAAAGGTAGCTTCATAATGCCTCTCTCATAGAAGTCTTGGCCCTTATTGGCGAAAACATCTAGTAATCGATTTTCACAATCTTCTCTTGATCCCAATTTCTTATCACCCAGGAAGTTTTGCAATGCGAGAAAAAGGTAATAATCGCTTGGTGCCAGGTAGGGACTATATTGTGGATGCATTAAAACTTTCCAACCAAGCTCCCAGAGGTTCTGGCGAGGCACTACAGAAGTGTGTGGCCTGGTGTTGTCCTGATGGAACACAACATCTCTTCTGTTGGCCCATTCTGGTCAATCGCTAGCTTCAAATGGTCCAGTTGTTGACAGTAGAGATTTGAATTTAGTGTTTGGCCATTCGGAAGCAACTCTTAATAAATGATCCCTTTCCAGTCCCACCAAATACACAGTAGAATCTTCCTGGCGGTTAGTCCTGGTTAGGCCAACGTTTGAGCTGCTTCACCGCACTTTGACCACGATCGTTTTCTCACAATATTGTCGTATGGGACCAATTTTTAATCCCCAGTCCCCATTCGCTTAAGAAATGGGTCGATTTCATTCCGTTTGGCCAAGGTTTCGCAGATGAAAATTCAATCCATCATGTTTTTTGGTGTTAATTGGTGTGGCACCTAAACATCGAGCTTCTTTTTGAATACAACTTTGCGCAAATGGTTTAAAATTGTTTTATGGTCAATCTTTAGCTTCTGGGCGACGCTACTCCTACTAATATGCCGGTCAAATTCTATTGTTTCTATGATTTTATTGACATTTTCTACAATAAGCCTACCTGTGTGAGGTGCATCTTTAAAATAAAAATGCCTGAACGGAATCGACGAAACTGAAATTGCACGGAATTAGCTGTTACAGTATCGGCACCACAAACACCATTCACAATTTCAGCCGCCTGGCTTGCATTTTCGCCTTTATCAAAGAAAAACTGTAAAATGAACCGAATTTTTTCTTTGTTGACTTACATTTTTAACACCCTGTAAATCACAACTGAATGGACCAAACAAAAAAAAAGCAAAATAATTTTTTTAATGTGAAATGTCATCTTGACAACGAGCATAAATTTGAAATTGTTTGATTGATACTTCACGAGATATCGACACTACAGCCATTTACCTAAAAAATAACGGAATTCTTTTCCCCCAACATAGTAAGTTGGTTAAGTTATAGGTTAAGAAATTTTTTTTTCTTATTTATAATTCCATTAAGTTCGTCCATGTGAAATATATGTACTGAAATACTTTGATCGTTATAGTGTGTAAAACAAGTAATGTGTTTGAATGAAAACTTTCAAAAATTCTACCTCGAGAAAACTTAACTATAAATTAATTTAATCTAATTTCTATTAGACTGAGAAAATGAAATATTGGTTACGAATATTTTATGAAACAACAATTTTTATCTTACATTTATATCTATGACCGTAGTAGCCTAGTATCATGGTTACAGACTCGTGGGCGGCGTGTCATGTGTTCGAGCCCTAGTGCCGCAGAAGTCACGACGCACAAAGGGGCCCTGTCAACCCTCAATGTCCTCACGTTGGTATGGTGTGAAAGTTTGGTGCTCACATGTGTCAGATTACGTGTCGTCCATCACTTTACCATGGTTTAAAATTAAGAGGTCCGTCGCCAATAGTTCTTATGCAAATTTATAATGCGACTTTATAATAAACACACACTCAATTACTCGACAAATAAATTTCTATTCTTGTGAATTTCTTTTGAATAAAAAGGAACTAAAAGCAGGGGTTTTGTTGTATTCTCTCTCTAAACATTAATAATTCTAGAAATATATTTAAGAGAGAAATTTTTATTATAATCTTATTGTTATACACTGCTGGACAATTGCTAAGGACGGATAACACTATCATCCATAGCAACCACAAAATGAAAGGAAGCAAAATGTGGAAAATTAGAATAAGTGCGGGATATTAGTAAGAAGAAGTATGAGTATGCAAATTTTTTTCCCACGTCTGTTCATCACGTGATAGCGTTCATAAGAGATTTAAAGGTTTTGACGCGTGTGGACAGTTGTTGTTTCAAGTCAAAGTTTTACAAGAAAGATTTAATAGACGAACTTAAAATTTTTACCATGTCTTCCCGACATCACATAGATGATTTTATGCGTGGCCGAATTATTGGAAAGATCGAAGAAGGGCGAAAAATAACAGATGTTGCCAGGGTGTTCGACATCGCTCACAGCGTTGTTTCACGGCTGTGGAAGTCATTTAAAACTACTGGAATGTGTAGTAGACGGCACGGGGGAGGTCGTGTTAGAAGTACGAAGCCTGCAGAAGACAAATATATTGTCCTATCAGCAAAAACAGCAAAAAGGTACAGTCGCACTACAGCTCAGCAGGTGGCAAATCGGCTTTTTGCTGTCTAAGGAAAGCAGATCTCCCGAAAAACTGTTGCCAGACGTTTGAGGGGAGGAGGACTATACGCACGCAGACTTGTTGTGTGTGTCCCATTGACCAGACAGCACTGTACTGCCCGTTTGCAATGGTGTCGTGAGCATCACAATTGGAATGAACAGGACTGGGCATGCGTACTATTCTCAGATGAGAGTAGGTTCAGTCTGTCATGGGATTGTTGTAGCGAATTATAAATGAAGCAATGTCTATCGAAACGAAAGGAGTGTGTATCCGGGTGAATTAGTTAAGACAGTTCACAATAATTCCATGAGATAATTTAGGTATAATAATGTTTAATTAGATACGAATTGCCGCGCGATGCGGCTTACATCCTACGATACAAGTTATACACACACACTCCACGATCTTTACAATTTTAATACAGATGTGCGCACACCAGCGCCCTCGCGTGGTCAATATTTCGGCACACACCCCACCGGTGAACAGAATGTTCACCCAGTAAATATCGAACCACAATTAATACAAACAATTATTCAAAAACAATTCTTACAAAGAAAATACTGATACAATACTACTAATCAAATCTAAATTATACATATTAGAAAGAAAAAAGTAAACATACATTAAAGTACACAATATAATGAAACTTAAAGATGACAAAGCTTCAATGTACAAACGAACAAATACTAGGATACACACCTCAAGATTTCACAAAAAATAAATTTAACAGAGATTAAATAATAATGTGTAATCTCCTACCATTAATCTGAAAAATATAAACAAATTAGTACAATTTTATACAATTTCTAAAGGGTACAACAATTGAATGGGTTTTTTGAAGAGACCTTTAAAAGTTTTTACAAGACAAGATCTAACGTTATCGTCTCTTCCAATAAATATTTCTTTGATTATTCCAAGTTCCCACAACAATTTTGATTTTACATTTCCTTCAACAAGAACTACGTCATTTAATTTTAAATTCTTATGAACAGATGGTGTTTTAAAATGATTAGCTGTTTTTAACTGGAGCAAATACTGTTCTTTCCAGCGTCTCCAAAGTTGTTTTAAAAGAAGAGTTCGGTAAGTCTTTCTTTTCTTGTACGACTCCTTTGCCGTAGTGGCGTCGATCAGTTCGATGAAATGTATAGGATATTTAGAGTCACCATAACCTAACTCGAGGAAGTGGGCCAGTGTTAGTGGTTCCGGCTCTCCTGGATCATTCTCTACGTATGTCAGTGGTCGATGATTAACGATGACTTCAACTTCTGAAAGTATCGTTGAAAGTTCTTCAAATGTTAGGAGTGCCCTGCCAAGTATTTTACGTAAATGATCCTTTATAGTTTTAACAAGACGTTCGTAAAATCCACCCCACCAAGGCGCACGTTCAACTATGAACTTCCAGTGAATACCTTTATCTGCGAAAAAATTTTGAAATTCACTGTCTTTCAAGATGTTGGCAAAATATGCTAGCTCCCTTTCAGCTGCTTTAAATGTACGTGCATTATCGGAGTATATTACCTTGCAATTACCTCTACGAGCGAGGAATCTTCGTAAAGCAAGTAAAAAACACTTTGTGGACATGTCCGACACAAGTTCTAAGTGTACGGCACGAGTGACTGCACATGTAAACAAAGAAACATAAGACTTGCGAGTCCCTTGATTGTCCTTAACAAGTATTGCACCTGTAAAATCAATTCCTACAATTAGGAAAGGAGGAGATTGGGCGATTCTATCTCGAGGCAACTGACCACTTAACTGGTCAGCTGGTTTGGCACTGTATTTTTTACAAACGAGACAGATTCGAATCATTGTTTTCACTAACTGACGACCCTTAGGTATCCAATATTTTTTCCGAAGTTGAGTCAAAGTTGCAGATACGCCACAATGACCAATTCGTTCATGTTCCCTAATAACAAGTAATTCTGTAAATTTACAGCGTCGAGGAAGAATAACAGGATGCTTTTCACCAAAGCATAAGTCTGCTTCAAGCAACCGTCCAGTAAGTCGTAATAAATTATTTTCATCCAAATACGGCACTAAACTCTTTATTTCAGAGCTAGATCGAAGTTGCTCGTTTTGTTTTAAGGCTAATATCTCAGCTGAATAAAATTCGGATTGAACACATTTAAGCCAAAAATATTCAGCATTTTGTATTTCATCTGCAGTAATGTAGAAGTCCATAGATTTGTAAATGTTTCTAGCATTGTTCACGAATCGGAAAACCCAAGCAGTCGTTTTAAAAAGTTTCTTAAGGCGGCTGAATCGATTTATGTCAACAAGAGCTTCCCTCTGTTGAGTAACTGCCACATGCACACTAGAACGATGTTCTAATTCTTCCGAGCAGAGCTCCGAATCTAAAATATGTCGGTGACGATTTGGCCAATGATCGGGTGTTAGTTTAAGCCAAGGTGGGCCATGCCACGACAGCTCATTCTGTGCTAACTTGACGGCAGATGTACCACGCGAAAGGAGATCAGCAGGGTTGTCCTTTCCTGGACAGTGTCCCCACTGCATCGGATCAGAGAACAATTGTATCTCTTGAACACGATTTTTAATGTATGGTTTGAACGCTGAAGAATCGCCGCGTATCCAGTAGTACGAAATGAGAGAATCGGTCCAATAATATATATTAGCATCAAATTTGAGACAAGATGACACCTGTTTGGCCAACCTAGCTGACAATAAGGCTGCTGTCAGTTCAAGACGAGGAAGCGTCAATGATTTCAAAGGTGCCACACGACTTTTTGAACAAATGAAACTAGTTTCGATTTCGTTAATACAAGTAACAAATCGCAAGTATAATATTGTTCCATAAGCTGATTTACTCGCGTCTGAAAAACAATGTATTTCACTCTTAGATATGTCTTGATCTATGTTACCTAAATAGAACCGTAGTATCTTTATCTCAGTCAAGCCCTCAGCTTCGCTACTCCACTGCTGCCACTTGTGTCGTAGCTTTGGGGGAAGTTCAGAGTCCCATTCTACTCCTAGAGTCCAAAGTTCCTGAAGTAGACATTTCAATTTGATAACAAATGGGCCAAGAATTCCAATGGGGTCGAAGATGCGACCAACCACACTCAGAATAAATCTTTTCGATTCTCCTCTACGTGACATAAACTTCAATAGATCCTTTGGATCGAAATAAATTAAATCATTTTCTGGATCCCAAGCAAGTCCTAAAACCTTCGTTGGAGGTCTAAGATCAATAGCACTAGTTTCAGAAGATTCCGTTTTGACACCTTCTTGCTGCCATAACAAATTAAATTGTTTCGAATTACTTCGCCATTTGCGCAATAACATGCCTGCGTCACTGAATATTTGCAAGCACTCCAAGGTAGAGCGTAGAGCGTCCGGAACATCATTCTGACCACAAATGAGGTCATCAACATAAATGGAACTATTTAGCAACTCAAATGTATGAGGATATTGCTCTCTGTACTTCTTAAAATGATGTTTTAAAGTTACTGCGAGAAGGTATGGGCTAGGTCGAAGTCCAAAAAGAACTCTCGTGAAATTCAAAACCTATGGCTCGTTATTCAAATTATCAGTCCAGAAGAAACGTGTAAAATCTCGATCACGGAAATCTAATTCAATTTGAAGAAAAGCCGATTTCACATCAGCTGTAAATGCTACAGGACTTTTTCGAAAACATAAAAGCAGTTCTAAAATGTTGGGATGTAAATTTGGTCCCGTATATAAACTTTGGTTTAACGATGACTGTCCATTTTCGTGTGGTGAACCATCAAGTACTATTCTAATACGACTTGTGGTTTTGTCGCTACGTATCACTGCATGATAGGGTAGGTAAAATCCCTGACTATCCAATAAAGAATCACAAGAAGTACGCTCAACAATACCTTCCCTAACATAGTCATCAATTACATCCTTATACTCACAGAACAACTCGTGATCACATTTAAACCTACGAAACAACCCCTCAAAACGCTTACGTGCGACAGTTTTATTATTTTGTAAAGCCTCTCTACCTGGTTTCCATGGCAAATTTACACGATATCGACCATCTACGAAATTAACTGATTTATCAAACTCACTAAGTATCTCTTCATCCCCATTATCTAAAGTCACCGAACCCTTGTCAAGTATTCCTAAACTTTCTATCTCCCAAAATCTCCTTAGCTCAGTCGAAATCGATTCCTCTTCACTGTGAACCAAATGTACCCCCCCCGAAGTACAATCACTCCGCTCATCACACTTTCCCTGAAGAGACCATCCTAGGCTAGTCTCGACTGCAACCAATGATGAATCTAATCTTTTTATCCGATGTGTTAAAGACCAATAAAAATCGGAACCTATTAACAATGAAATTTCACAATTCTCAGAAGATTCATTACAACTGAATGTTAGCCTAAACCCTTTCGACTCCATTTCTGCCCACGCATCTGGATTAGGTAGGCTAAGTGTTGCCTTTGAAATTTCCTCAATTTCCAATGCCTCTATCACAGTCTCTTCTCCGCTTAATACATTCCTTAGCCTAACCTCGACCTTACTACAAGTTTGTTTTTTAGGAGTTTTACAACCGAACGAAAAAATATTCAGCCTTTCCGAACCCAATATTTTCAACCCCAACCTCCAAGACACATTTTTTTAATGAACGACTTCTCACTTCCATTATCAAAAAGGCAAAATATCTTATCCGATGAAGAACGACCTATAATTTCGGCCTTCACACATTGCAATAAAACTCCACCTCTGTTATGAAAAACAGAATTTGAAGACGTAGTTTTAACGTCAACATTCTTTTCCTCCAAATCCAAATGCGAATTTTGCTTAGATTTTTCTAACTTAAAACAAATAGCACATGCATGTCGACCTTTACAATACGAACAAACCTCTTTCTTGCACTTTTTAACATAACAACCAGTGTTGCAACAAATGAAGCATCTCCCTTCTTTAATTAATTTAGCTCTTTTTTACTGAACGCATAAATTCTCACACAAATCAGACATATGAGTATTCTCGAAACAAAATAAGCAATTCGAAGATGTAGCCGTCAACAATTCGTTTGCAGAGGAAAACGATTTATGAGATGGGTGGAATCGAGAATGACCTTGAACCCTTCGATTTGACTGTGGATAGCTATGAGACGTTCTTTCGAAATACTTAGTATTGGAATAGAAATTTTTATTTTTCAATTCTAGGTCATGCGGTTTTACTAGAAATTCTGTGCGTTCGCGACTTTCTACTTCGCTTCGCAAATATGCAATTAAATCAGTGATTTGTGATTGTGTTTCATTATGTTTTTTATTATATTCTAATGCTAAATCAGGGGGAATAGCTTTCATAATTATCGGAAATAATAGACAACTATAGGAATCGGGAGAGATTTCAAGAGATTCAAGTCCCCTTATTTTAATTTCTAACTGATCATATAATTTTCTTAACGCAATAACATCAAACGATTTACGGACAGGGGTCAGATTTAACAAGCGATTCATATGAAAGTCAACAATAAGTTCTTTACGTCCGAACCGATTTTCTAAAATTTTCATTGCTTTTGCATAATTTTCCGATGTTAGAGTTAAGCCTCGTATAGCCAATTCTGCATCAGATGTGACAACCGATTTCAAATAGGAAAATTTGTCCACATCATTTAAACTCTAATTTTCATGTACTGCGGATTTAAATCTAGCCCAAAAACTGGGAAAACTACTGATATCCTTGCCCGAAAAAGATTCTAATGTGAGTTTAGGTAAACGCGGTTGATTTGTTAAAATAGAACTAACTGTACTATTTAAAGGAAGTGTTATGTTTTGTGGTTGATTTTCCACCGAATTTTGAATAGCAGTGTTCGAAACTGATTCTACATAACGTTCAGCACGGATTTTCCAAATTATAAATTTATCTCGATATTCTTCGCGAGTTACGATTTCTTCTTCTAGACTCTCAATATCTATTAAATTCTCAATTTCCTTATCGAGTGTACTCAGCTCTTCAAATTTAGAAATTAATTGCATATATATCTCATGTACTGTTGTTTTATCAGCTGTATTGCTTATTTCGGATTCTAATTTATTAATTTGTTTTGTCACGAGGGATCTCGAAACAGATAGAGTCTTTTTCGTTCTTTCTAATACAGCCTTATTTGCTGCATCCATTTTAATCCAAAACACTATAATTGCAAACAAATATACAAATGACAACACCAATTCTGAATGCAACTTAGTACAACTTTCAAACAAAATTCAGCTTAACAATATGCATACAAATAAACAAAACTATATCAGAGCAACCTTCCAAATACCGACAGTTACGAATAAACCTAAATCAGAAATGATGAGAAATAAGCTTAACTAGACAAATACCGAATTCAAAGTTAGACAAAACGAAAGTACTCACCCCCCCCATCACGCAGCGAATGACCTTCCCGGCCGATGCACCATGTAGCGAATTATAAACGAAGCAATGTCTATCGAAACGAAAGGAGTGTGTATCCGGGCGAATTAGACAGTTCACAATAATTCCATGAGATAATTTAGGTATAATAATGTTTAATTAGATACGAATTGCCGCGATGCGGCTTACATCCTACGATACAAGTTACACACACACACTCCACGATCTTTACAATTTTAATACAGATGTGCGCACACCAGCGCCCTTGCGTGGTCAATATTTCGGCACAATTGTAGACGCCAACTGATCTGGCGCGAGAGTGGTACTGCTTATCGTCCAGAAAATATCCAGGAAAAGGTCCGATATCCGACATGCAGTATCATGGTGTGGGCCGGCATCATGATCAATGGCCGCACGCGCCTACATGTGTTTGCTAATGGGACTATGACGGGCCAACGATACATTGATGAAGTTCTACTTCCTCATGTTCGTCTTTTCCGTGGTGCTGTCGGTGATAAATTTGTTTTTATGGACGACAAAGCAACATGTCATCGAACACTCGCTGTTCAGGATTCTCTAGACAGCGAGGGTATTCAACGTCTCGTATGGCCAGCACGTTCTCCAGATCTAAACTCCATTGAAAATGTGTGGGATGCTTTGGGGAGGCAAGTTGCTGGTCGAAATTATCCTCCGACAAACAAGAACACCCTCATCCGTGCACTCACGGAGGAATGGGATAAATTGCCTCAATAGCTGCTGGATAATGTTGTGCAAAGTATGGTACGACGTGTGGAATGTTGCATCACACTCCACGGTGGACATATAAAGTACCGATACCTTTCTTTAAGGTGCCTGCTGACTTTTAGATGCATTGTTCCATTTCTCCGTACGCAGATCAAATGAACATTTTTTTTTCTTTCAGATGTTTCACAGCTTTTGTACTTTCCAGAACAATAAATATTCTTTATTCTAATGTCTGAACAGTGTGGCAACTATATTTTATTCTACTAGACCTCATGTCTCGCTTAATGTTATGCTACATAGCAATTTGTGATCCGTCCTTAGCAATTGTCCAGCAGTGTATATAGATATAATACATCTGCTCTGAGAAAATTAAACAACAGATGACAATTTGACTTAGTTTGCGAAAGCCATGATATTACAGCAATGAATTCTTTTCAACAATGATTAATTCAGTGAACAAAGACATTTATTAGTTTTGTTGACATATTTTCGTAAGAGAAAACAAAATCCATTTAATGGATCTGTCAGTCACATTAGCTTTTTCCTTTTATTTGAGAATAATGGTAGATTCTAGCAAGTTTATTGGTTGAAAGAATTCCAATATTAAGAAGTCAGTTTTATATATACTCGATGCATTGTTTTGATCCTATACTAGTGACTGAAATAAATATGGATTATAAATTGCTTACGTAGACACTAATTGTTAGGTACATACAGCGGAAATATTGATTGCTCTGCATGTAATTTAAAATAACTAAGAATTCCAAAATTAATTTTTATATTTTATTAATACTAAAGTGCTCACACACTCGAGTTTAAAAATTTTAATGTTTAATGTTAAAAATCTTATTAAAATTTTTATCATAAGATAGCTGACTTATACAAATAATTCCGAGATTGTTAACTCCATAATGTACATGAACTTTATGAGTAACTTTTGCAAAATGTACATATTTATCAGCTAGCTTTTCCTTCTAAAATATAGATTAAATATTTAAGGTCTCAAATGTTATGTTAACGTAAACGCTTCAAAAACATATTAAAGTCATATTACAATGAAAAGAAAAAAAAGTAAAAATTTTTTTTTCTTTTTTGTGACAAAAATTATCGTTCTGTCTTTCTTTCTTTTTTTGAAATTATGGACTGAATTGAGTTCGAGGAAACAAAATTTTGATGCAGAATATTAGAAGAAATCTGTCATCACTTGACAGAGAAGTTATCTAATATAAAACTCTAATTAGTAACAGGTATTTGAACAAAAGAACAATACTATTAATCATAAAAGGTAGCCATCATAATTATTATAATCATCGAGCTATTAATCATGACACTCATTTGTTAAACTGAAAATTGGTCTAGGTAAACACGTACAACTTCCGTAAGCCATCTTAAATTCACGAACATAATGTCAATCCTTTGGAATTTTTACCTTTTTCCTGAAATCTAGACTAGAATGTCGATTGGAATATAATAAAATGCATCTGGAAAAGTAAAAAAATAGTGAAGATTTCTCTAGAGTTAACATGTTTCTATGAACTTTTGAAAGAATATCTAAATATTTTTTAAAGATTCAAAAACCGACAAATAAATGATTAAAATAGACATATAAAATATTTTTAGATATTAGAAGAAACATGCATATAGTATATAATTCCAGAGAATATTATATTTTACTCTTCGGTATGCTCTTTATGTCGAAGTTTGAGGAGGGTAGTATAAATTCCATTGGGTTAAAATGAGGCTTACAGTTTCAAAATGATCATTAGAAGGAAGCGTTAATTATGGAATTTTTGTGACAAATTAAAAATTTTTTTTTGTATGCATTGTTTTTATCTTGATCTGAAAATTCCAGGATCTACAACTTGAAGATTATTTTATCTACTTTAAATGTAATGGATAAACGAAAAAAAAAATCTTTCCGCAATAGTTTATTTAAAGTTGTTTTCTTGAAGGTAAACAGTATTATATTATTATTTTTTTTGCGAACTTTATACCCATCAAATAAATATATAGTAGTATATATACAGGCAAATAGTACCAAATCTCGGGTTATAACATTCTTCTACAAATAGCAGAGGCTTCGTTCACGTAGTTGTCTCAAATTACAAAAATAATAAGTTCTATTTAAATTTACTTTTCTTTATATAATTAGAATTAATTTTTAATAGTCTATTTAAATTAGAGTAGTTACAGATAGTGGTAAGGTTGAAAATTCTCTTTTATACTATGATCACCTGCTTTAATTCAATAAAAAATCTAACTCTAATTTAATCGATTACTTAATTTATTTGCTGATATGTAATTGTCTGTTGTTAAAGTTATGTTGATTCAGTTGACATCTTTTGTAACTATTCTAAATATATTTTTTTCAGTTGATTAGATTTGTAATGCATAATCGACACTGGTTAAAACTTAATATACAATTAATTTTTGTATATTTTCGAGTTATTAGTATCATTTATCTGTGGAGATATTTTTGATCATTTGAGTGATTATAAGAATAAAAGGCATTCGTGGAATATAAACTTCGGATACTCCTACTAGAAGTTAAAATATAGTTTTATTCACACTAGAATTTAAACAAGAAGCTTCAGAGCTTATGAAATAGGTACATGTCCTGATTCCGCTTAAGACCATTAATGAACTTGCGTAATTTGCTACGAATTAAAAACAAATTGATCTAAAAATTTTCTCATATGGTGTTAGATGGAAAAATGGAAGAGCCTTGTAAGTATTCATAAATTCCATTCCAGTGAATTGACTGTTATTCTATCTAATTTATACATCGTTAATGAAATTTATTCAGTTCGGTTGATTTCAAAATATCAGGTACATTTGGAATCGAATGTTATTTTGTTTTTGAAATGTGAGAAATGACAATTTCATTTAAGTATTCTTATAATAGCTTTAATTATTTTTTATCACTTTTTAATATGAATAATTTCTTGTGGATTTATATAAATTTAGTTTGGTACTTACGTGTTATCACAATAATCGCCAACTCTATTAATTAAACGCCAAGTTGGTAACCACGATTTCCTACGTGTCGGAATTGGCAACCATGTGCTTCGTTTCATGTAATATCGTCAATAGGTTGCGATAATACGTAAGAACCTTTGTTTTTATTAAAGCTTTGTTATTTGTTCAAATTAGTTTCTCTATAGATCGGCATTGTAAATCAACGTGAAGACATATTTAAAAAGATGTATATTTCAGAATATGTAGTGAAATTTATATTAAACACACACACAGAATGACTTATATACTGATTTCTATAAGAATTCAACTTAAATTAGACTTCAGAAAAAGATTCTAAATAAATGTCTATTTGCTTAGACCATAGATAAATCTCCAAAGATTCTTTTAGAGCAATTATAAGAATTCTCTTTTTCACTTTTCTATGAATAAAAAGAAGAAAAAAATAGAGAAAGATTTTCTTTTTTCTTGGCTTTTTTTTTATTTTCCTTTTTACTTTTTATTCCTCTGGAGTTTTCTTGCAGAGAAGAAAAAGAAAATGGATATCTGTACTTTTCATTTTTCTCTTTGCGGCTCCGAAGAAAGTATTGCCTTTCTCTCATTTCCTTTAGTACTTACAAGGGCTTGTGTCCAATTAAGTTTTACGTTTCTATTTCTTTCCCTGTGTAATTGTCCTTACTGGTTTTGATTTCGCTTTATATATTGCCTTAATATATTTATAAATGATATTGGTATTATTAACAAGGGTTATTTTATATGCCTTGGCAGCGGAGGAACTGCTTCTTCGTGGACTATTAGGTGCGGCCTTTTAAAGGAATTTTTTTGAAGTGAAAACTTCTTTAGTTGCGGAGGTCACTTTTTGGTAGGGGAAAATCTTATGGGTTGGCGTCACCGACATGCTCATGACTGGAGCACGCGCAGTGTGCCTTGCGCCTTAGAAACTTTTTGGATGGGTGAAATCTCGTGCGTTCGCGTCACCGACATGCTTATAGCAGTATATCTGTAGCTATACAGCTGACGTATATATCTTATAAGTGAAATTGAATGGATTTAGTGAAAAGTTCAATGAGTATATACTGTGCATTGTTGAAATAGTGTTTTTGATTATTATTTGAATCGTTTAATTGAAGAATCATTGTGCAGTACAATAGTGAGTACTAAATAAGCATATTAATATTTTTAAGATAAAAAATAAATAACAGAACATTATTTTAAATACTCGTATTTATTTTGACGCTTGAAAATTTAAAATTATTTAAAATTATTTTAAATATTCGTATTTATTCTGGCATTTGAAAATTTTGTAATAATTATTTTCTAATATTTGACCTCTGAAATGCCTCACGCAATCCGAAATAGTATTTAACAGTGGATTAGACGTTTTCTAACTACCATGGTGAAAATGACTTCTAGTTGTTCAATCATATTTTTATCATGGATTTTAAAATTAAAAATTTTATAAAATCTTATAATATTTCAAGATTAATGTGTTGATTTTCATTCAATTGTCAAAGTTTGTATGCGCATGCAGCTGACCTAAAAATGACGCTATCGTAAAAAAGTCAAAAGTCAGAAATTCGTATTCCACTTGATATTCCGAATTTCAACTTTGTTGTAAGTTATAAAAGATTCGAAGTTCTCGCAGCAGGTGTAGCTATTTATCACAATACTCAAGATACGTCACACTTCATTACTTCACATATGGACATACATACTAAATTCACTAGAAGCATTGGAATTCATGTTTCTGATATTAGCGAAATATGCGTTGCTCGTTGCGATTCTGAGAATGGGCAATACATATTAATGGTTACCGTTTATATTTCACCTGGAAAATCCATGAGACAGATACAACAATTTTAATTCGAAAATTTGATGATTTATACAAAAGAAGGTTCTGAAATACTCAAAAAAAGATTTGGCGAAAAATATGATAATGTACCGATGATTTTAAGTGGAGACTTCAATATTAACTTTGCAGATGATAAAAATCTACCACTTATTGAATTTCTAAATGAAACACTTAATTTAAATATGTCCAATGATCGAAAACTCAGTACTAGAAAATATAAAACGACTATCAATGTGGTTTTCACGCGATATTTAGATAAATTTGAATCAAACATTTTCCTTTCTTACTTTAGTTACTATAAGCCTTATTGTATTTTTTTACAACAAAATCAAATAATTGAAAGTACAAAAAGTCTAAGTATTGTAGAAATTAATGATGACAATGAGATGCAAACAATTAAAATAATGTTAAAAATCAAGTACATTGAAATTCAAGTAAATACAAATAATATCCATAAATAATATGATTGTATATTAATTGTTACTTAAATTAAACTGTATTTATATTTTGTCATGATTTTGTGTACAGCCCGTAATATATTTGATAATAAAAAACCATATAAACATGAATAGAATTGTTGTTCGGAGAGTCAATAGATGTGAAAACCAGATTGATGTTGATAATTTTCTTTTATAAAACATTATGAAGCTTCAAATTTTAATACTAAAAGTTCTAAGTTTTCACTTCTCTATCGGCTGTCTCTATAACTCCAAATTTTTTATTAATATATTTTCATTCATTTTTAATTCTACACAGCAAGTAATTTTATTTGATCTACAACGAAATTAAATCATAAGAATCTGTTGGATGTTACTTGTAGCCAAACACGCACACAAGATCTACTTAGATACATACTGTAACGGCGTGGCACATAGTACACTAGGAGGCTTGACACATAGCACACGATAGACTAGAAAGATGGCGCTGCTGTGAACTGTTTTGGCCTTTCAGCGGAAAGGAGAGAAGAAGAGGAGTTTCGAACGAAAAATGGAGGAAGCTGCTTGTAGTTCCCGATGTGACTGTTAATTGTAAATGAAAATATTAATATAGTGATGTGTTTTGAAGGAAATAATAAAAACGTTAAATCCGGTTAATTAGAGCTGATTAATTCAACTACAAGACGATCTTACAATACTATGACCATGATAGTACTGCATAAGGTAATTATAATTTATACATTAACCTTCATATTTAATTGGCATTGAAGACTCCAACAGAGCAGAACAGTCTAAAAACTGTAAGAAGGAAAATTCTGATGATAATGTAAATTTTTAATTACTATAAAATTATTGATTCCTGATCACCAAAACGGATTGGTGCAAACTAGTTAGCATATGGAATTGAACCAATTAAATCAGTTATACGCAAGCACTTACATTTTTACTTGACTCTTTGGGAAATATATTGTAGTAAAATTCTACATACATAATATCACTCAAATTCAACATATATGATTTTTTCATGATTTAAACAATCTTTCTGAAAACAAAGGGACAAAAAGTTAATTTTGGGTCTGTTTTTCAATTCCTACTATTAGGTCACACTCTCTATTTATTCAATTCCTACTATTAACTTCACTCTCTCTATATATTTATTTATTTATTTACTTATTTTGGTGGAATTTCCAATCGTTAATAAAATACATTTTAAAGCGCTCAATTGAGCTGAAATTTAATATACACGATTATTTTGGATGAAAATACGATTTTTTAATGATAGTTAATAACAATTAATTGCCACTTAACATTGTGATTCTGTCCTATGTATGTGCATATTTGTATTAATTGTAACTATTTAATATAAAGTAGCTAAAATAAATTTGTGAGTAGGAATTGACTTAAAAAATTATTTTTATATTACTTGTTTTCCCTTTAATCTTCCTTCAATATTACCACTCTGAAGAACTAATGTACACCATATTTTTTTTTCAACTGTTAAAAAAATATTACATAAAAATATACATAAAAGTCTTCTGTGCGTGTGTATGTGACCGACTTCTCCTAAACGGCTGGTCCGATTTTGATGACATATTTTGTGTGGGTTCAAGTGAATTCGAGAATGATTTAGATTCACAATTTGGTCCAATATCGTAATCAGTTAAAAATATATTAATTAAAAACCTTAAAACGCATAATTGTTTTACCCCTGTGTGCTGTTTATTCTGCTAATATGTGGCAAGGAAAAAAAAAGAAAGAAGAGGGGAGAACTTTTTGATATTTTCACCGTTCTTAAAATTGCAATCTTATTTTTCTATCAAAAGCAGACAAAAAATAATTACAGTGTCGGAAAGATTATTCATTTCTCCACGATACGGCATATATCTTTATCTATATAATTCTTCTGTGCGTGTGCATGTGACTGAACTCCTCCTAAACGACTGGACCAATTTGAATGATATTTTTTGTGTGGGTTCAAGTGGATTTGAGAATGATTTAGATTCACAATTCGGTCCGATATCGCAATTACTTAAAAATGCGCCAAAAATATGTAAGGGCGCACGATTGCTCTTAAAAAAATCGTGGGCAATATTCTTGAGGCCACTATTTTGAGCGGCAAACTTCAAGGTGAAGTTGAACTTCTACCACAGATCCCAATGATACTTTCAGACTCACCTACCCATTGAAATGTTTGCAATTTCCATTTCACTTGGTAATTGCTAAGACCATTAATAAATCACAAGGTCAAACAATTATAATTTGTGGCTTAGATTTAGAAAACCTTTGCTTTTCACACGGCCAATTATATGTTGAATGTCCGTGGTTTGGCAAACCATCCCATTTGTTTGTTTATACCCCGCAAGGATTAACCAAAAACATTGTACATGCCATAGCATTAAGATAAATTTATTTTTCGTGCATTAAAAAAATATACCTGTTATGAAAATAGCTAGAGTTTTATCTGTTTTACACTTTAATCAAAACAAGTTTAAGTTTCTATTCAGAATAGGTTCTATATTCACCTTATATAGTTCATAGTAAATACATACTCAAACGAAATCGATAGGTCGAATTGTGGTAACTGTACATGTGATGATGTCAGGTACTGTAGTAACTTTCTTTATAAAAATTTCTTCAAAATGGTCCAAATTATAACAACTTATTCAAAAAAGTTTGTAATTTTCGGATTTAAGACGTGTGTACAGGACAACGTCTGTCGGGACCACTAGTATATATATAAAAATTTTATAATTATACTAGCTGCAAGTACCCGGCTTTGCCCGGGTTTAAAATAAGGTTTTCTGTAGAAGCTTACAAAACTGTTTATTTGCATGCAATAAAAGGGTACATATATCTTAAAGCAATGTGATAGACAACATTTTTGGCAGTTCTATTTGGAGAGTGTACAAAAATAATTTCCTGTCTGCCCACTTTAGAGCAGGCCACATACAACTGCCCATGAGAAAAGCATGGTGTCTGCGTCTATACTCTCCCCCTTTTTATCAGAGGCATGACTGTAGCCAAAAATGACAATGCATTCCTATGAATGAAGGAATGGAATGGAATGTAGTAAGTAATGTGATATTTGTTGCAGTATTTGCTTGCAGTAAAGTAAATATAACAAAGAAGTATTGCAAATTTTACTTACCACTTTTGTTTAGTAAAGTTTTCTCTAAAATGAACCCATGGCTCAGAACATGCACACGGAGCACTCTTTTTGGCTGGAGGAGGTCAGTGAGTGAGTTAATATTAACGTCGCACTGTTCAGCTACACGAGGGCTTTTGGCGACGGACCACGTAATTTTGAACCATGGTCAAGTGACGTGGACGACACCTGAGCTGGCACCCCCCTCTCCTAACTACCACACCACACCAACGGGAGGACGTTTCAGCTCTCGACAGATTTAACGTGCATCGCTGCCCTACACGGCGGGTCTTTAGTGGTACTGGGATCGAACACATGACATGCCTGCCATGGTTGGATACCTTAACCACTGGGCTACCGCAGCCCCTGGAGGAGGTCAGAGTGAGGTTGGGATGGAACGAAACCTGTTTAAGAACTTTTCCCATGCAATTTTGTGAACATGTACCAAATTTCACGTTATTTGGTTATCTGGATCTTGAGTTATAAGGAAACAGAATTCAAACAAATGCGTCATATGTATATATATAAATATGGATATAGATTTGTTTGAATTCTTGTGTATTACTTTTGTAGGCTTCATGGCATATTTATGGTGTACCAGTCTTTTAAAGCTGACTGAGTCACAGCAACATTTAGCTAGGTATAGCTAGTTATAACATAAAATTAAATCTTAAAAAGATATCAAAAATAAAAGAAGACTCAATATTTTGATTAAATCAGTATAAAAATTTCCGTACAAACATAATATATATACTGTAAAATATTTAGTTTGCTATTTGCCTTTCAGACTACCATCAAACAAAATTTTAAAAATTGTCAAAAACAGATAAAAAACATATTTAAGGAAAATACCACTGATTAATTTTGCCAAAGACATCGCAATGTATAAAAAAATATGTGCAGTACATAATCGCCAAAAAAATGTATGTTCTAAAATATAAAATTACAAAACTTATCTATTGAATTAATTAAGGAATAGTGGAGGGAAAGATAAAACAGGCTAAGATAATACTCATAATAATTTCATATTGGTAGGCTACTCATTTTTGGCATGATTTTAAAATCATGATTGCACATGATTGCCAATTCAACGCATACAAAGTTGGGATTTCCAAAGTGGCGAGTTGTCTTGAACAGTGGCGATTGTGCAATGCGTAAATACTAAATAAAAAAAATATCCAAAGAATACATATCCCGAGCATAAAAATAAATTGAATAATTAAGTTGTTGTTGTTGTGGCTAATGCCACCTGTCTGACGTAGTCAGAACGAGGCCCACGAAATTCATCGTGGCATGGGCAAGAGGTACGCCTGTCGTTGACCTTGAGCACCATACAGGTGACAGTGCGATTTAAGCTCAGTGAAACTTCCCGAAGGGACGATAGATGGCGACACGACCTCTATCTCCACCTCCACAATTTCTGCAAGTGAACTGAAGGGGAGGGAAATATTCTCCAGTTCCTGCGCTAGTGAATAAGCCCACAAGACTACGGACCCACTGATTTAACGAGCACGTACTCCGTGTGCACTCGGAGGGTATTTGGTGACATCGAGCATCGAACCCTGGACTTCCGGTCTAGAGTCCGATGCTCTAACCACTAGGCTACCCACGGCCAAATAATTAAGTACAATACTAATATTAACTGACATAAAAATAACTGAACTGACTTTATCAATGCAAAAGCATAATTTGAAAAAATATGGTACTTACATATAACCGCAACCTATTGGCGACATCTGAAACGAAGCACATCACTCACAATTCAGCAAATATATGACATGCAAAATCGGGGTTGCCAACTTGGCAAGTTATTTTGAACGTTGGAAATTGTTAGGATAGTACATAAGTACCAAAAATAATTTATCTTACGATTACCTGCTTCCTCAACAGGTATTTAAGCCATTTGTCTGTTTTGCTCATTCTCTGATGCCTATTCCAGTTTGATATGTAATTACTACCAACACTGCTTTCTCTTGGGCAGTATAATTACCCAAGTTTGATTTTCTGCAAGGCAATTTTATACACTGAAGCCAATAGCCCTTAAAGGTTAAAATAAAGACACATAAAATTGGAAAATATTATTAATTTCATACTGTCTAAAACAGATAACGAAAACGGAAATACTATACTTATGTTAATCACAGTAATAAGAACTGAAATACCATTATCAATAAGAAGTTTTAGTTTGTCAAAATTATAACCTTCGCATTCTAAAGAAATAAATAAATTTTCCGAAAAAATACTGAAATTGTAAGTTCTAATTTTTAAGCAAAATCACACGCATAAACATCCCGCCATAATACCTAAATGTTGCCAAAACAACAAAACAAAATTTTAGTTGAATCCTTAAAAAAATGATTTATTCGAAAAATAAACCTAATTAAATATCAAAGAATAGAAAAATTGAATAAATATTCCAACCGATTAACATAGCTACAGTAAAAATATGTAATAATCTTGAAAAACTGCATGTAAAGTATAAATTGTCCACTTACTGAGAAACGTGACGTGATATGACGTCATAACACTGGAAAATCACTTAAAAATTAAATTTTTAAAAATTTGGAAGGAATTAGGAACGCCAAACCTATTTAAGAACCTTCCTCGTGTAATTTTGTGCATGTGTACTAAATTTCTCGTTATTTGGTTGTCTGGATCTTGAGTTATGAGGGAACAGACAAACAGACAACAAATGCGTCTTATATATATAAATTGTCATAAATATAACAGAGCAAAGCAATAAATCTATATATATATATAAGACGCATTTGTTGTCTGTTTGTCTGTTCCTTCATAACTCGAGATCCAGACACCCAAATAACGTGAAACTTGTACACGTGCACAAAATTACACGAGAAAGGTTCTTTTTAATAGGTTTGGCGTTCATAATTCCCTTCCAAATTTTTTAAAATTTAATTTTTTAAGTGATTTTCCAGTGTTATGACGTCATATGTAGTCACGTTTCTCACTAAGTGGACAATTTTTACTTTACATACAGTTTTTCAAGATTATTACATATTTTACTGTAGCTATGTTTATCGGTTGGAATATTTATTCAATTTTTCTATTCTTTGATATTTAATTAGGATTATTTCTTGAATAAATAATTTTTTTAAGGATTATTCTTTCAACAACTAAAATTTTGATTTGTTGTTTTGGCAACATTTAGGTATTATCGCGGGATGTTTATTTGAGTGATTTTACTTGCAAATTACAACTTATTTATTTATTTATTTAGAATGCGAAGATTATAATTTTGACGAACTAAAACTTCTCATTGATAAGGGTTATATTTCAGTTCGGTTCAAATGTAGTATAGGGGGGGCACTTTGGATTTGGCGATTTTTCTTCGGATTTTTCGATTTTTATCTAAATGTCATGGTGAGATATCGAATTCATTCTAAAATAAATAATACCGAAAAAAGTACTTGGAGACCACTTTTAGTAACCAAAATAAAGGACTGCGCTAAATAGCCCCTATACTACACTTGATCCAATAATATGGTTCTTTGCAATTTCATGTGTCTTTATTTTAACCTTTAAGGGTATACTATTAGCTTCAGTGCATAAAATTGCCATACATAAAATCATACTTGGGTAATCATACTGCCCAAGCAAAAGCAGTGTTGGTAGTAATTACATATCAAACTGGAATAGGCATCAGAGAATGAGCAAAACAGACAAATGGCTTAAATACCTGTTGAGGAAGCAGGTGGTCGTAAGATAAATCATTTTTGGAACTTATGTAGTATCCTGACAATTGCCAACATTCAAAATAACTTGCCAAGTTGGCAACCCCGATTTTACATGTCATATATATACGTTGAATTTTGAGTCGTGCTTCGTTTCATACATCGCCAATAGGTTGCGGTTATAAGTAAGTAATTCATTTTTTTAAATTATGCTTTTGCAATGATAATGTTAGTTCAGTTCTTTTTATGTCGGTTAATGTTAGTATTGTACTTCATTTTTCAATTTATTTTTATGCTCGGGATATATATACTTTGGATAATTTTTGTAGTACTTGCGTATTATTGCACAATCGCCAACGTTCAAGACAACTCGCCACTTTGGCAATTCCAACTTTGTTGAGTTGAATTAGCAATCATGTGCTTCATTTTGTATAATGTCACCAATAGTTTGCGATAATACATAAGTACTTCTAATTATGTACATTACTATAACATTAGACTGGCCGCAACATACCAATTTGGCGTGATTTCAGAATCATGCCAAAATGAGTATGTTGAGGAAGCAGGTAGTGGTAAGATAAATTATTTTTGGCACCTATGTACTATCCTAACAATCGCCAACATTCAAAATAACTTGCCAAGTTGGCAACCCTGATTTCGCATGTCATATATATACTGAATTGTGAGTCATGTGCTTTGTTTCATATAATGTCGCCAAAAGGTTGGGGTTATATGTAAATACCTTATTTTTTCAAATTATGCTTTTGCATTGATAAAGTTAGTTCAGTTCTTTTTATGTCAGTTAATGTTAGTATTGTACTTCATTTTTCAATTTATTTTTATGCTCGGGATATATATACTTTGGATAATTTTTTTAGTTCTTGCGTATTTTAGCACAGTCGCCAACGTTCAAGACAACTCGCCACTTTGGCAATCCCAACTTTGTATGCGTTGAATTGACAATCATGTGCTTCATTTTGTATAATGTCACCAACAGGTTGCAATAATACGTAAGTACCTTTAATTCTGTGCATTACTATAACATTAGAACTGGCCGCAACATACCAATTTGGCGTGATTTCAAAACCATGCCAAAAATGAGTAGCCAACCAATATGAAATTAATATTATGAGTATTATCTTAGCCTGTTTTATCTTTCCCTCCAGTAATCCTTAATTAATTCAATATATAATTTTTTTTTTTTTTTTATATTTTAGTACTTACATTTTTTTTTGGTTATTATGTACTGCAAATATTTTTTTGCACATTGCGATGTCTTTGGCAAAATTAATCAGTGGTATTTTTCTTAAATATGTTTTTTTTATCTGTTTTGACAATTTTTAAAATTTTGTTTGATGTCTGTCTGAAATGGAAATAGCAAAATAAATATTTTACAATATTTATATTGTGTTTGTATGAAAATGTTTATACTGATTTATGCAAAATATTGAGTCGTCTTTTATTTTTTTACATCTTTTTAAGATTTAATTTTATGTTATAACTAGCTATACCCAGCTAAATGTTGCTGTGGCTCAGTCAGCTTTAAAATACTGGTACACCATAAAGTATGTCATGAAGCTTACAAAAGTAATAATACACAAGAATTCAAACAAATCTATATGCATATAAGACACATTTGTTGTCTGTCTAAATAAACTTTCTTTTTTTCACACTACATCATTTGGACAAATTTTCAAAATTTGTTTGTGTGGTTAGTAATTAATTATAATGCTATAATTTTAATTGAATAGGCAGATATTGCATTTTTAAGTATAAAAATAGTTATAACTACTGTACTGTATTTTTTTTAGTGAGTGAATATTAACGTCGCACTGTTCAGCTACATGAGGGCTTTTGGCGACGGACCACATAATTTTTAACCATGGTCAAGTGACGTGGACGACACCTGAGCTGGCACCCCCTTCTCCTAACTACCACGCCACACCAATTTAGCAGGAATATTCTACCAATACTTAGCTGGAATATTCTTTTTAATCCACTCTTCCAAGATATATGACAGCACGGGTTCTATGATGAGTGTTTTAGCGGGGAAGGCAAATAGCTTTGTAGAAGATATTACATTTTCAGCTGCCAGCGTTTTCAGCGGATTGCAAAGATTATCATTTTTTCCCCCAAAAATAGTTAATGTCAAAATTTAAGTGTCTTATGCTTTTGTATGTTTATGGATACCTTAGAAAACGATTTGACTATTTATTTTAAGTGAATGTTGTATACAATTAATTTTACAGTGGAATATATTTAATTAATTTATTAGCTGTAACCGATTAAATTTCCCTTCGTGGAGTATTTTGTTTATGTATGTCCCTTAATTTTCAATGTAGTGACCTAAAAAATATTGCATGAAAAAATTGCAGTAAATCATAACGCGGTAGATAAATCATTAACGTGCATCGCTTTCCTACACGGCGGGTCTTACAAAGCTCTAATAAAGTTTGAGCTATGAAAGTAGCTAGACATTTGCCAACTTGACTCTATTGTCAACATTTCGCTATTTTTTCCATTCAATCGCCATTGTTATTTAGGAAACGGCGTTGTTCGCGAGTATTACAATTTTAACATAAAATAAATTCAACAGAAAGTTATATTAATGTATGACACTTTCAGTTATAAATTATTTACAATATTTTAAGCGTCACAAAACTTTTAACAATGTGTTACTTTTGCTGAGCAGAGATCAGCTTAGGGAGGTATTTTCAAAAATCAACCCTCAAGAGTGTTACGGGGAGTTATAAATATAAAAAAACCCCTTTTTATCAGCTATTAATTATCTACAGACTTAAAATTTAACAAAGGTATTTTTTCTTTCTTTTTTTTTCTTCAGCTGAGATATGTGAAAAGCTTTTTTTTGTTTAATTTGCAATTCACTTAAAATTAACTCATTAAAAACTTCTTTATTTTTCAATCTGTGTTGTTTAACCTTTCAGTTCACCCGTGCGAAGAACGGGTATACCAGCTAGTAGAAATATATAACAATCTAGTATAGATCAGTGTTTACCAAATTTTTGACAAATGTGCAATGTGTATCCCTTCTATAATTTTCATAACGATAAGTACACCTCGTCAAAAAAAAAGAAGGATGTATTTTATTTACATGCATATATTTATTTCTTTTGTGACATACACAAAATAATAAGAAAAGAAAAACAAAATTATTCATAATAAAAAATAAAAAAAAATTATTTGATAAATAGCATTTATTTGGAGGAATGAGAAGCATGAAATTGTGCAGAGATGACAGATTGGTAGTTAATTTTAATGTTAGATGTGGTTTCACGTTCAATGGTCTGTTCCTCTTTTTCGACTTTATGTCTACAAATGCTAAAACAGCAACTTCACTTTAATATGAAGTTGGAAAAGGCAAGATGTTTTCAGAACTTTTTCTGTTAAAACCGGATACACATGTTGTATTTGTAACCAGAAGGATGTTAAAGTACACTTCTTATGTTTATTTTTCAAGAATCCATCTAAAAAATAGTCCGCTTCTAACGAAGTGTAGTATATTCCCATACTGTCACATCGGACCATATCATGCCGCACAAGACTGTCTTGACTCATGAGATCGTAGAATTAGGTGTAGCTAAGCACAGTGCAATATATATACCCACCAAACTCCGGTGAAACGCGTACCCCCCCAAACTCTTCTCGTACCCCTGGGAGTACGCGTACCCCACTTTGGGAAACACTGGTATGGATCAAAAATAAGATAGTCTCAGTAGTACAATAGCAAACTCTTAGCCTTTCTAATATTTTAAGGCAACATGCTTTTAAAGTTACCCAACCTTCCCCTGTATTTTCCGATATCACTGGGTTACAAAGAAAAGAAAATAGCGCAAGAGAATAAGATTCCATCAATACTTAAGCTAATAATCACAGAACTAGAAGTATAATACTAAGAAAGTAAAAATATAAAAACTAGGTTATCAATGCCAAATATCAAATAAAAAATATACTAAAGAAAAAAGTTTATTACATTATTCAAATGAATTTTATCACTCCTTTAATAGATAGACAAATAACAAATGTAAAGAAAAAAACCCGGAAAATAATTTAAGAAAAAACATTTAAACTGTGCTAATATTTGAACTCTTGTTGTTGTTCTCGTGTCCATGAATAAATGCAGTAGATATCACTAAATTCCGTCAAAAGTCTTGATCACTGCCTCTGCTATTCTGGGAGCATCAGGGCTGTACAGGAGCTCCCGCAAAGAGTCCCTCAGAGGGACCATTCCCATTTTTAGTAACTTTGTTTCGACGGTTGGGCATTCCAAAATATGATTGGGCGTCAGTTGAAGATCTGGGCAGTGTTTGCAATGAACATATGATCTTGTCTTGTCTGGGTGAATCTTCATGCCCTTAAGGTGTTTAGTTCTCAATCTGGCAATTGTGGATGTTATAATTCGGGGACAGTCAAATTCCGTAACTCGGGGGAACCTGTAACCCCTAGAGGGCGCGTCCCCAGGTGGCGGATAGGGGAACGCCTCCATTGATTTTCAATGGGTGGTAGAAGGGAAATAAAATACCTTCCATGGACCAACAGGTAGAAGTCCAACCTCCTGGAGGCTATGGCACCCTTTTTTCCATGAATAGTGCAATATTGAGTGATTTGAACTCTTGGATCATTTTAGTGAAAAACTTCCTTCTTTTAAAGTAAAACGTTTTTTTTTCAGAGTTTTTTTTTTGAAAAAAGAAATAAGTGGTATGTGTTAAGTTTTTATAAAGTTACTTTGCATTCTTAAGAAAATAAACATTCGCACACTAATGAAAAAATTAAAATTGAAACCTATTTAAAAACAAAACATTATATTAATTATAGATTACTGTGAAATTCTAATTCAATCGTTAGTTTTAAGAACTCAAAAAAAAGGAAACACACACACACACACACACACACACACACACACACACACACACACACACACACACACACACACACACACACACACACACACACACACACACACACACACACACACACACACACACACACACACACACACACACACACACACACACACACACACACACACACGCACGCACGCACGCACGCACGCACACACACACACACACACGCACACACACACACGCACGCACGCACGCACGCACGCACACACGCACACACACACACGCACACACACACGCACACACACACACACGCACGCACGCACACACACGCACGCACACACACACACAAGGTGTGCTTGTGTAAGGACATGTTGCATCGTAAATTTATATCACACTCATGATACTGGATGGAAATATTGAAGTCTGTTTTAAAATGTCGTCAACTAAACCCTCGTCAGTTTTGAACTAACACGATTTCCACATAACCCTGATTGAACATTGATAACTGGTATTCCTATAACAACTTAATAGTCAACGCTTATCACAACATTTTCAGCGTTCTAGTACATTGTTTTTATTTATTTAAAATTCGAAAATATCTCTTAAATGTAAAACCTTTCCAGAATTTAATCTCCTTTTAAACATTCTTTTATTTTAAATTCTGAGAGAGGGAGAGAATTTTAATTTCTTACTTCAGAAATTACATAGATGGCAGGAACCAAATGGATCACTCATTTGCAATCCATGCTTAAAATAACCTTATACGCTATTACGCAGGATTAGAAACCGTGAATAAGGCAGTGATTTAGTACACCACATTGTACGTGTTTCGACTGTTGACTAGAAGAGATCGGATCAATTATATAGGTTTTCTTAACCGCTGTTTTTGTCGAGATCTTTAATCCATGACTTTCGTCGACATAACAAATGATTCAGATTGTTTACCGATTCTAGTCTTTCTTTACAAGTATTCGAAAAGCCATTTGGTCAAAAAGGGGTTACTAGCTGTTGTACTAAAAGAGCAGCGTATTCTGAATTGGTGTTCCAAGATATAAAAGAATATAAAGATTTATATCATTATCTTTGAAAGATCATTTAAATCACCTTTTTCAATTCCTATTATTAGCTCACTCTCTCTCTCTCTATATTTAAATATTTTTATCTTGTTCAAATTTTCAATCGTTAAGGTGCCTGACTAGTTGCGAAGACATTTTTTTGAAATTTTGCTGAAAATTTATTTTTAAACTCATTTTTTTATTAATTATAACTGAAAACTAATAAAAACAGCAAAAAAATTTTCTTTCAATGTATTTTTTTTAAATATGGCCAATTTTAGGTTTAAATTAGACGTTATTTGTACGTTACGTTAAACATAGTAAAATAAATTCTAATGCATAATATTTCAAAAAACCCACATAATTTTACTCAAAAAACAGTTACTAATGAATTGACCTAATATCTTTGAAAAATTTTTATTTTGTTACTGAACTAGAAGTCAAAAGTGCACGCAATGCAAATTTTTCAAAAATTTCACATTTATCACACAGAAAAAAAAACATAAAAAGGTAAATATACTGTTTTTTCTTAATCCCTACGTCACAGCATACATACTATAATAATGCACAATTACACAAAATTACAGACAATTACCTACAGAACTTTTTTTTGAGATATCATGCTTAACGTGTTGTAAAATATCAAAAAATCTGTTTCAGAGAAAAAATGCATTTAAAGATTTAAAATTCAAAATTTAAAAAACTATACTGCTGAAAAAACCTAAAACCTCTATATATCAAAAGAACAAACATTTTCAAAGCAATTATGAATATTATATACTTTCTTCAAACTTTTATCTTTTAATATTTTTAACAATTTTATAGTGTCAAAAAGCTTTTCTTAAAGTCTAAGTACACAGTTTACGAAATACAGATTAGACGTATAAAAAGCACTTTAAAAAAAACCTTATTGCATTAAAAATAAAAATATTTTACATAGAAAAACAAATATATATTATTCCATATTATTTTTAGAAGTTAAGAAATATATCATACAAAATATATTTGTGTTGTTTTTACCAGTAAACATTCACGAAAAACTCTTGAAAAATATTGTTTATCACAAAAGTTATCATAAATTAGAATAAAAATCCTGCAAAGAAGTACTTTAAAACCCTCCATATGAATATACTAAGCCTTCTGTTTTTTCATCCTTAGTACTTTTTGTTTTTCTAGCTGCTTTTCTTTTTTTTTTTTTTCGAGACAATTTCGCAATCGGTAAAGAATGTCTTAAAGATGTTGAAATCCGTTGTTTATCAAATTTAAGTAACTCTTGAGCAACACTTTCAGGAAGGGAACCATTTACATTTCGAATTACTGATAATATACCAGCATAACCAGAATTATAAAGTATTAGAGCTAATAATGCACCCAAACGAAATGTTTCCAGTCCAATAAATATATTTTTGGGAACAATATTCCACAAAATGTTGTTATAACTTTCATTGATGTTCTGTGTCTTACCATGAAGACATTTTTTCAACAAAGTTTCATTACACAGTTTTAGATATGTAGGCTTTATTTGGGTTATAGTTTTATTAGGAAGTCCTTGCTCAATTTCTTTGAGGGGACTCCCAGCTGCTTTTGCCCTTTGGTAACGACACCAACTCTCAGATCCTTCAGGACACTGTCCATGCAATGAATTGTTTTTCCAGATACACAGTGAAAAAATGCAGCTATTACACTACTCATCATCTTTTGTAGATTACCTACATTGTTTCGAATAGCTATTCCATAATAGTTCTGAATTCTGTCGATTAATTTATCAGTTAATTTATTTTTCCCTCCCAAACCTTTCGTCGTTTTTTTAATTGACGCAACCGCCCCCTACACGTTTCTGTACATGACCTATACACTCGAGTTTGGTTACTGTATTAATTCCATAAAAGTTTTTAACAGATTCATATCCTTTTGAGTCCCCATCTCCGTAGTATTCATTGTACTGTACATTCCTCACATTTGATCTCTCAAATATACGGTAGGCTCCAACAACCTCCATGTTCCCCGCGGAACCTTTGTAGTTCGAACATACATGTTTCGATGATTGGCTATTGCCTTTCGCGCATATGTAGCAATATTGTGTCATAACTTCAATGTCTAAAATTTTACCGGTGTCAACTGATATGGCACTTACACCCATTCAAAAGATGAGTAGCCTCTGCGTTGCCAAGTACCATCAATGGATATTCCACATTTAGTGAAACTATTTGAGCCTTTGATTTCACTCAATGCAGCGTTGATGTTTTCTTGAGCAACGCGTTCAGTTGCTTTCAACAGTTTTCTTTCTTGATTGCGGAAAGCATGTTTTGACAGGAAAGGTAAAAACCGAGGAAAGCACATAAATTTTTGCCAGCTGAAAATCCTTTCCCGATTATCCTTAGCCCCAAAACAATTGAAGAGTTTATAAGACAAGAACCTTTCATCTTCTCTGTCGTAGGAAACCTTTAAAGAAGGAGCAGTTTTTGCACTTTAGGTTCATATGTGAGCATAATCCACTGACAGAGTCTTCTATAAGTTCCAAGCCCTGAGAATAACAATCAGGACAACAAACTATGGCAAAAATGAAATCAAAGTTGTCCAGCTGACAATTCTATTGTCTTTAGAAGTTTCAAACAATCTTTCTGAGAAAATTTCCAAACTTGTATGGCTTGATTCCAACTTTTTGGCACTAGCGGATTCAGTAGAATTGAGCTCAGATGTTTCATCATTCTCATTAATTGTGGCACGAATGGTATAACTATTTCCAGTAAATCGGCGCTTCTTAGACCTCCCAGATCTTGATTTAGCCATAATTAATCAATATTTTGTCTTAAGAAAGACAGTTTTCTTCATAAAATATATCAAAATAATAAATTAAACGAGGAGCGAAGAATCGAGTAGCTACAACATAAGCAAATCGAAAAATGACAACAAACCTGTAAAGTTGTTGCCAAATTTTACTAAAACTATTAAACAATTTTTAAAAGAATATCACCATATTCAGTTTTAATGTATTTATAAAATTAATATTTTATAAATAAATTCAATAAAATTCAAAAAAAGAGTAAAAATCTTTCAAATTCAAAGTACTTCCGGTTTCGATTTCTAACTTCCGGTTCGTTTTTGTTGTTCTCACTTGACATAAAAACTGCTATAACTTCGTAAATAATTGGAGTACAAGCAAAAGTAAGGTATTTTTAGAAAGAAGAAAAATTCAAATATTAAAAATATCAAATAAAATTTTTTTTTTGTCATGTTCATCAAAATTGACGATTTTACACTAGTCAGGCACCTTAATAAAATACTTTCTACTCATCCAATCAATTTCAAATAAATTTTAATAAACTTGTTGTGGATGACACTTGTTATTATTACTGTTTTTTCATATATTAACTAATTAATTAAGATTAAATGAATTACCGGTTTTCGATGCCAACTTACACTGGTGTGCAAAAATTAAGGACGAGACGGTTTTTTCAATAAAACTTTGTACAAAAGCTTTCCAAATCAACACATTTAATACCGTAAGATCCCCAATACGTAAGGACATGTGTAATATGTAAGCAACACTTACTAAAAGAGAAATCAGAGGGATAAAAAGAAGCTTGATTGAAAAAGTAGCATGGAGCGCAATGCGACTGAAGGCCGAAACATCCCTGTGATGGGTGTCCAGCAAGAAACATCCGGTCTTTAGTAGGGGATATGATCTCCCCTGACTGCTAGGCAGGATTCACAGCGTCTGCCCATGCTGAGAATGAGGGTGTCAATGAGTTGTTGAGGCAAGTGCTGCCCATTCATCTTGCAGTGCCAATCGAAGCTCCCGAATCGTTACTGGTGGTAAGGTACGAGCTGCCAAGCGTCTGCCTAGAAAATCCCATACATGCTCGATGTGATTGAGATCCGGAGATCGTGCCGGCCAATAACACATACGTTCAATATCCTCACTTTCTAAGAGCTGTTCGGCAGCTACTGTGCGATGACATGGTGCACTGTCGTCCATGAAAAGGAACTGCAGATCCATAGCGCCTCTAAAAAGACGCACATATGGAAGAAGAATCTCGTTACAATAACGGATCCCGTTGACTGAACCTGCGTCGAAGATGTGAAGGTCTGTACGACTACCAAGCATGATGCCTCCCCAAACGAGAACACCGTGACCTCCATACCTGTCCCTTTCAATGATGTTCGAGGGATGATTGCGGCTTCCCCGCTCTCTCCAGATGAGTATGCGATGAGAATCGCTACTAAAACTGAATCTGCTCTCATCTGTAACGAGTACTCGTCCCCATTCATTGTCTCTCCAATTCCGGTGTTCCCGGCACCACAGAGAACGCCTTCTCCGATGGACAGGCGTTAAAGGTACACACCGTACAGGGCGTCGTGCAAACAGACCACCACCGTGCAGTCTTCTGGCCACAGAAAAACGCGATATCGGTCGTCCAGTCGCCTGTGTCGTGTGTCTAGCGATTTCTCCCGCTGCCTACCGCCTGTTTTTTCTGGCCTGTAAGACAATGTACCGGTCATCTGCGGGTGTGGTTCCTCGTGGACGACCACTACTGAACCCCCGGATAGCTGTTCCTGTAGTTTGAAATTGTCTCCAAAGTCGTGAAACGATGCTGTGAGCAATTCCGAACTCTGAAGCCACACTTGTCACACTGCGGCCTTCCTCCAACTTCCCAATGATTCGACCTCGGGTAAAAACATCCAGATGTCGTCTAACAGATTGATTTTTCGCCATTTCTCGCTGAGGCAGCAACTCGGTGTGATTTTAACTGCTATATGGCGTGCAATCTCTTTGCCAGAAATACTGATCTTACACCGACAACATGCTTTATACTACTCAGACACTCCCCCATTACGTCTACCTACATATCTGCGCATGTGCTACCGTACATCACCTTACTTAATCTCCTGATTGGTCTTTCTGTCCGCTCTGCCTCTTCGTTCAGCTGATATGCTAATTTTTCGACTTCGTCCTTAATTTTTGCACACCAGTGTAGATTCGTCACCATTGCTCTCACAATGTAACTGTTAAAGCAATGACAAGAATTGGCGTCGAAAACCGGTTTTTCAGCCAATCTAACCAAACCGGTGTGCATTTTTACGACAATGCAGATAAATCATGCTCTTTTTACATTTCCCATTATATACCTCTCTCTCTCTCTCTCTCTATATATATATATATATATATATCTTGTTCAAATTTTCAATCGTTAATAAAATACTTTCTACTCATCTATTCAAAGTAGGAATTGAATTACTTGCTTGTATTAAAAAAATGATTAATTTTTATTTAATAGTCGCAAGTCAAGTAAGGAAATTTGCCTTTTCTTTGCCGAACATCTTAGCTATGAAACCATATTTATAATTTTATATATCCACAGCCTTTCAAATTATGTTTTTTAAAAAATTTTAAATTAATTCAACTTAACGTTAGCTTTAATAATTACACAGTTTGGGGTCCCTACTTATGATGATTGGCATATTTACGCATAAGGACTCTAAAACCTTTAAGCTTTCCTCTTGGTCAATTATAAGGGTTGGTTTAGCTGTCGTAGCATCTGTCTACGACTATATGATTACAGTTTGTGAAAGGTGGACATATAATTTTGAGCTTTAGTTCCATTGTAGAATCCAACTAAATTTGATTAATTGATGGTCTGCTTTCAAAACTCAAACTCTGTGAGACAGTTTAAAATCCAAAAAAAGTTATTTTTTTTTATCTAAAAAGCAACCTCTTATTTAGAACGAGGTAATACAAGTAGATTCTTCTACGTGAAGGACTGAATCATCTACTGAAAGATAGAAAAATAAATGCAAGCGGCTCTTGTAAACAGATTCTCCCACTAATGACTAAATCTGCATCCATACTGAATAGTTTTCAATTCAACGTTAATTGTTTCATCCAAAATAGTTCATCGGAAACTTTTAGAAGTAGACTTACAGTTTGTGAAAGGTGGACATATAATTTTGAGCTTTAGTTCCATTGTAGAATCCAACTAAATTTGATTAATTGATGGTCTGCTTTCAAAACTCAAACTCTGTGAGACAGTTTAAAATCCATGTAAACTCGTGAGTTCTTTTCCGACCGTGTTCGAATTGTGACAAGAAAATAATTGCAGACAGGATTTGGTTCCACTGTTTATTCCACACCTTCTATATGGGACATTTCTTAAAATAAAGAATATCTTGAGATGTTACAAGATTACGATACATCGTTCAGCCGTGTCTACTTTTCACGACCCCGGTTTTTCTTCGCCACCCCCTCTTCTCTCCCGTTCCGACCTTTTTTCCCCTCCGTCGTTGCCAGATCCTTTTCTCTATATCGTCTCTCGTTCGACCTGTTGCCAGGTGCAGGCAGCTGTTCCTTACACGCCCCACCTAAGAGTAAAATTTGCCCCTTGTGGCTGATTTTACCATATCAGACACCAGGAACAGAAAATTCACAAACCGTGACACAGAAAATCCACAAACAGAACACACAATAATTGCAACAGTCAAAAGTCTTGATGATTGTTCTAGTGAAAGTTCCTTAATACAAACACATGAAATAATATGAATAGTTCACCCAGTTGAAATAAGTGACTATGTTCCCAGAAAGATCTAAACTGTAATGGAATTGCAAACAGATACATGGAAAACACATTATACAAAAAAAACCAACACTAAATATATACATTACAGTTTTTATCTTAAACTAGACAATGTTTATTTCATTAACTCATGAATGAATGCTCAATGAGTTCACTAAATCTATATTAAGTACACAGTAAACTTTCCTACGGCTCTAATTTGCCTTTGGCCAGTATGATTTCCGACCCAACCATCCTAATACAAAGTTAATTCGCTTTACACGATTTTTCCAAATTTGCATCAGAAGGTCTATATCGACTATTCGAGATATAACAAACTGCTCTAACATTCTTAAAACCTGAGCCGTTAAATTACATCCGTAAGAAGTGTATTCAATCTTAAACCTCACTTTTTTAGTCATGCAAATTCCAAACGACATAAAGCATGCGGCATAATTCTTCGTGAGAGAACGACAGAAATACCACTTCCACAAATCCAGTACCGTGACCCACGATGCTGCGCTATTCTTTTCTACAAAACCTTCCCTTTTCGACAAAAGATAAATCTCGGTTCTCGAAAATATGTTTAACCAAGCTTCACAGGTTTCCTTCGCACTGAGACTAGTCAACGGCACAGCCTCGCCCCACCTAGTGTGCTGATCAACCAGACGTAAAATATATTTATGTCCCTTTAAACTTGGCGGATCAATTGGACCTATCAGATCCATATTCCCCACCTCAAATGGCAATTCAGGCCTTGCCACAGGTGTACTGGATGATCGGTCTTTAATCCTAACCGATCGAGTGAGCTGACATGCTTTACATGACTCACAAAATTTCTTCACATCGGCCCTCAGACCCTCCCAAAAGAAAGAATACTTTATTCGTTCAAGCGTCTTCTTGGGACCCATGTGACTACTGAACACGGAAGTATGCGCTAGTTTCAACACCTCAGTTCTTCTGCCCTTCGGAATTACCAGCTGCCCAATACTCTCCCCGAGTATTTTATCCCTACGAAATAGATATCCATCTACTTCATAGTAGTTTCCTTTGCCTTCCTTAGCATACTTTCAAACCAATGCTAACTCGGCACAACACTCCTGTTCGGAACGAAAACTATCAGCCACCATGATTCCTTTATCCATCTCAGCGATCACCTCCTCATCCTTAGTACCCAATGTTCCCACTTCATTCCGACATGAAGTAATATTCCTTTGAGAATCCTCAATGTGCTCCTGTGCTTTCTCTGGCAGAATACCCGACGAAACCTCGGTTTCATCTACATTTCCTGAGTCAACCCTCAGGTCCTGAGAGCTTTGAGCCAGTGAATTCTCTTCACTCTGGGCTCCTCCCAACATATCCAAAACCTCTGGTGGAAGCAACACATCTTCTACCAAAACTTCTGCCAAAGCACATAACACTTGCTGGTGCACCACATTAACCTGGCCACCGGTAGCAAGACCAATTGGAACATATACTAAAGGACATTTAACCGCTGGACCGAAAATACCTTTCAAATAAATCGTGGAAGCTCCTTCAACCGATATTCCAGGAACTAAGTCTTTCTTGATAACAGTAATTTCCGTACCAGAATCCAATAACGTATGGACTAACTTCCCATCTACACTGATAGATGTTTTCACTAATTTACTTAATTTGTCTTCAATAGCCCGTCTAGGAATGACTTTACCTAGCACATCAACTCTAGCAGCTACCGTCCCATCTACCAATTCCGTCCCTTCTGTTGACACCTTATTCACATTAAGTCTTTTATTATCTACCTCTTTTGTTTTTCGGACAATCCCGCTTAAAATGTTTATCTGATCCGCAGGTGAAACAAGCGAATTTTTAATTTCAGTTACTTGACCTTTATCCAAGTTTTTCCTAGAAGAAAAATTATCTGACTTTTTCTCCCCAAATGGCTGTTTACCCCAACTACCATTAAATCTTCTCTTTTCACTATCATTCCATTTAGCTCTCTCAGGTTCATCGTAGGATTTCCCTTTGGAAGCATAAAATATATCACATTGTTTGCCCAAGTCCCTGGGTTTGTACCATTCTTCCCCTTGGAGCACACCAATATGGGTCGCCGTCTCAGAATCCAACATTTCAAACATTTTATCTGCTACGATCAGTTGATTAACTGACTCAAAATCATTCGCTTCTCTTAACTTACAGTAGTATAACCACATCGATGTTAAACGGGACGCGAACTGAGAGAAAGTTTCGTCAGAGTTACGTTTGGCCTTTCTAAAATTTTCTAAACATATTTTTTTGGGGTGAGGGTTCATACTCCTTGAGCACAACCTGTTTTAAAGATTCGTAATCTTTTAATTCTTCTTCGCCTAGGTTAACTAATAAGTTTGACACTTTGTCTCCTAACATGCATAACAAAACCTTCGGTTTTAACTCGTCGCTAACCATTTCACTAGCGAAAGCCTTTTCAAGACTAGAAAAGAAATATTCCCACCCGTCTGATTTATTGGGTACCTTTACAGTTAAGAGCCTAACCATTTTAACTATTTCATCTAAAGATTTTACACGTGAGGTTTGACCATTATTTTGATTAGCACTCTGATTAGCGATCCTAGAAAATTCCATTTCCAAGCGTAATTTTTCAATTGATAATTGTTCTTGTTGTTCTAGTTTTTGCCGCTGTTCTGTCTATAACCTTTCGGCTGTAATAACTTCCAATAACTCCTTGTAATATTTACTAGAGATTATTAAATTCCTTAAAACAATTTTAGACATAGACGGATCAGGTGACTCATCTAAGTCCCGCGCTAATTGAATTAAGTCAATTTTCTTACTTCTAATGAGAAATGCCATTTTTAATCAAGTTAAACCTAATGCCAAATTACCTTCTGACAAATTTAACTACAAACACTTAAATGACATAGTACTATATATTTAACAAGCAAGAAAAATTCTACTCGTTTTTTCTAAGAGTACTCAAATTCCAGAAACACAATACGAAATATGTTTACAATAAAACTTATATGAGACACAGTTATTTGTTACTAATCAAAACCTTTTTCAAAATTAAAAAAAAACACAATTAACAACATACTTTAGCTACATTACCATAGAATTATTTCTCAAATCATAAATCTACTCTTAGTTTCTTTTTTTTTTAAAGAATCTTATGCAGGAAACAAAAAACCAATATACATATACATCCTAAATTACGAGCAAAGGAAATAACCTCAGATTGCATTAAACTATCAACTAACTGACAAATTGCAAAATTTTTGCTTAAAATGAAAAACAATCATTTAATATTAAAAAAAAAAACATGCCACATTCTGAGTCATAAATAACCTACAAAATCTCTTATTTACAACCTTTTAACAGGAAGTCTACTTGAAATACATATACATTTTTTTAATGGATATTTTTTACCCACTCAAACATACATTTTTCGCAACCATTATTTCAAGATAAATTAATCTAATTCTTTTTTTTAAATTCTGCAAACTGAATTGGTATGCAAAACACTTTCTATACCCAGATTTTAATTTTTGAGACAACTTCAAAACAGTAAAGAATGATGATAACAAAGAAATTATAGTTTAACACTAGAACTCTAAATACCATATTTTACAACATTTAAAATGATACCCTATCATTTCCAGGTAAAATAAGTACACAATTTTCTTATTTCATCTACACAATAATCCAACAACATAGAATATTGAAATAAACCAATGAAATTTTCTTTTTTTTTCAGATATATCTGCTTTTTCTATTTTATTTTTAAAAAACAAATTAAATATGTCTGCATCCCATTACTTTTTTAAATATTCACACAATATTTTAACTTAGGGGAACAATAGCCACCTACCTCGACATGAAAGCTGTTTCAGTACTTGAACACTTTTCAGATCACGGCTCCATTCATCAGAAAATGAAGAAAAATACGACATCTGTTCGTTCATATCCCAACTCGGCAGGCGATGGTAAAACTCCATATGAAGAAGGTCTTGTTTTTTTTCACTTAAAACTGCTGCAAGGCAATTCCCGGGATGCACGTGGTCATCAACTTGAAGATACACTGCAGGGTTCTATTTCCTTGTTAAAATTTTTCTTTCAAACTGAATGTCCACTAGAACCTTGTTCACAATTATGTAGTACGAACACCGATCAATTTGAAATATTTTGTTCATTTAAATTCTGCTCCATTGCATCGCACTTCTGACACCAGTGTAAACTCGTGAGTTCTTTTCCGACCGTGTTCGAATTGTGACAAGAAAATAATTGCAGACAGGATTTGGTCCCACTGTTTATTCCACACCTTCTATGGGACATTTCTTAAAATAAAGAATATCTTGAGATGTTACAAGATTACGATACATCGTTCAGCCGTGTCTACTTTTCACGACCCCAGTTTTTCTTCGCCACCCCCTCTTCTCTCCCGTTCCGACCTTTTTTCCCCTCCGTCGTTGCCAGATCCTTTTCTCTATATCGTCTCTCGTTCGACCTGTTGCCAGGTGCATGCAGCTGTTCCTTACAATCCAAAAAAAGTTATTTTTTTTTATCTAAAAAGCAACCTCTTATTTAGAACGAGGTAATACAAGTAGATTCTTCTACGTGAAGGACTGAATCATCTACTGAAAGATAGAAAAATAAATGCAAGCGGCTTGTAAACAGATTCTCCCACTAATGACTAAATCTGCATCCATACTGAATAGTTTTCAATTCAATTCAACGTTAATTGTTTCATCCAAAATAGTTCATCGGAAACTTTTAGAAGTAGACTTTCAAGGTTCAAATGTGATTTTTTATTATTCCTATAATTAAAAAAATCTTTTCGTCTGGGCCTGAAATATGAAAAAATAAACATTATTTAAGAAATAGAGCAATGATTTTCAACGTCGTGACGAATCTTTAAGGAACCTTTCCACTAATATTCTTAGGCGTCTTTGGGGATTGTAAATTTGCGTATATTTCCAATCACCTCTAAAAGAAGAAAATGGGATATGTAAAGTAGATAAGGTATTTAAAGAGAGCGTTGTAAGTTAGCGAAGAAGGCGATTGAGCCAGCAAAAGTAGTGACGAGATTTGCAGGATTCAATTGGATTAAGATATTGGAGTATTGCTGTTATCATTCAGCGAAGAAGCTTTAGGAGGATTAATATACCTGAAGAGATCATAAGTACAACCAGGTGATATATTCTAGCTTCGTACCGCTTACCACAAGCGTTAGTTTAATAAAATTAGTTCAAGTTTAATGAAAGTTTATAATCCAAGTTGCTTGTATTTCTCAGACCTCCTATTCCGGTAAACCCCTTTTGATATTGAGCGTAGTTATTGATTAATTTCATATTTCGTAATTTAATTTAATATTAAAGGTAAATCTCTTTTTGACGTAGACATATAGTTTACTATTTATCATTAGAATTTTGATATTTGAACTAAGTGAATAAATATAACTTATTATTATACAAATGGCGTCTGGTCATTCTTTGCCTCAAATTAATTTTAGTGTCCAGGGTGGAACCCAGGGGGGTTCTCACAACGTAATTTGCTTAATTCTACAGTGAAAGTATTGGAAATGGTAAATAAATGCAGGGAGAAATGCATATGTATATAACCGTATGTATATATAAATATAGGTGACGTTCTCACTATACAGGCAAAATCTAGAATTGAAAAACTGATGAAAGCTGAGTAGGCGAGCATTAAATTATAAACATTCATTATAGAACAAAACAGAAAAATGCTTTCCCGATAGAATGGCGTCAGTAAAAAATCTCTTTTGACCATTAGAAAGAATAAAAAATCCAAACCCTTAAGTCAGGGATATGACCTATTCTAACTGCAATGGTTGCATTGGCTTTTCACACACACATAGTCTGTTGATATTCAATACTAAAATATTCAGCAGTTCTTGAGGAAGGGATTACCACTCTTCAAGGAGCATCTGTTTCAGCCGTCTGGGCTCTTTGGAAGATAGAATCTTGCTGCCAAGCTTCTCCCTAAAACAGTGGTTCTCAAATTTTCAATACTTGCGACCCAATACGAAATCATAATTTTCATCGCGCCCCCTCCATACAGTAATTGCTTACTACCGGCGTATATAAACGTCTCCCTCAGCCAGTGGGTAAATTGCCCAAGACATATATATACGTCCTTCCAAAATACGATTTTTTTTCTGTTCACTGCAATGCATAAAATTTTTCCGAAGGCTTTAGAATGCAATAAAATGATCTAGATAATGTTTGCGAAGGATTTATTTATTTCAGAGAAATTTCTTATTTCTTCCCTTTCTACCCCCCCTCACATACGCGTGCATACGTGCAAAACGTTGGCATTGGGGAGTGAATCGCGTAACTTTCAATCGGCAGTCAAAGGTTTAAGTACAAACCTGACAAATGATGAAGACAAGCGTTAATTTTTTCTTATAATTTTATATATGACTATTCCGTGGGGTTACTAGTAATTATTAAACTTGTTCGTAACTTAGTATTGTTAAATTAATTATAAAATACATTGTACAGTACTAATAAAGGGTGTTTTCTTTCCAGGTATAGAAGTTTAAGTTGGCATTACTTTCCAAGATGGCGACCGATTTAACAGCTGTCAAGTGATTTATTCTCAGTTTGGTTTGGCAATTCATCAAAACGATCATTTAGCAAGGCGTAGATTCGTCGAATGGGCCCAAAACGAGATTGCCGTTGCTCCCGATTTTCATAAGCGAATTTTGTTTAGCAATAAAGCGCACTTCTGGTTGAATGGCTACGTCAACAAACAAAACTGCCGCATTTGAAGTGAAGCTAATCCCCAAGTGTATGTCGAAACACCGTTACATCTAGAAAAACTGACTGTTTGGTGCGCTTTATGGGCTGGTGGAATCCTTCTTCAAAAACGATGAAGGCCACAACGTTACAGTCCATGGTGATCGGTATAGAGCCATGATTACTAACTTTTTCATTCCTGAATTAAACAATCATGATGTCCAGGAGCTGTGGTTCCAACAAGACGGCGCAACATGTCACATAGCTCGTGCCACAATCGATTTATTGAAAGACACGTTTGGTGACCCCCTAATTTCACGTTTTGGACCTGTGAATTGGCCTCCAAGATCTTGTGATTTAACACCGCTAGACTATTTTCTGTGGGACTATGTCAAGTCATTGGTCTATGCGGATAAGCCACAAACTCTTGACTATTTGGAAGACAACATTCGCCGTGTTATTGCCGATATACGGCCACAAATGTTGGAAAAAGTCATCGAAAATTGGACGTCCAGATTGGACTACATCCGAGCCAGCCGTGACAGTCCTATGCCAGAAATCATATTTAAAATGTAATGTTACAAGATTATCTTTCGAAAAAAAAATTCATGTCAATCGAATAATACATCGTTGTTTTATTGCAATTTAAAGTTCTATACCTCTAAAAAAACACCCTTTACATTTATAAGTGTATAATGTCATTTATAAGTGTATTATTACTTTGTCAGAATGTATTTTTTTTGTTTACTATCAATAAATTAATAATTTTTGTAAATAATGTTTTGTTTTCGACTTTTCAATATGCTCACGCCCCCCTCCTTGGGTTATCACGCCCCCTGGGGGAGGGCACGCCCCACAGTTTGAGAAGCACTACCCTAAAAGCATCGCACACATTTTAAAAGGGATGTAAGTGAGGAGAATACGCTGTCCAATCCATTCTACAGATATCTTCTCTTTCTAGAAGTTGATCAACATCAGATCTGTGTGGATGCGCATTGACGTTCACAAGAATAAAATCTGGACAAATGCATCTCGGAACAGCTGTACGGGTAAGAGAATAATTTCAGCTCCGAGAGTTGCTGTCAAAAATATGGAGCTTTGTTCCTCAACATAATGCTTCCTCCCACAAGCACTCCCCGACCCCCCAAAACAACGGTATTTTTGTCTGATGTTAGTGGGAGGAGACCATGTCCTTCCTCCATATTAAATGGTGTCCAGAATCGTGGCTCAGACTGGAACGAATCTCATCAGTAACCAAAACGTGACTCCATTGATAAGACGTCCAGTCTTTGTGTTTTCGATATCACTGTAAACGGGCCACCCAGAGTCTGCTGTTAACGGTATGCAGCTTTCAAATCAACGGGTGAATAGGCAACCTGCATGCAGACGTTTGGGTACAGCAAACTAAGATACCTGGCATCCGGTTACCGTAAGCAGCTGCTTAAAAATGTCGTCCGATATTAAGTTCCGGTCCCTTTTCACCTGCAGAGCTTTATACTGGTAATCATTTGCTATTGTTTTCCTTCATAGACTTCCGTCAACCTTTCTTATAGATGTAACTGTCATATTTCGAAAGCTTTTCTAGTTCTTGAAACTACACTTTTGTCAATTTCAAACTTTTGCACCCTCCACACCTTTCTTCAAGCTTGGTGATCATTCTATCCCATGTCAAGACATCTGATGATTTTATGTAGCAATTATGAAAGTACTGTTTCACTTTTACTTGCACAGGGAATGTCATAAAATACTTACTTAGTATAACTAAGTATACTAAGTATACTTAGCATACTAAGTCAGACTTACTTAGTTGTCTTGGTGCTGTGCTCGTGCATTCCACGCGTGTTTGCGTACCTTGACGTCCCTTCTGATGTCTCATTGTTGATATTTGTACATGCATCACTTTTCTACTTAATTGTCTTTTCATTGTATTGCCCACAAAAACCATTTTCAATCATTTCATGAATCTATGGTGAGAAATGCATTTGTTGCTTAAGATTTAGGTATATCCTATATAAATTGTTAATTTCAAATTAAATTTGTAATTCATCCATACTAAAGGCTACGATCATACAAACATCTATACCAGCATTCATGCTATGCAGAAATTGTTAGGAAGAAACATAAAAATAAGCGAGGTGAAGAGTATGTGTTGTTCTTTCAACTGTGACACACACATGGAAAAGTTACCCTTATTAAATTGTTAGTGCCATGTTTATTTTTAATTATGATAAAGGTACTCAAAAAAATTTAAAAAAAAGAACTTTCATTTACTTTGCTTTCTTTTAATCAGTTGAAAGTGTTTTTAAGAAATGTCCAGTCCCCTGCTTAACCTTCTTTGAATGAATTTTTCTTTTTCTTGTGAAATAAATCAGGGTGATATGATTGAGGCTCTAGATTAACGGAAAAATGTTAAAAAAATCATAGTATAAATGTATAACATAAAATTATTAAAACATAGTATGATGGAAATATCCATCATCACGCAAACTTACATTTTAAGCTCAGTACAAAATAAAAAAAAGTACACCTTTGAATAATTTTTATTCTTGATGATAATTAAAAAAACAAATATTATTATCATTTTAAATTCAATTTGTTTTACATTATTGAAAAGCCAACTTGGCAGCCATTGATGTTGACGCGTCATTTCGATCGCTTGAGGATTGATTCGAAAACTTGGAAAACGTGTTAATCTGTGCTGGAAATCCAAGTAAAAAGTGGCGTGAAGATGCAAGAACTGCTTTGGATAAGTTGAAATCGTATATTTCAAAATCTGTGAATGGATCTGCTGATTTAAAGAATAGTGATGTTGTCTCGGCGTCGTTTGCAAAACCATCCTATGCTAGAATCGTGGCCGCGGTAGCCGAGTGGTATAGGTATCAGACCGTGGCTTGCCTTGTCACCAGTACCACTAAAGACCCGCCGTGTAGGGCAGCGATGCACGTTAAATCTGTCGAGAGCTGAAACGTCCCCCCGTTCGTGTGGTGTGGTAGTTAGGAGATGGGGTGTCAGCTCAGGTGTCGTCCACGTCACTTGACCATGGTTCAAAATTACGTGGTCCGTCGCCAAAAGCCCTCATGTAGCTGAACAGTGCGACGTTAATATTCAATCAATCAAGCGGCAAATTATCAGAACGGAGTTACATCCGAGAAAAATACAAGTAGGGGTAAAAAAGATGAGGACTATTAATAATAACCGTGTACTGATACAATGCGTCTCTAAGGAGGATAAATACAGATTTTTAACAGCAATAAAAGAAAAGACAAATACTCTTAAAGTGTCTTCTCCGAGGAAGAGAAACCCAAATGTCCTTTTGAAAAATCTTCCAAATGAAATTAGTGACCATGATGTTCTCCAACGTTTGAAAGATCAAAATCCGGAATTGGAAGAGAAAGTACAGTTATGGGAGGAAACAAAAATTCTTTTCACTCTTTAAAAATTCGAAAACTCCCGGCATTTGGTTTTAGAAATGAATCCAAACTGTCGAAATTTGTGCTTGAATATGAAGTTCCTGAGAGCAAACTGGAACGTTTGCAAAATCCAAGACTTCATAGCCATTAACCGCTGTTTTAAGTGCCTTGGTTATCAACATAAGGCTGCTGATTGTCAAAATGGCTTCTGCTGTTTCAAATGTGCTGGAGAACACAAGAGTAGTGAATGCAATCTCTCTACTCAGGTTTGCGTAAACTGTATACGGTTTAATAAGAAAACAAGAGATCCTAATATAAAGGTTAATTTAAATCACAAACCTTATTCTAGCTGCTGCAAATGCCATCAAGTTATGGAGAAACTTATTTCATCCCAGACAAATTATGAATAGTTTTTTTTCTCTCAACCACATTTACGTATTTTGCAACTTAATTTGCATAAATCGAAAAGTTCTACGCAGCAGCTTATTTTGAATATGGGAGCTAGAAATATTGATGTCGCGATGGTACAAGAACCTCATTCATACAAGGAATCTCTTCCTGGATTTCCATCGTCTTACAGAGTTTTCTTCATTCATTCTTTTGACATAATTAAAGCAGCTATTATTGTCAGAAACAGAAATATTTCAACTTTTCTGGATCTAAATTACCTTGATTACAATATGGTGACAGTACGTTTGAATATTAATAGAGTATCCTATTTGTTTGTATCTTATTATTTCGAACCCTCCAAGAATATTGATTTTGATTTACAAAAAATTAACCAAATTTTTTCCAGCATGCCCGTAAACAGACTTGTCTGGTCTATGGACGCCAATAGTAAATCTGAAACGTGGTTCAGTCCCCTTTCCGACTCTAGAGGCACCAAGCTCGCTGAATTTATTAGTGCCCATAACCTCTTTGTCATAAATGAAGATTGCGGTCCTACATTTTGCGGCTCTCGAAGATCTAGCTACATTGATGTAACTGCAGTTGGAACGGATTTACTAGAAGATGTTTCTTGTTGGCATTTGCCTGCTTATATGATTCTCTCTCCGACCACAAAGCAATTGAATTTGATATTGCTCTAGATTCCAACAAATGATGGCGACAGTTGTATCTTTAATCTGAAAAAAGCAAACTGGAAACTCTTTTATGACTCATCTAAATTTTTGCTATCCAGCATTAGTGATCTCATTGTCTTCTGCCAAAATCCAGAATCTCTACATGATCTCGCAAAGGAACTAATTTCTATTATTCTTAATTCTTGCAAAATGTCCATTCCGATTAAAAAACGGGGAATGCACAGAGTTCCTTGGTGGACAACAGAAATTGGTTGCATGCATTAATGCTGCAAGACGGAGATTCCAGAGATATAAAAATGTCACTTTAAAAGAAATTTATAAGAGTAAATATCAGGAGTTAAGAACTAATTATAATCTTAAACTTTTGGAAGCCAAAATAAGCTCATGGAAGAAATTTTTGGATGAAATTAATGTAAATAATGTGTGGGAAAAAATTTATACTTTTGGAGTCAAACAACAGTTTCAGAAAAGAGTTGAACTCAGTGGAATTGCTCTTTGAAGTGGAGCCGTGACTAATTCTTTAGAAGAGACAATTAATGAGGTTCTCCTCCATTCTTTTCCTGATGATTATGAGAATGATGATGATGATGATTGTCACAAGGAAATACGGAGTGACGCTCTTATCAATACCAACGTAACGGATGACTCGGCTTTTACCATCCATGAAATTAATGCTGTTATAAATAAATTGAAGTTAAAAAAAGCACCTGGCTCTGACTCTATTCCTAACGAAGTTGTCAAGAAATTGCATGAATGTACCCTGATCTTTTCCTAACAGTTTTTAACTCATGTCTTCGTCTCAAGACTTTTCCTCGCTGTTGGAAAACAGCTAGAATTATTCTAATTCCAAAAGTCAATGATGTCCTTGTCCCTAAGTTAGACAACCTAAGGTGTATCAGTTTGCTGTCAACTTTGGGTAAATGTTTTGAAAGACTCATTATCAACAGAGTAGCCTGGCGTTTATACAAAGATAATTACTTCAATAAAAACCAATTTGGTTTTATGCCTCAAAAATGTACGGAAGACGCCTTGGTGAAACTTAATGAAATTGTTTTAAAAGGAAAAAAAAGAAGCCTTCATACACTCCTGGTTTTCTTGGATATTAAGGGTGCTTTTGATAATGCTTGGCGGCCTGGTATTTTGAGTCTATTAAAAAGATCAAACATCCCTAGCAACTTATTTGCCGTCATTTCCAGCTTCTTGAAGGATAGATCTGGGACTTTATCTTTAGGTCATTCCTCAAAAGAGAAATTTTTGAACAAGGGATGTCCTCAGGGATCTGTTTCTGGACCTTTTATATGGAACGTCATTATAAATGATTTTTTGGAAAAAAATCTTGGCTTTTTCTTCCTGTGAAACGATTGCTTTTGACGATGACTTACTTCTTTGTTTCCAGGGAAAGTCTTTTCATGACATAAGCAGATAAGCGCAGCTTACTTTTGAATTTGCATCAACCTGGACAAATAATTATAAATTAGAGTTTAATGCAGTTAAGTAAAAAGTTATGTTCTTGGAGAAGAGAGAAAACAACGCTCTCACTGGCAACCTCACCCTTAATGGGTTTTCTCTTGATTGTGTGAAAGAACTAAAATATCTTTGTGTTGTCCTTGACAGTAAATTCTGTTGGGAACAACATGTTTTCTATCTTTGAAATAAATGTAAAAAAATTCTGCTAGGGCTTATAATAAAGTTGCCAGAAATAGCTTTGGGATAAATTCTAATGTATAATTCCTCATTTATAAACAAGGCATTGTTCCATTTATTTGTTACGGCTCACAAATCTGGGGATCCGCCTTGAAGAAGAAAATAAATTGGCGTCTTTTACGAAAAATTCAACGAAGAATTCTTCTCCGAGTTATTTCTGGGTATCGAACGATATCATACGAAGCTGTGTTTGCTATTTCGGGCTTTCCACCTATTGACATCCTTATTATCGGAAATAAAGAATTCAAGATTGCAACGAAGAACTGTACCAATAAGAGTCTAGATGGTTCCCTGAGAGTTTCTGAGCTCCCTCATCCTTCTGAACGATTTCCCGTTAACTTGGTTAATTACCGTAAAAATATTGAAAACAACTTTCCAGTTGTCTGCTTTACAGATGATAGCAAAATCAACACTAAGGTTGGCCTTGCATTTGTTATCTTCCAAGATTTTATTGAAATTGAAACTCGCCAATTTAGAATAAGAGATGAGTGTAGTGTATTTCAGGCTGAATTACACTTTGCATAGCTCAAGCAGTCTCTTGGATCTGCGCAATAATGAAATCCTCTCATCGAATTTCTTAATTTGCAGCGATTCCCTATCAACTTTGTGTGCCTTAAATAACATTTATTCCCAAAATAAACTAATAGTTAAAACGCATATTAATCTCGATTTTCTTCGAAGTAGAGGAGTACAAGTTTTTTTTTCTTTTGTTCGAGGACATACGGGAATCTATGGCAATGAACGTGCTGACTGGCTTGCAAAAGAAGCGACAAAATTAAGCGATCTGATTCCTATGAGCATTCCAAAATCATATCATAAGAAAGTTTTTAAAGAAAAGATTATTTCCGAGTGGAATAACTTGTATCAAATTTGAAATAATGCGCATCTCGCCAAGGAATTTATTCCTTCTATTCAGAGCCGTTTAAAGGCTAAGCACTTTCATCCTAATTTTAAACTTACCCAGTTTCTAACTGGGCATGGAAACTTTAATCATATTTAAAGCGCTTCAATTTGTCGCCTACTGACCAGTGTTCTTGCTCCAGTGACACAATCCAGAATGCCAAGCATCTGATTCGTGCTGGTACTAAATTCTCTTCGGAAAGACGTACACTCATGAATTGCCTACAAAAGAACAATATAGTCTGGCCTCCTCCTTTCTCTGCCTTTGTTGAAGGAAAATCATCTTTTACATCGTTTTGTGCATACATTAATAGCATTTTTTCCTGTATTATTTAGATTCTAAATTTTGTGTGTTTGTTAACATTTTCTGTAAGTGAATATACATGTATATATATATATATATATATATATATATATATAAAAGTATATATATATATATATATATAAAGAAATATGTATTATTTATCAAAAACAAGAAATAATAGATAAAGAACATAACAAAAATTACGTAATAAAAATATGAAAGCTGAACATGAAGAACAAAATTATAGAGAAATAAAAATCGAACTACAAAAAGAAGAACCTAGCGAGTCAGAAAGCAATTTCGGACTTAGGACCGAATAAGTGGGGTTAAACTAGTTTGAAGGCGCCAACCTTAGGGGGAAGGTTGGCGCCTTCAAACTAGTTTAACCCCCACTTATCCGGTCCTAAGTCCGAAATTGCTTTCTGACTCATAGGTTCTTCTTTGTAGTTCTTTTATTTCTATAATTTTGTTCTTCATGTTCAGCTTTCATATTTTTATTACGTAATTTCTTGTTATGTTCTTTTCTATTATTTTTGTTTTGATAAATAATACATATTTATTTTGTATATATTATATATATATATTTATATTTATATATGTATATATATATATATGTGTGTGTGTGTGTGTGTGTGTGTGTATGTATGCTTTATGTTTTTGTGTATTTTGAACATTTTTTTTTGTTATCATGTTTTCTTATCTTCCTCATTGTATAATTTTATTATTGATTATCTCCGTTTGCATGTGAGCAATCTTGTATTTAATTCTGTATTTGTTGTATTTGCATCCACTACCCCCCTTTTGGTTCCCATTTGTGCCTATATCCTTCTACATGTAATTTCCAATGTTTTGAGTATTGACTTACGTTTGTAAGCCTTGTGTTATATTTGTTGGCACACAAGGAGTCTAACTAGAGTCTCAAAAAAAAAATAAATTCATCTGCATCGGGGCACTCGTTCGTCAGAATTTTTCGCCATCAAAGCCGGCTTCTGATAGCGAACTACCTTCTAACTGGTCCAAGTATAATCTTCGATGTCCCTCTCTTCTAAATTTCACTGCAAAAACAACATAAAATAAACATACAGTAAAAAATGTTTTCGTCATACATTAGAAGTGAAACAAGTACATAATGATGTAAATTTCTGTGACATAATATTAGGAAGATTATTTGAGGTATTCAATATAAATTGGACAGAATGTAACCGAAACACAAAAAACAAATCTTTTTCCCATTCATTATCGCTTTTATTACCCCCCAAAAAATATATCTAAAATTATTTATTAAAAACATTTAATAAAACGCATGTTTCTTCCAACCATAATAAACAGCGGAATGATAAGTTCAAACCCGCTGTAATGATCGTGACATTTGATTTCACTGGCCACTGTTTCTCCTTTTTTCTGGTAGCATACGGATACCGTGTAGAAAGAACGCTTCTTCTTTTGCGGCTATCCATGAATCAACAAAATTTTTGGTATCTTCATATGAGGTGAAATGCTGCTGAGATAGGCCATGTGCCATCGATCGCAACAAGGGGTAATTGGAAGGGGCAATATCTGGTGAATACGGTGGGTGGGGTAAGACTTCCCAAATGAGTGTTTCTAAGTAGTTTTTGACCGCTGCCGCAACTTGTGGACGAGCATTATTTGGAGGAGAATAATTTTGTTGTGTTGGAGTAGTAGTGGGCGTGTTTTTCATTAAGTGTTCAGCTCAATCTCATCAACTGAGTTCGGCAGAAAGCTCCAGTAATGTTTTCATTCGGTCTGAGTTACTCATAATACATGACACCAAGCTGATTCCACGAAACACACAGCATGAGTTTCTTTCAATGAATATTTGACCATTGAAGATTGACCACGTGTGTTTTTCATAATTTCTTCTTTTTCCATAATTTTTGGGCTATCATAGTGGATCTATTTGTCATCACCAGAGGCTATACTTTCAAAAAACTTTCTTTTACACCTGGCTAGCAGCATTTCATACGTGCAAAATCGACCTTCAATGTCTTTCGTCTTCAATTTACAAGGAAACCAATTTTTTTTATTCTGAATCACTCCCAGGGATTTTAAACGATGTGAAATTGCTTGTTGGGGCATCCCTAATGTAAGTGCAAGTTCTTCTTGCAGTTGACGCGATTCCTCCGCTACTTTCTTTGTCTTCGACGTCAAAAACTCACCATTCTTTTAAACTTTTGAAACCCCTCACAACTTTTCTAACTCAACTCAGCCTCACCGCAAGCTTCTACAAAAAGTCGATGCGCCTCAGCTGCAGATTTTTTTCAAATTTAAGAGTAAATCAAAATTTACCGCAAATGACACTTATTTGTTTCAGTACTTCATATTTTCGCACGGAAAAATATCATGTGATGCTGATACAAAATCGCTAATACTTCAAGGCTATGATGTTTCCAGATGTCCAACGTTATGATATGAGTTTTTTCATCTATAAATTTCAACCATAACTTATTGGTAAGTCCGTTTGTGTCAAAAGGTAGAAATTTATTTGTACTCCTTATAATTTTATGAATTTGATTGAAATGATAAGTAACGTCAGTATACACAAATATGAAGAAAAATAATTAACTGTACCCTATAACTGAAAATCGGAGACAGTCACTCAAATATTCCCAACCCGTGGCCTGCTGAAGGCATTTTAGTGTCCCCACATTTGAATTTGAGCTTATCAGCTGTTTGTAGTAAAAACACTTTTTATCCTCGAAAACATTTACTTTATATGTTTGATATCTAGTTAAGAAAAATATTCACTGAAAATAACGAATGTTTAAAAAAAATGTAACTGTATTGTAAATATTTAAAAAAAAATTTCCTTTGAACTTTTTTGAAACCAATGGAATGTAACAATATCTTTTCACTTGGAATCAATTATAGTGTTGCAGAACAATCCCCCTTTTTTATATAAATTTTCTGATTATACTATTTTTTGGCAGACATGTGGCCCGTGGATCTTTGTGTATTTATTGATGTGAGATCCGCGGATCCTTGTGAATTTTTTGATATGCCCCTCGGAGTAAAAGATTGAAGACCCATTTAGGCTTCCTTCACACCATACGATTCCGAGTCTGTCGGATCAATCCAATCGCAGCGATTCTGAATGAACCAAGATTTATCTTCATACCACCAAGAAAGTCAATACAGGCCAAATTTTTGTAGCACATAACAAGTGTTTTTTTGATTATATATTTGAAAATGGTTTTACTCGGTTTTCTAATACATGAATGAATTAAAAATGTTACATGTCATTTACATTTTCTTTGTTTTATCTAACATATAACAAAATTTGAGATCTATGTAGTAATAAAAAGGGAATCTCTTAAGAAAATTAAAATTATTGACAGTAATGGTGTTTTATTGTATTTTAGAATTCTTATAAATATTTAATTTTTTCTGTCCCAAAACTAAATAACTTCGTATCAAATTAATTTCTGAAGCTATTTCATAGATTCTTCAGAATATAAACCCCCTCCCCCCCAAAAAATAAAAAAAAGCAAACCCATATTTTGCTTCAAAGTATTATTAAGTAAAGAATAAAGTTTTCAAATTTCTAAAGTAGAATAAAATAATACTTACAAAACTAAATTTATTATTTACGCAATATTAGCAAGGATAAAATACAGCCTGCACATTCGACAACAAGAGCTAGAGTTAATTTACAAAATGAAAATGATACTATGAATACCAAAAATAAAAGTGCCATCTATTGGCATAAAAACAAACTCATGTTAACCCTAACTATAAAGTTATTATCTTCAACACATTTCAAATCAGTTCCTTAAATAGAAACTTTATATGATATAATCACTAGCAACATAAACAATAAAAAAATCAACACTCAATTTGTTTGAATTCACTTTTTCTTTAAGAAATTGTTTCCGGCTGCTGGGGTGAATGACTGAAGAAAATCTAACCTGCTGAATCGCGCGGGGACGAGATTCATGACGGATAGAACCGGATTTGTTTGGGGCGAAGGCAGAAAGTGAATCTCTTGGCTTATTTGAGCGGGAAATTAGGAAGGCGAATCCTGGTCGATTGGATAAGAATGATGGCGAATGAATCGGAATTGTTGAGTGTGAACGGGGCCTTTGATTCACCCATCAACTGAAGATTTTTATTTGCTCAGCAGAAACCATTGAATTCGTTTTGTTTAAGTAATGCTAATTAGTTTTTTCTATCGAATAATTGGTTCAAGCTCTGGTGCTTTTCGGAAGAGCTTTAATTCTGTCGATATTCAGTCCTCACACTGAAGTGGCATATCTGATCAGGTAACATCCTTCATAGTTGACCGAGGTGTCAGCTCGGTGGATTAGAGGTAGTGCGCCCAATTCATAAGCCTAAGGTTCATTCCGGCTGAAGTCAATAGATTTTGTAAATGTAAGTAATATGATTATGCAGAAGTAATATGATTATGCACGCAAGTAATATGATTATGCACGCAAGTAATATGATTATGCAGAATGTAAAAGATTTCTTGAGTATCGATTTGGCTTAAATTAAAATGAGTTCAAGCGTCAAAATTTGGTAGCTAGAGCCCACATTAGATGGTGCCACCATAGAATGGCTCTCACACTTGGGGGACTTGCCGTGTATGCAAACGTCTGGTTGACAATACGCAGCCCATTAAAAAAATAGTTGACTATGGCTCAAAATTATCAAGTCTGTCACCTTTGTACGCAGTCGAAATGAGACGTACATAAACTATTAAGCAATCAATTTATTGGGATAAAAGTATAGAACAGACAGACCGTTAGAACAATATTTTATATCCTTTGATTTGTTATGTCTACTGTAAGAATGTGAATTTATGAATACACGTGTGGAAAATAATTTACTAAGGCCTACATAGTGATAGAAAGTGATCAATACATAGTGATAAATTTATTCAAATGGCAGCAAAATGAAAAGGTAAGACTTTTTGGTACTTAGGGGTACTATCGCAACACACACACACACACACACACACACACACACACACACACACACACACACACACACACACACACACACACACACACACACACACACACACACACACACACACACACACACACACACACACACACACACACACACACACACACACACACACACACACACACACACACACACACACACACACACACACACACACACACACACACACACACACACGCACACGCACACACACACACACACACACACACACACACACAATCGTCTACTCTATTAACAACTCTCCAAGTTGGTAGCCCCGATTTCCTACGGTACGTACTTGCTGAACCGGCAACCATGAACCGGCAACCATTACTCAGGTTTCTTTCGTAAAAATAAAAGAAATTTATAGTTATTTTGCATGCTTTTGTTTAATTTGCATTGTAAAATGCTCGGGTGGAATCTTGCAACTAAGTTTTGAAGGTCATGTATTCAACCGATTAAAATGAAATTTTGTATACACGTTTAGTTTGGATGACAATGCATTTTTTGACAACTCATATTCCAATATTGCAATTAGTTAAAAAGATATTAATTAAAGCAATTTGTTAATTAAAGCAAGCTCATGTCTTCCTCCGATTGAGCTGAAATTTTGTATACACATTTAGTTTGTATGACAATGCATATTTGACTATTTATATTTTGATATCGCAATTAGTTAAAAATGTATTAATTAAAGTAATTTGTTGTTGTTGTTGTTGACTAATTCCTCCTGTCTAGCCGCAGGCTAGACCAGGTCCATGAGCCCAAGAGTCCTCAGGAAATCGTACACCAAAAGAGGACTGGAATAGATGTCCTCCCTTTCAAGTCCTGCACAAAACAAAAGATGATCTGGAGTTGCCTGTACCAAATTGCATTTAGTACAATTCTCGTAAATTTTCTGGCCTAAGTTAAAGGAAAGGCCTCTAATGTGTCCACTTGCAAGCCTACTAATAGTTGTTTGGACGACTCTATCCGCCTTGATGGAAAGGGCACCACCTGGGGCCTGCCTATTATACCAGGGGTGAGTCGGAGGAGTCTTCCATAGTTCTTGAATCAAAGATTTCGTTTTAGAAAAAATTTCCGAGAAAGTCAAAGTTCTTCTCGACATTAAATTTTCAGTGACACCTTCCTTGGCTAAAAGGTCAGCTGTGTCATTGCCAAAGAGACCAATGTGAGATGGAATCCATTGGAAGTAAATCTCATGTTGCTGGGAAAGTTCTTTAAGATTTTTAAGAATTGAGACCGATGTTTTGTCTCCAACATTTGTCCAGTCGCTAATGTGTTGGATAGCACTTCGGCTATCACATAATATCCATATTTCATCAGGAGATGTCATCGTCTTGATGATTCGGAGAGCTTCATCAATGGCAATTAACTCGGATCTAAAAACAGAACAAAGTCCGAATTCCTAATTTTTATATTATGAGAACAATTAGGAGCCTTTATAAAGATGCCACTGCCACATGAGTTTTGTTCGTCTTTGCTACCGTTGGTATAAATTTGCATTGCAGTAGCTGGAATTTTGTTAATAATCTCCAATGCTAATTGACGTAAATATTCAGGTGGATCTTGATTTTTGGAAGTATGAGCTCCCATTTCTGGTTTAAAATGGACTCTAGGCAATCCCTCCTGAGGGTTAAATACGTTCTTCAAAAATGTTCTTCAATGTCCTGATCTAATAGGTCCATCACTTGCATTCGAGAGAAAGGACTGTCTCTTTTTTAGTCTGTGTCTGTTTGTCCAGGTTATGAGATATGCAGATGTGCGGTTATAATCTCCGTAACTGTAAAGTTTACAAAAAGTACTTTGAAAGCAGTAATTTTCTTCTCAGATCCAAGGGCATTATATCAGCTTCGAAAAGAACTAGATCTGTGGGACAGCTATGTCGCATGCCAGTGATAATTCTAGCAGCGCTTGATTGTACTCGGTTCAGTTTCGCCAAATTAGTACGTGATGCACTGAAATAAATTTGAGAGCCATACTCTAAGACAGGTCTGATCAAAGAGGTGTATGTCAGTCTGAGAGTACCAGCATCAGCACCCCAGTCCCTTCCAGCGATGTATTTCAGTAAGTCAAGTCTCCTTCTGCCTTTGTTTATCACATAGTCTATATGCTTGTTGCTAAGTATCTCAGGATCCAAAATGTACCCCAAATATTTAGGGTGTTTTTCATAGAGAAGGGATTTGCTTTCCATAAAAATTTGAGGTTGATAATTGTATAAACGTCGGTTAGTCGTGAAGAAGCTAGAGGTTGACTTTGATACATTAAAGATCAGTTTATGTTGCTCAGCAAAAATCTGTATGTCAGAAAGGGTAGTATTGATCGCGGTTTCTATATGGACGACGTCAGAGTTAGAGTTCCAGAGGACGATATCATCAGCGAAAAGCCCCACCTCACACCTTCTAGAGATGATTTTCTCAATGCCCGCAATGTATAAGGAAAAGAGCAAGGGGCTCAAGACTGAGCCTTGCGGGACACCTTGGCTGAGCCTAAAGGTTTTAGATAAAGAGTCTCTAAATCTCACTCTGATCTCTCGATCTTTCAAAAAGTCGAAAATCCAAGATAGGGCTCTGTCTCTAATGCCAAAGGTGTTGAAAAGCTTTATGATTAATTTATTTCTCCAAACTCTATCAAATGCTTTTGAAAGGTCAAGAAAAACAGCAACTGTATGATGTGATGGTCTAAGGTTTTGGGAGTCTCGAACTCTCTGTCCGAAGTACAAAATCTGATCCGCAGTAGAGTGTCCCCTTTTAAAACCATATTGTTCGATTGAGATCAAGTCATTAGAATTTAGATAGTAAGTAAGTCGCTCAAGAATAATCTTTTCCATAAGCTTACAGGAGAAGTTTGTTAAGGCAATCGGCCTGAAACTTTCAGGATAGCTAGCTTTCTTGCTTGATTTCCTAATAGGAATAATCAGGGCTTTTTTTTCAATCACGGGGAAGTCTTCCAAGTCTCCAAGACAAGTTAAAGATTTCTAAAAGACTCTTCTTTCCCCAATCACTAAGTCTAGAGATCATCTGGCCATGAATATTGTCAGGCCCGGGAGATTTAGATGGATCAAGGTTGCTCAAAGCCATATTAAGTTCCTGCATTGTAAAGAACTCTTTAAATATAGGGATTCCATGCTCTGAGCTGCGACATCCATGAACTAATTTTCGAGCATAATTCTCTGTATCCTTGTCCATTGCATTAAAATTCAGTTTACTCGTCTTTTGGTAGTAGGAACCCAACAAATTGGCCGAAGTTTTACTGTCAGAGGAAATCTGTCCATTGTCATCAATGAAAGTATTACACTCCTCCTGTTGCGGTTGAGTAATGCTCAAAGATTTCATGAGTTTCCAATACCTAATACCAAAGTAATTTGTTCGGATGGAATCTTGCAACTCAATTTTGAATCTAATGTATTTAACCGATTGATCTGAAATTTTGTATACACGTTTAGTTTAGATGACAGTGCATGTTTTGATAATTTATATTCCGATATCGCAATTAGTTAAAAAGATATTAATTAAAAAAATATTACCCATACTAGAAGCTTACTTTACCAGTTTCAATGAGTCCTCGTGGCCTAGTGGCTAGAGTAGCTGGCTTCAAATGAATTAACCTGGGTTCGATTCCCGGAAGCTCGCAGTTTTTTAAATTTGCTTTAAATCACTTTAATTTTCTTTCGTAAATTTTTTCCCTTGATCAAATTTAAATTTCTACGTTCTTTCCAATTTTACAACCTTATTTAACTTGCAATGTAAAATGTTCGGGGGAATCTTGCAACTCAATTTTGAAGGTCATGTCTTCAACCGATTAAGCTGAAATTTTGTATATACATTTAGTTTGGATGAGAATGTATGTTTTGACAATTTATATTCCGATATCGCAATTAGCTAAAAAGATATCAATTAAAGTAATTTGTTCGGGTGGAATCTTGCAGCTCAATTTTTAAACTTATGTCTTCCTCCGATTGTGCTGAAATGTTGTATAAACGTTTAGTTTGGATGACAATGCCTATTTGACCATTTATATTCCGATATCGCAATTAGTTAAAAATGTATTAATCAAAGTAGTTTGTTCGGGTGGAATATCTTGCAGCTCACTTTTGAAGCTGATATCTTCAACCGATTGAGCTGAAATTTTGTATACACGTTTAGTTTGGATGACGAAGCATGTTTTGATTATTTATATTCCGATATTGCAAATAGTTAAAAAGATATTAATTTAAATCCCTTTTTCCTCGTTAGCTTTTTATTCCGCCTAGCATTTTATCGGATTGAGCTTAAAGAAGTTCCGATTTTTCAACCTTTTTTAAAAAACCGTTTTATTTTTTCAATCAAACTGAGACGAAAATAATTACATAATCGGAAAGATCATTTTCTTTGTCTCTATACTGTTTAATTCTATTAAAAAATAGTGATATTTTCTATTTTTTACGATATTTTCTAAAATACATTTTCGTGCAAATTATTTCTTAATCATTCTGTATGGATTTTGTTTTGTTTTAATGACTCTATATTTTGCACTAAAAAAGTGAAAGCTTTTCTCTTTTAGAATCAGTCATTTAAAAAATTAAATACCAAAAGCATTTTTTTCTACGATTTTTTAAAAATTACTCATATTTTTAATGAAACATTTAAAAACTTCGTTATTTTTAGAGCTATTTCACAAAACTTTTTTTTCATTTATAGAATAGTATTATCCAAATTTTGCTCAAAGATTTAAAAAATTGGTTTAAAATTACGGATTTTATAAAAAATTTGTTTTTAATATTGTATTATAGTAAAAGCAGAAAAAAGAATGAGCTTTAATATTTTGATTAATTTTGCTTTGTCCAATGTTGTTTGGGTCTTACATTGTTTATCCCCCCCCATATTATCTTATTGTTGCGTCCCGAGCGAAATATCTATCATATGTACGTGATCCGGCGGGAAAAAAGATTAAGTACCCCTGAGCTAGCCTGTTCAAAATTAACCGGCAAACAACCTTGCAACAAAGATACGTTGAATGAGATGAACAGACTGAGAAACCTGTCCAGCGATAACTAAAAAGAAAAAAATTAATTAAAAGTAAAAAAAAAACTTTTTAAAGACAAGCTTTTATTTGAATGCTCTAAAGAGAATAAAATAAACATTTGTTTTAAAATTTTTTTTTACTATCAACTTATAACGTCATTGCACAATTTATGATATAAAAGCTTGTCGCGAGATTTACCTGCGTAGATAAACAAGCAAATTAAATAACTTGATCTGATTGATTTTAATTTTTAAAATTTTCAAACGAAGTAAATAAGTGTACGTAAATCTCTCGACAAGCTTTTATGTCATAAATTGTGTAATGATGTTATAAGTTCATAGCAAAAATTTTTTTAAAACAAATGTTTATTTTATTTTTTTCAGAGCATTTAAATAAAAGCTTGTTTTTAAAAAGTTTTTTTTTTTACTTTTAATTTTTTTCTTTAACGTCCATTTCAATATAAATATAAAAAAACGTTTCAATTTTTTCTGTTCGTTCATTCTTTTTATCCAAATAAAATCGTTAAAAAAAAGGAACAGTCAACCCAAGCTAGAAAAACTCGTATCTGAATCGTGTAAAATATTCGTTTGAAGTGTGTGAATTTTACTTTGAAGACACTTATTCGAGAACATGAAAAAAATTCTCCTCGTTTGTGTAAAAAGGCAGGAGTTAAAATTTTACCCACAGAACAGGAATATTCAAACATATTTCACACGCTTTCGTTATAATCCTCTTAGATGAAAGAGCGGAGAGCATAAAACGAATTCAGTCGTAAAGAATGGAATTTTTGAAATTTATTGGATGGTATAAAAAAGGTTATGTTCCTTGAGAATACAACTGGTTTCTTAGAAAAATGTCCGAACCTATTGGAAACTAGAAAATGTTTTCTTATATTTGCGTATTATACACAGTTTAAAAGATTTCTTCTTCGGATTACTATTCAGTTCAAAAATTAAACGAGATTCTTCACTTATGAATAAGTTACAAAGTACCCTATTTGGATCTCAGATACAATATTATACTATGATACTACACAAAGAAAATCACCATGGTTCACAGAAATACACAAAGTAGTAGTACCAAGTAGGGATAGCAATATCGGACCAAAAATTTAATACCGGTATTCGGTATTTTTTAGATCTTGTGAGAACCCCCCTCCCCGGGTTCCACCCTGGACACTAAGATTAACTTGAGGCAAAGAATGACCAGATTCCATTTGTTTAATAACAAATTATATTTATTCACTTAGTTCAAAATACAAATATACAACTATATGTCTACCTCAAAGGGATTTACCTTTCCAATTAAATTAAATTACTAAATATGAAATTAATCAATTATTAAGCTCAATATCGAACGAGTTTACCGGAATAGAAGGTCCAAGAAATACACGCAACTTGAATTATTATCATTCACTAAGATTTAACTAACTTTATTATATTCACGCTTGTGGTAAGATGTACTAAGCTAGAATATATCACCTGGTTGTAATACCGATCTCTCCAGGTAGATTAATCCTTCTAAAGCTACTTCGCTGAATGATAACAGCAATACTCCAATATCGTAATCCAATTGAATCTTTCTAACCTCGTCACTACTGTTGCTGACTCAATAGCCTTCTCCTCCGCTAATTGGTCCCTGGACATCATTGGGCACTGGAACGCGAAGCGTTCCTCCGTCCCTTACTTAATGTATTGGGCGCTTAACGTTGTTTGCCTGTGTTGGAGATCGTGCATCCTGATTGGTGGACATGGAAGGAGAAAGTGGGAATAAGAAAACTGGTGGTTTCAGCGGTCTAAAAAAAAATTCAAAGACTAAATTCGTGCTAGCAGACGAGCTCCTCGTCTGCTATTGGTCGTCAGGGATTTGTGAGCAAGAACTCTATTCGCTGTCCTGGTGTCAAGTAGTGAAATTAAGTTTTATAGTTGGGAAAAATAGTGGAATGCCTGTATGGGTAGCAGTGAATTGAATTTAAATAAAATTAAATAAGTAAGATGAACAAAAATGAGAAAAGAAAAAATTTAGCAAAAAAGGTGGTCATTCGCTACACGGGAATGACCGGGAATTATTGTTATGGTGGATTATATGAGTCCAGTAGAATTCTCCTGGGCCTCTTTTTACAAATGTTGGGATCATAGTTTTCGAGATTTCGAATATTTTCATTGTTAATATTTGGAAGATTTCCAAAGAATTTTTGACCTAGTTTTTGAATATGAGATTTAAAGGTAGGAATTTTAAGAACTTTATAAATATTTCTATTTCTGGTAAACCTGTAAGCTTTAGTGATGCTTCTAATTAAAGTGTTTTGAGCATTATCCAATATTTTAGATTAGTATTAGCTGCATAGCCCCACACAGGACATCCATACGCGAGAATGGGCCGCAGAACGGCAGTGCAGAAAAGTACCTTGTTATAGATATTTAATTGAGAATTCCGGCAAATTAAGGGGTAAATTGATCGCAATGCGTTCCGGAATTTATCACGCGCGTGTATGATGTGTTGTTTCCATGTGAGATTTTTCTCTAAGACAAGACCTAGGTATTTAGTGCTCTGAGACCAGTGTAGTGGTGTGGAGTACAGGGTAGGTGGTGTGCATGGTTTTCTTCTCCTGGTGAAGAGAACCGCAACTGTTTTGTCGACATTAATTTTAATTTTCCATGGGTTAAAGAATTCTTCGAGTAAAAGTAGATGTGCATTAAGTGCTTTAGTTATTGTGTCATGATTTTTGTAGGTAGCCGAAATGGAAGTGTCATCCGCATAAATATTAGTCATAGTTAGAGGATGTGGGGGAATATCATTAATGTAAATATTGAAATGAAGGGGTACAAGCAAACTTCCTTGCGTGACACCATTTTTGATATAAATAGTGTTAGAAAGAGAGTTATTAACAATAACTTGAAAAGACCTATTGACAAGGTAGGAGTTAATTAAATGAATTAGTGCAGGAGGGAAGTTGTTAATATATAATAAGTTTGTAAATGAGACCATTCATCCAGACTCTGTCAAAAGCTTTCTGAATGTCTAGAAAGACAGCTCCAGTGGACCTGCCTCTCTGAAATCCAGAAGAGATTTTTTCAGTCAATCTGAGTAGAGGGTGATAAGTAGAGAGGTGCCTGATGAATCCGTATTGATTAGGATTTATGAAATTAGTATTATCCGTAAAGTTATTTAACCTATTAAGAATTATGTACTCCGTTAATTTACTGAGAATACTTAGGAGGGAAATGGGTCTGTGACTCGAGGGAGAATTACTGTTCTTTCCTTGCTTTTTGATTGGGAAAACTAGAGCAATTTTCCAGTTATTTGGGAAAGGTCTAAGTAGTAAGATTTTATTAATTCAAAAAGTTAGTAGAAGGATAATCTTAAGTGGGAAATTTTGGACCATTTTATTAGTAATATTGTCTTTACCTGCGGCTTTATTATTAGAAAGAGTTTTAACATAGCTAAGAACTTCGTCTGGATCAGTAGGAGTGATGGGAAAGGGCGAGGGGTGAGAGAAAAAGTTTTCTAAAGTACTAGTAATCCTATTATCAATAGGGTAATCACCATCAGGCCTTTCGTTTTCACTAAAGTTATCTTTAAGGGTTATAGCAAGAAGGTTAGCTTTCTGATCATCACTGCAAGTGAGGCCAGAAGAGCTGTTGAGATTAGGTCAGTGTTTCTCAAACTTTCAATACTGGCGACCCAATTTTCAGTCATAATTTTTGTCGCGCCGCCCCCCCGTACAACAATAATGTATTAACTGCAATAAAAATGCAATTTCACGCTAAAGCTACAATGCGATCTCAATTATAAACTGTATAAGTATTAAATTTTGTATATGTTGCTTTTAAGTAGTATATATTTTAAGAAAATTACTTAAAATATATATTACTTACTTATATATATTATTATGTTATTTTTTCCTCTAATTTTTAATTGGAACAAATCTCAAAATGATATATTTAATTAAAGATATATTTCCTTCAGCATCTATTTCTCAAAGTACAAATGTCATTAGAAAAATAGTCTAGTCTATGTTGCTCTCTATCATATCCATCACATTTGGCATTATCGGGTACGTTTGCGTGAGTCTGGGCAGCCTATCGGACGTCTGCGCAAAACATGTAAAATGCTTTTCCTCGTACAATTCCAGTCAGTTTTGGTCGACTCGGTACTTTTATAGCTACCGAATCTAGCTTGAATGTATATTTTTTAATTTGCACGTTTATTGTAATTCACGGTAATTAAGTATTTACGGCAGTAGATTAAAACAAAATCATACATACATTTTTAAGTTGTAAGCGAGCATTTGACGATAATAAAGGATTAACAAGTACAAAGACGAGCATGGTTTCGAAAATTAAATCAAGGAAATATTCTTAAAAATACTTAAATTTTGGATTTACCACTACTGAAGTAAATGATGGGAAAAAAGCCCCAGCTCGTTATGTGTTAAAACTTACAAATCTGAAGAACAACATGCGAAAGTTGTTTTTAAAACCATGTAAAATCATTTAGCCATGTTGGCAAAGAATTTTAAAAAGTATTTTCTTGATGAGGACAACTTGGTAGCAAGTAACGAGTGGATTAGGGGTCTATTTCAAGATACTCCAGAAGGGCTCTCAACATCCGAAGAAGAAATTTTCATAGATTTCACATCCAGTGAAAGATTAAAAGGCAATTTTGTAATAAATCGCTCTTTGAATTTTGGGTAGAGATGGATGGTGAATTTTCTGCACTTAAAACAAAAGCACTTCGTATACTATTACCATTTTCAACATCCTACTATGTTAAACCGGATTTTCTGCGGTGGCTGGTTTGAAGACAAAATATAGATTTTAGCTAAATAAAGAAAAATAACTCAGTGTCAATATCTGATATTATAAACCTTCCTTTGAAAAACTTTGCTCTACAAGACAAGCCCATGTAAGTCACTAATAATTATTAAACTTGTTCTTAATTTAGTATTTATAAATTATTTATAAAATACCTTCTTCAGTACTGATACATTAAACGTATACTGGCTGAAACACCGGCTCTTCGCACGAGTTCATTTTTTTAAAAAAATGTAACATTATTCTTGATATAATAGCTGAACTGTAAAGAGAGTAAAAATGCGTGCACGACAATGTATACAAAAATGTAAAATGATTTTTTTTAGATAAATGCTATAATTGTAAATAACTGTTTAAAAGAACTGTAATTTTAAACCTCACAGAATTTGCATTTAGAATTAATGTTAAATTATGAAAAAGAATATAAAATTCCTATAAAGAGTAATTTTGTTACTTTTTAATACACTCTGTCGCAAAAAATATATGCACCCAGAAGAAATTGAGCTACATTCACGAAATTTGGTATGCATGTAGTGTATATGAAAATAAACAAATGATTAAAAATTCAGAACAAAATATCATTTTATTAAGCGGTTACAGCTTGTAAAAGGTTAAAAATCAGTAAGTAGTAAAGCCACCTCTGGCAGCTATACAAGCCGAAATTCGGCGTGGCATCGATTCAATTAGATCACTTATGACCCCCTGTGGAAGATCCTGCCATAGTCTTTGCATCTGCGCAGTTAATTCTCCTGTATCTCGGGACGGCTGCAGTTGCCTTCCCAGCGCGTCCAGACATGCTCTATTGGCGAAAGATCTGGTGACCTGGCAGGCCATGGTAGGACGTCATATCCTTGAAGACATTGTTGGGAGAGTCGCGCAGTATGTGGACGAGCATTATCCTGTTGATAAATGGCACCTGGGCGACTTGATAGCATGGGTAGCACAATCGGCGTTAAAATATCGTCCACGTATCTGCGAGCTTCAAAGTGCCTTGAAGGACCACTAAAGATGATCGTGTGTCCCAAGAAATTGCTCCCCACACTGTCACACCTTGTGAAATTGCTGTATGCCGCTCGACAATAAATGCCGGATCGGACCGCTGGCCGGTGCGCCTCAGACACGTGTGCGGTGGTCATCATCACTGAGACTGAATCGGGATTCATCACTGAAGATGACACGTCTCCAGTCTGTCACACTCCAAGTTGCCCGAGGTCGGCAAAAATCCAGTCGACACTGCCTATGATGTGGGGTCAGTGGTAAGCGTCTTAGCGGACGTCGGCTCCTCAAAACTTCGGTCAGTCGTCTCCTTATGGTTTCTTTTGATGGCACTGGATGTCTGGAAGGAGGTAAGTGGCGTTGAATCGATGCTAAAGCGACGTTGTTGGTGCCGAAGTGGCCACTCTTCTGATTGCACGATCCTCGCGATCATTTGTGTTCCTGGGACGTCCTGACCCTCCCGCGACGGTACACTCTACCTTCTGTGATCCACTGTTGCCAACACTGAGCAACTACCATATCGCTCCGACCGAGGTGGCGGCCGATACGTCTATTCGACCAACCTGCTTCTCTGAGGCCTATTATACGGCCCCTATCAAAGTCCGTCAGCTGCTCGTACTGCCGCCGGTTACGTCTTAGAGGCATCCTAAGTCTCAATATCGTCTATCAAAGTCATCAGATTCGTTTGGATAGCCGTACGGCGCTCGTACTCATGCTTTTAAACTCTCCCAGTTGCGCAACTAATATGCGCATAGCACAAGCCTTGTCTCATTGGCTTCGAAATTTTAATCATTTGCATATCTCTTACCAGACTACATTCTTGCCGAGTTTCGTGATTGTAGCTTGATTTCTTCTGGGTGCATATATTTTTTTTTTTGCGACAGAGTGTATTTAAAGGAAGACATCAAAATGTTTTAACCCGGGGGCAGGCGCGCACTCGATACTAACGCTAATGGTAGTGCGGGGGGACTCAGTCACCCCAATCATTTGTTTATAATTATTTTTACTCTACACGATACAAATCGGAATTCTAGTGAATAATTTAATTAAGAGAATGTATACTTACTGGGTTTCAAGGAATGTTCAATTTTTCTTTGATGATTTGAGAAAAAATCCAATAAAATTTAACTAAAATTATTCAAAAGTGCAAGACCTTAATAAAGGACGCAAATCAGAGATACTTTTCACTAATATTATAGAAATGTTATTTGCTGGCAAAGCTGTCATATTTTGTTCAAGTAATTGTATTTTTAATGAGCTTTCAGGATTGAGTGAGTGAATATTAACGTCGCACTGTTCAGCTACACGAGGGCTTTTACAGACGGACCTCGTAATTTTGAACCATGGTTGACGAGGACGACACTTGAGCTGGCCTCTTTTAACTACTACACCACTCTGCAAGAGGGCGTTTGAGCTCTCGACAGATTTAACGTGCACCTCCCCCATACACGACGGGTCTTTAGGGGTACTGAGCTCGAACTCGTGACACCTTTGGTGATCAACAAATAGCAAGTTGAACTTTTTCTTTCTTGTGTCTGTTTGACAACGTGAACTGAACCTTCTGGTACACTTATGGCTTCATATTTCCGATGATGGAGTTCTTTAGGAAGCATTTGAAAATTTTCCTTTCGTTTCATGTTCATCGTGTTTCTCAATCATGAATAATATGCATTCTTTTACTTGATCAGTTTCAACTTCCTTCAATAGAGATCACAGATGCCCCGCGCCACCGCTCCCGGGTTAAAAGTGTATTCAGAAAAAAAACCCGGATGTTCTAAAAAGGATTATGACGTTTTTCACTATGCTTTATATGTTTGAGATAACTCTTAAAAATAAATCTTAGCCAAATAATCCTTCAAAAATCAATCAATTCTTTTCCAAATATGCAAAACTCTTCATTATTTACATTTTCATTAAGCGAAAAACAAATACATAAAAGATGAGACGGAACTAATGCAGAAACCATACCAGTAAGTTTGAAAGTTAATCAAATGATCAGCAAATGTATTATGCTGCCTAGCTGAAAAGTGAATCATGTCTTTCTTTTCTTTCTACAACTAATGTACAGTATTTCAATAATAATTACAGTGATGAAATGTTTATCTTAGAATTTTTCTTAGGGTCTGGGTTTCGTTTTTTCTTTTAATGAGTAATACTTTATGCTAAAGAAGAAAAACGCCAGATGATAAACATAAATTATATCAGTGTTGTGTATTTTTTATTATGGAAAAAAGTATTTTGTTTTACTTCTTTCCGGTTATTTTGTAAAAAAAAATCTTTAAATTTTCGATATGCTCGCGCCCCACACTTTGAGAAACACTGGATTAGGTATAGAGGAGCGTTTCTTACGAAAGTACTTCTGACACTGCCATAGGCTGTTGTGTTGAGCGATTCGAGTCTAGTTTGCCAGGATTGTTGTGAATGCTCTTTTTAAGTGATTTTTTTAAGTTAGCTTGTGCTCTATAATAATTAGTTCTATGGATTGGATTTAGAGTGTGATTATATAATCTCTTTTCGCTTTATTTTTGAGGTAAATGAGATCGTGGATGTCATTCGGAGTGAAGGAGTGTTTCCTGTTTTCTATTGGCTTAGACGCTTGGTGGTGGGCGGAGCATACGGCGGCGGTGAGAAGAGAAATTTTTTCTTCCAGCACATTGGGGTTTCGAATGCCCGAGAAGTCAGACAGCCGAACGGATTTCTTTAAATTATTGCAAAATTCAGACCAACAGGTGGTAACTGCTCTAGAGTTGTCACTATGAATTGGGGTAGTAAGGGAGAAATTTAGAAAAACCGGATTATGATCAGAGGAAAGCTCCGGAATGGAGTCAATAGTAAATGGGAAATTAAAGTTATGACGGCTATGTTTAGAGTATTCGAAGTCCTGTAGCCGAAACGGGTAGGGGAATTAGGATATGCTATTGTTAAATTGAGATTATCCGTGAAGGGTTTTAGCTGATTACCTCGCGTGGAATTGACTGAGCAGTTCCACTCGTTGTGTGTGGCATTTAGATCGCCAAAAATCACACAGTTACTGTTGGTCTGGAGGAGCTGTTGGAGATCATGACTGAACAGTCTCTCGTCCGATCTAGGCGGGATGTAGACTGAAATAATAGAAATGGGATTGAAGTTGGGGAGAGGTGAGAACTACGATCGTAGCCTCGATGTGCTGGAGTGGGGGAGTGGGTAAATTGTAGTGGGGAATGTCTCGCCTAATGAGAATTAAAGTACCGCCGTACGCGTTCTCGTCCGTGTTTCTATCAGTGCGGTAATAGATGTAATTCGGAATATTGATGTTGTGCTTAGGTCTCAGATGTGTTTCCTGCATGAGAATTAAATCGGGAGAGTACTTCTCTACGAAAATTTTAAATTCCATAATTTTTATTTAAAATGCCGTTTGCATTCCATGAACAAAAATTAAGACCAATCAAATTGTGTCTAATCATCATCATCGTTATCCATGAGAGCCTCTAATAAGGCTTGCAATTCTTTTTTTGTGAGTTTACTTTTGTTTTTTTAGGTTTGTGGGTTGGTTTATTAAAGTTTAAGGCTGTAACTTGCTGGGTTAAAAGTGTAAGAGCTTGGATTGTTTATTGAAGGGTTTGGTGAATAAGGGCTTGTGGAGAATTACCTTCGTAGGTAGCGTTATTTATTATGGGGTTTGGCGTGACAATTTGATTGGTCTGTTTTTGGTAGGATATAGCAGTATTTCTACGTGTGTGTGTTGGAGGGTGCTGCGGCCTGTGCAAAAGAGGTGTTTGGGTGAATTAAACTGTCTAGTGCTGTGGAGTAATTGTTTGGTGTAGTATTGGAGCTTTTGCGGGGCTTTGGAAAGAGGGGACATTTAGAGTAATTTGCCATGTGTCCGTACACAAGACAATTGATGCAATAAGTTTTTTCTAATCTTTTGATAGCACAATCACGAGTTTGATGTGCTTCTCCGCACTTTAGGCAGCGGGGTGTGAAGTGGCAGTTCTCGGCAGTGTGGTGAAATTTATTGCACGAGTAGCACCCCTTTGCCGTCGTATCCTTCAACTCTTACCGTTAGGTAGCAAAGCCGTGTAAGGTGGAAAATTTAGGTTGTGTATATTGTGGGGTAAATTTATGAGAAAGACTGGTAGGGGCTGCTTAGTGATCTTCCCTACTAATTGGATGACTTTATCTACTGTGAAACCGAGCTCAATTACGTTTTGGTGAATATCGCGTGTTTCCGTGTCCTTAGGGAGTCCTTTGACTACTACTTTTATTGGTCTTTCGTTTTTGGGTTTAATTATAAAAAATTGGTATTTGAGTTTTTCTACTGCGTCCTGAAAGAGTTCGTAGTCATCGGAATTGTTGGTGTAAAGTTTAATTAAATCTCCTGTTTTTTTACTGCGGAGTGTGGGGATAATTTCCGTGAGTGTTTTGAGTTGTTCCATGTAGTGTTTGTCTAGTTTAAGGAATACCGGAGGTGGGAGCGTGCTGGGGTTTTTTTTCCATTTGTTTTGGAGGGGGCAAAGTTAATTTCGTTTTGAGAATTTCCTGCTATATCCTCGACATTTTCATTAATTTTTCGAATCTATTATTGACTTCAATTTCAAAATTTCTAAATTCCAGTTGCTGCCTTTTAGCAGTTTGTTTAGAAGTAGGCGAGATGAAACTATCTTAGCTTTCCTTCCGTTTAGAGCTGGTTTTCTTGGGGAGTTCGGGGAACTCATCATTTTTACTTTTAGTGGGAGAATTAAATGGGGTGGAATGTACTTGACAACCAGGGGTATTACGGCGAGGAAGACTCACTCATCCTAGTAGGCTTGTCTGGAGTGCAGGGCAGCCAGGTCCGGGTCGTCATCAGGGGTGAAGGGTGCAATACATTCGATCGTGTGCGTGATATTGCTCAGCATAATCGAAAATTTTTTCAAGTCCTGGTTGACCATTTGCTGCATTTCGCAGTTGGTCATAGTAGGCGTAGATGAGGGAAGAGAATTGTTTGATAAGTCCATATCCGTAGGGTTTTCCATAGCCATGTCCGAGTCGTTTGAGAAGGTAAAAATTGCAAGAAAAGGGAGGTCTAAAATAGCCGGCGCCCTATCCTTTAAGCTCTGAAAAGAGCTATAGGAACACCTGAGTGATTTCTATTAAGACCTGGAGTACAGTGCGTGAAATAGTACGGAGCGTATAGGTGACGCGACCATACTCGAGCTCGCCAAGAAGGGGAAATCTTTTTATCTTCACGTTTATCACGTTTATGTTTATCAGCTTATCTCTCCTCCGCTAACTTACAACGCTCTCCTTAAATACCTTATCTGCTTTGCATATCCCATTTTCTTCTTTTAGAGCTGATTGGAAATATACGCGAATTTACAATCCCCAAAGACGCCTAAGAGTATTAGTGGAAAGGTGCCGTAAAGATTCGTCCCAATCTTAAACCGAGATATCGGTTTTAATACCGGTAGTAGAAATTTTTGAAAAAGAAAGAAAACTCAGGGATTTCTTTGTTTTATTTGCTAGTTTTATTAGATAGTGTAAGTATCTCACAAAAAATAATTTGTAACTTATAAATTATAAAAGTATATAAAGAATCACAAAAAAGTATAAAGGAACATCTTATTTATTTAAATCACAAGAAAGTGTAAATATCCAAGTATTTAGCTCTAAATCCCTCATCCTCAAATAAATCGATCTCTCATCGGATGGTTTTGGATATATCTAATTTCTGTGCTGTACTTTGGTTTGTTGAAATTTTTTTAGTTATCACGAATTCTAATTTTTGTTCAAGAGAAATAAATTCCTTTTCACTATCGACACATATATCCATTTCACTACATATCATCCTCATTTTCGATAACTGTACTGATTTCTTCTGAATATGAATAGGTTTGTGTATAAACAATTTTAAGAATATTTACTAGAAACTTGATCAACTTTGATTTGGTTAGTCTCTTTTCTTTCTTTTGTGTGATTAGTTATTCTTATTCATTATTATGGGTTATTATTTATGATTATATAAGGAGTTTGTGAAAAATATTTTGAACCTTAAAGTATGATATGTAAATGCAGTGCGAATAACAAACTCACCAATTTAAAAAATATTGAAATGTTTCGCACTTTCTTCACAACTACAACCTTGTTCTCACAGATACGAATATTATATTACAAATCCTGCGTATGTGCAGTATCGCTCTGAGCTGTAATAGGCTAGTTTCGGTCCGCCTTCTTAAATGATTCACATATTTGATCACTTCTCTTGATTGTACGAAGCAACTTTATATTCAGTCTAATTAATTTCACCCGTTAAGGGAACATAAAATAAAAAGGTATACTATTTTGCTATGTTGGCGACCCCTGAACAAATAGTGGAGACAATTTAAAAAAATTCGAGTAAATACCGAAAAACTGGGATTTAAACTTGTGAATACCGATATAAGAAAATTGTTCAAATGGGGTAAAATACCGGTATTCGGTATCCCTTTATATCAGCATTGCAATCCCTAGTACCAAGGCTTTGGGGTTCATATTATTTCTCCATATAGTTACCATAGTTGTCGAATAATTTGTTCCATATGCACATCACGATCTAAAATTCAATATAGAAAATTACTAGGACTGTCACCAATAGCCATCGAGCAGCTGAATAGTTTGATGTAAATAGAACTCACACTCACCGCACACAACTAACTCCATCAACCGGCGACATTCAAAGACTTTTTTGGATGGGGTGTTAGGGCGGAATTTAATTTGAACGGAAGACTTGCGTACTTGTAAGTGAGGGGATGTTTATTAGTGTCGTTCTTCACAAGAGGGCTTTTGCCGACGGACCTCGAAAATTCGAGCCACGGTAAAGTGAAGAGGACGACACCTTACTCTCTTAACTTTCACATCACACCAACGGGTTGACTTTGAGCCTCACGTACATCAGCCCCTTTATACGTAGGGTCCAGCTGCACCAGTGGTGTAACGTACACACCCGCCCCCCTGCACCGCGGGGGGGGGCCAGGACTCTATGGCCCCAAAGCCTGAGCGATGCAGATTGCGTAAGATCCGGTTACGGCTCAAAATCTGATTTTGTAGGGGGGCCCGAAAATTCTCCGTTACGCCACTGAGCTGCACCAAGAGTCTAGCTCATGAATCACGATTTCCGAGTTCGTGACCATGACGACTCAGCTACCAAGGATTGCGGACTTGAAAGATCTCTTTTGTAATTTTTCTCTCGCATAGTATAGCTCCTATGTTTTATCCTATGGCTTCTTTGTAGAAGTTATTATTTCAGAACTGGGACATATCATAAAATGTACCTTTGAAAGTTTTAAGAAGAATTAAATGAAATCCATTCACATGTGATTATCAAATAAAATTTCTTTCATGATTTTATTTTTATTGATTGGTTTGTGTGTGTGTGGGAGGGGACTATATTAAATTATTATACATAGAGTTTTCTCTCTCTCTCTCTCTCTCTCATTTCGTACTTGAATTTTCCGAGAATTAGAATAAATGATCAGTAACGGAAATTGAAGTTCAAATTGCGTGAGTCAAATAACTATTTATAACTCTGATCTGAAATGTTTACAATATTCTATTTGAGATTTTTCTATGCACATTTCCTTGATAAAAAAAATCATATGCATGCTATAGTAATAAAAAAAAAGCTTTTTAACGATGTGTTCACTAGTTGTTTTTTAGAGGCTGCATAACAGAGAAAACTTTCTTCCTTCGACTGTTTGAAAAGAAACAAAAATTTAAAAAAAATATTATTGTTGTTTTTTAGTACTTCCTAAAAGAAATGATTTTCCCTTTTTCTTTACTTTTTACGTCCCAGAATGAAGAATCTAATGTGCTATAAATAGTATTAACAAAAAGGGAGCAAATCGTCATTATCGCAACAGAAAATGACAATCGACTTTTTCAAAAGCAAGCTTTTCTTCAAAATCTTTCTTCTGGTGCCAGAAAACTTTTATTGGATTCGACAAATACAATTTAAAGAACTCTGAAAAGTTTTCTTTTTTTTTTGAGAAACACTAGTTGTATTTCTCTCTCTGTATTCTTTTCTTCGTTTGATAAGAAAAATAATGAAATAATTTATTGAAATTTTTCTTTACATTTATTTTTTAAAAATGCATTTTTCTTAAATAAAAACATTGGGGAACATTAGGCAATAACTGGAAATATTAAGGATTTGTTGAAGAACTAAGATACGTGTTTTATTCAGACCTCGGAATGTAAATAATTATCAAAACATTCACTTTTTTTTGCTAACCTAAGCGCGCCCTTTCACAAAACTTCTGGGAAAAATGACTCATCTATCTTGTAAAACTAATAAATATAAGAGGGATGAATCAACAAAGAGAAATAGATTGCGAATATATTCAAACCCGATCCAGAGAAGAAATTTTGAATTATAAAAAATTCTCTCTCACACTATTCTTGATCTAAATCAGGGATACTCAACCTTTTTTTTCAGCTGGTCCGCATGCATATGTCAGCCATATCACGCGGGCCGCACTCATATGCTAGCTATTTCACGCGGGCCGCACACACATGTTAGCTATTTCACGCGGGCCGCACACACACGTCAGCTATATCACGCGGGCCGCACACACACGTTAGCTATATCACGCGGACCGCACACATATGTTAGCTATTTCACGCGGGCCACAACATGAGGTTAAACGGGGGGGAAACGCTTTTAGATCACGATAACATTGGAAACTTAAAATGTGGAAAGTTGATCGAAATATTATAACTTCTGTTTTGTTTCTTTTAGAGAGAGTTACTATTTTTTATATATATTTTTTTATTTTTCTCACTAACACTAAATTAAAAGAATTTCAGAAACGCTCCTTCACAATTTTTGCAATAGTAAACGGTTTCATGATTGTCAATAACATAACAAGAACTTCATACGATGTCTCTGTTCTTGCTGTGACATTACCACTGACAAAACACTTTGTTGCTGTTGTAAAGAATATTCAAAAAAGCCTATTTATATCTCTTGAAAGAGATCTTGGAGGAAAAGTGTTATTGAATGATTCCTGCTTACTGGCATTTTTAAATGCCGCACTTTCGTGACAAATCGAACAAGTACTGATCCATGTTTGTTTTTCACTGCAAAACAGTCAACCACTAAGACGTTCGAATATTTTTCGCTTGCAAGATATGAAGGATTGTTAAAAACTAGTTCCACCCATAAAATTATCGCAACTCTACTGTTGACTGTTATAAATAAGAGTACACGTTACAAATAGAAAAAAATATCAATTCGCCGCCGTACGACTTCGACAGCAAGAAAGCAAAAATGATAGATTTGATTTCTTGTCAAAGAATTTCCCACCAAATTTTTAATATATTGTTCTTAAAATAATTGAATTTTTCAGAGCAATGGGTCACAGCCGGGCCACTTAAAAAGGCTCGGCGGGCTGCAGGTTGATGATCGCTGATCTAATTTTTGATTTTGAGATGAATACGGTATCAAACTCGTAGGTTAACTTGGACCAAACAAACAAGGTTTAACTTAAGGCGGGCACAACCCCCCAATATTTATAGAAAGGTAGGTTTATTTCCAATAATGCATTATAATAAACATATATAAAAGAACAAGAATATTTAAGGTTTACGTCCTAATATTTGTGACATGCCTTCTGGGGAGAAAATTCGATATTTTATTACATGTTATTGTGAGCCGATATGCTGGTCGGGCCGCAAAAATGCTTGTTGGGGGCCGCGAGTTTGACACTCCTGCTTTAGGTCCTTGATAGGATATCAGAGCTAGTCTGAATATCAGAGCTAGTCTGAATTTTAAACCTTATAGTGATTTAATGAGCCACTGAAATGGCCGACAGGTCATTTAAAGGAACTCGTAACAGGCATTATTCATGATGAGTCATGAGTTCAAGTCAGGTTGCTACTAAAGACCAAATGTATAGCACGCTGATGTATATTAAATATGAAGGACTTAAAGTTCTCGCGTTGACGTATTGGGGAAGTTTGGAGGGTGGAGTGGCAGCTCAAGTGTCATCACATTACCCTGGTCCTCAGCCCTGGTGTTTCTTTGAAATGCGATGGTGGCAATTAATCATCAATCATTCAATTAGCATTTGCTTAGTACAATAAAAATTAGTGAGTTGACATGTTTTGAAAAATACCCATAATTTAAAAGACTAACTTTAAATCCCAAATTGCACAAAAAACAAGTACTATAAAAAATTTTTTTAAGTCAATTCCTACTTAGATCAACAAAGAAATTTTTTATTTTAGCTGCTTTTTATTAAATAGTTACAATTAATATAAATATGTATATATACATATGACAGAATCACCACATTAAGTGGCAATTAATTTTTACTAATTATAATTAAAGTATCGCATTGACATCCAAACAATCGTGTCTATAAAATTCCAGTTCAACTGAATGCTTTAAAAGCGTGAGAAAAAAACCTTTTCAAGTTTTGACACATGTCACCAAAAATGATGCCAACGTCATTGTATTTGTGATTCTTTAAATAATCGGTTTTAATCAATTAATTTTTATTAATTATAATTACATTATTGTATTGTCATCCAAAATAATCATGTGTATAAAATTTCAGCTCAATTGAGCGCCTTAAAATGTGTTTTATTAACGATTGAAAATTCCACCAAGATAAATATATAGAGAGTGTGGGCTAATAGTAGGAATTGAAAAAAATTTGCATGTATAGTAAAAATAATATAATAATTAAAATTAAGAAAGAGTGACATCGCCATACAACTTAAAAGTTAAAGTAGGAAAAGAAATGTAGGAACCATAATTAAAAAATAGTATCGAATTGGAAAAAAAAAATAAGGAACGTTTAAATTGTGTTTGAACTCCTGTAACATTATGTTTTTTATCTTTTTTTCTTTTACAAATGCACTCATTATAAAATCATCCTAATCATGGTGGAACGTGAAAACAAATTTATGACTGAATTAAGGTATACGACTACGTTCAGAACCGTGATTTTAAAAAAGCGCATAAATGGATAATTTTCAGGATATTTAGTGTCACTTAGATTAGAATATATGTATAAAATTGTTTTAAGGGCACATTTTGACAAAGAAAATTTTTTTAAATACAATATTTTGGCAAAAAATGAACTTAGAATAACCTTTTCTTCAAAATGTTCACCTTTTATAAAAAATGTTTCTAAAGTAATAATATTTTGCTTATATAAAGTAAAAACTTCTCCAGAGAGTTTGAACTATTTTTTTAAAAAAAAATTCACATTATTTTCAGAGTTACAATCAATTGAAATAATTTATCGGCGTTTTTTTTCTTAAAAATTCTCCCCTCTGTTGTCGTAAAACATGGATAAACCCACTTCTAAGTTATATACTTCAAAAATTCTAGTTGATCTTCTGTACAGAGGTCTGAGCGATATACAGGTAAAATATTATTATAATAGAAGCATTTTTCATAAAAGGAGAATATTTTGAAAATTGGTCATTCTGTATTCATTTTTTGTCAAAATATTGTACTTAAATAATTTTTTTATTGTAATAATATTCTTAAAATCATTTTATATACATGTATTCTAATCTAAGTGAACGAGTCTATTTAGACAGGGTGTAAATAGTAAATTGGAAATGATTTTAGTCTAAGTAATTAAGAGAAATTAAATAAAGAAAAAAAACCCACTTAAACATTTTTAACGAAAAATTTTGAAAGTTGTTTCTTAATCGATTTTATCGTTGTGTTATTTTGTTCTTTAAAGATTGTGTAAAAATGTTTTTTTTAACGAATATATAATTTATTTTAAAAAGAAATTTAGCACTTATCTCATAAAATATAGAAAACATTTTCGGTACATTTTAATAATATTTTCAAATAATTAGAACAACTTCTGTTTATCCACTTCAGATTCACTAATAATTAAGTAAAAGTGAAGCTCTCGAAATTAAGGACTTCATATTTATACGCTGCATATTTCCCCTCCAGTCAATACTTGAAATTTTCGTCCGCTGAAAACTTATCTAGTATAAACCGTGATTATTTTAAAGAAGTTTCAGTGTTTTTATTTCTTATTCCTACTTCTTCTATCAAGGAGATTCAACGAAAGTGAAAATTAGTAATTAAATTTATTATTACTTTTTCTTTTGAATTTTTTATTATTATTTAAGGTTATAAAATGTAATCTCAAGAACTCTAAATTGCTCTGTTAATGTATTACTAAAATATGTAAGTGTTGCAAATTTTAAGCCCGTGAAAGTAAATTTGATTCTTATTTACAGATCTTTAGAAGTACGTAATCAAAAAGCAATCCCCTTGCTTTCTTATTATCAGTGAGTTTTTTATATAACATTCCATAATCTTATGTTTAAAAACTTTAATAAATTCTTAGAAACTTTCCTTTTTGTTAAAAAAATTAAAGATTTAATATTTAACTAAAAAGGGTCAGCAATCTATCATAAAAAATAAAAATTGAAAACTGATTTAAGTACACTACTGGCCACACAAAATGCAACACCAAGAAGGACCAGAGATACAACAGCGAAATTTATTTGACTTATAACATGTTGTACTAAGCTCAAACGATTAAAATTATAGCCTCTTGTGACGTATGGATAATGACAAAATCAGTAGTTAATGTAGTTGGCTATAACCTCTGCCACACGCCTCGGCATAGACTCAAAGAGGCTTTGAATGTATCCTTGAGGTACAGCAATCCATGCGATTTTTACATATATCCAAAGTTGATCTAGTGTAGCAGTAGGTGGTGTATCCCGGGCCAACCGTTGTGGAAGCGTGGATCACACGTATTCGGTTAGGGAAGGATGAGGAGAACAAACAGGCTAAGGTAGCAATTCAATCTGATGGATAAAGAAGCACTGTCTTGAACATTGCGTGCCATGTTTGGTCATGCGTTATACTGTTGAAATATGGCTGATTACAAGCGCTGAATATATGGGAGGACCACGGGCTTCAACACCTCAGAGATGTAGCGCTGGCTGTTCTGTGTACCGTCAATGAGTACTAGAGGGGTAAGACAGTGAAATTCAATAGCACCTCAAACCATGATACCGGGTGCAGGACCAATGTGGCGATGCATAACGCAACAGTTCAGCAGCCTATCACCACGGTGTCTCCAAACTCGAATCTGAACATCGTGATATTGCAAGCAGAAGCTGTATTCGTCAGTAAACACAATGCTGTTCCATTCTGCTGTCCATGTCCACCGTTGATTGCATCACTGGTGGCCCAAATGCCGGCGGTTTCCAGTCAAGGGTAAGCTAAGCAATGGGCGCTTTGCGGACATTCTACTGCTGCAAATGGTACGAGCGGACACCGAATGATACGTAACAGACTGAACCTGTAGTGCTATGGTTCGTGGTGTGGCTGCATGATCCATCATTGTCATGCACACAATCCAACTTTCATCACAAGCAGTTGGGCAACGAGGTGAATGTAATCGGCCCAGTCGGTCCATTGTTTCCTCCTACATTCAGCGATGACAGATCCGCATCACAGTTACTTGGTTTCATCCAACACGTTGACTGATTTCTCTGCAGGATAATCCGCAATCCCTACAGGCTACTATTCTTCCTCTGTCGAATTCAGAAACTTAGTCAAAAGCCGCTCGATGTCTTCCACGAGTCACAAGTAAACAGTTGATGCAATAAAAAAAATACGTACGAAAAAACAATTGCGGTACTTCAAATCATCAATATGTTCTCCCTTTATATAGCGCTTGTACGGATGAAGGGGCGCTACGGTCACCGTGATGTGCATCTGCTCCATAAAGCCAATGATTTGCATATTTCATCGCCGCCAACGCGTGATGTAAATTTTATGTGGTTTGCATGCTTCTCCCAGGGTGTTGCATTTTGTGAGACCAGCAGTATATATTGTCTGTTTTGTTAAAATTCACAAAATAGTTTTTTTCTCTTAAATAATGTACCTGAGGCTGTTCAATAGTGTTGCAACGCTTATTTATATAACACTATTTTTCTCAAGATAGAATGCCTTAAATCTCGTAAGGTAAACTTCATAGTAGGTGAAAATATAGAATGGTATATATAATGAAAATATGTTTTTAAGATTTTCTCTCTCATTATCTCTTAGGGCTGCGGTAGCCCAGTGGTCAAGGTATCGGATAATGGCAGGCATGTCATGAGTTCGAGTCCAGTACCACTAAGACCCGCCATTTAGGGGAGAGATGCACTTTAAATCCGTCGAGAGTGGTGAGAGTCCATTTGGAGAGGTGAGTCCCATTGGTGTGGTGTTATAGTTTGGAGAGGCGGTGCTAGCTCAGGTGTCATCCTCGTCACTTAACCATGGTTCAATATTACGAGGTCCGTCGCCCGGAGCCCTCGCGTAGCTGAACAGTGTGACGCTAATATTCCCTCACTCATTATCTCTTTATCCGGTACACATGTATTATATCTGACGAATTTGGCAAAGCTAGAAGGTGTCACCATATACTGTCATCATTTCCGCACATGCGTGAGAACAAATTCCTGCGCATACTTATGAGTCAATATATAATTAGCGAAAATAATTTAGCGAATATTTATGAAGTTAAATGTGTTTAAAAGAAACACATACGTACACACTTGAAATAAACGAAAGATCTGATAACATCTGAAATAATTAGGTGCCCCAAACGCCGTAACTGCATGCAAAATTACAACCGATGTATTTTTACATATCATTAAAATATATATATATATATTTTCCATATATATATTTCCATATATATATTCCGCGTACTTAAAAAAATATTTTTAAGTACGAATTTAAATGTTATTATGCCGTTCCGCTATGTATCTTATTCCACCACTTTAATAAATTCCATCTTTCGCTACTTACGTATCAGATCGTGTTTCTGTAAAAAATAGCTTTCAAATTTTAATAATTTTTCACAAAAAATTAAGAGAAGAACAATAAAGTCGAATTTACAAGTTATAAACAATGTTATTATTTACGAGCATGCGTGATAAAGCTTGAGTTTGAACATGCTCGAAAATGATAAAACCTATAAAAAAAGGTTATCTACTCTCTGGCATGAGCCAACAAAGTTATTGCGTTTGAAGACGCACGAGAGCAGTTTTCTTCTTTTGGCTGGATATCACGGTTTTTGGCAACATAATCGATTGATGGTATAATACGCAAGTTCTCTTTATCCCGTAATGGCTCATTATTGCATGGTAAAAGATCAGAGCTCTTGTAATGTTAAAAGAAGAGGATTATATGAATCAGAGAAAAAAGATAGAGAAACGAGGAAGAGGAGAGAAAGGAAATATATATATATATATATATATATATATATATATATATATATATATATATATATAGAAATAGAGAGAGAGAGCAAAAAGAAGAATGAGAGAGGGTAGAAAATTTTCATTTAATTTAAATGCTTTTGATAAAACTCTGCTCAAATTTTAAAATATATTTAACTTCCATTTTATTGACATGGGCTGGAATGGCCTTCACTATGAGTTGTATAAAACCTCTATGAACTTTACAAAAAGTTTGGTTTACATAAAACCTCTAAAAATCTTTTCAGTATAAGATTTATTTTTATTTGCGCAATTTTCTTTCAAAGAACTATTCCAAGTGTTTTTTCTAATTAAACTCCAAGGATACGAGTTTTAGAGAAAAAATACTAAAAGTTTTTTTATCTCTACATTTAAAATAAGAATTTCTTTTTCTCACACATGAAATGATTTCAAATAAAGTTGCTTAAAATTGAAGTTAATAAAATAAATGCTGAAAACGTATTGATTCTAGGAAATGATATTTAATTCAAAAGCCGTTGAAATAAAAACAAAATTTAACTGATTTGTCCCTTTTTTTTATCATAAATCAATGAAAAAATGGTGTAAATACTAGGTATACCATTTAAAAGTATTTGCGAACGTTGTTAATAATATTTAAATGTCAGTTAATTTAATTTTAACTTGAGCTTAATCAATATTATTAATATATGTACATATTTATTAACATACATTACATATGTAAACACAACATTTATTATAACTTAAATGTTAACAAAATTTAATTAATAACTGATTTTTCCAAGTTCATATAATGCAAACGATATTTTCTTGAGTAAAAATAGCTGATTCTGCTTTATTTTCTTTTTGATGATACCATTTAGGTTTCTGATGACAGAACAATCGCCATGCATTCCACTAAGCCAAATCAAAATAAGTAGGTGTTTTTGTAGTTTTTACATTTTTTTGTATTAGAACAGAAATTTCTGAAATGCATGGTGTTTTTATATTTTAAGTCCTTGACTTCTAAAGGTTTTTCTTTTCTTTACAAAGGAATAAAGGAATGAATTTTTTGTAATGTTTTTTAGGTAACAAAATTCTATTAAGATTCCGAGATGGAAAATTTTTTTTTAATATAAAATGTCAGAAGTATAAGCTTTTTCTATTTTTTGAGAAACCTAAGAGATGCCTTTTCCTGTCGTATTTATTTCTTTAAGAATGGTGAGAAATTACTCAAAAAGAAGATTTACTTTAGAAGAAAAAAGTACTTTAACGAATATTTTAATAATTAGATATAATTATAGATAAAAGGAAGATATTAGTGGGGGTGGAATTTATCCTTTTAAAGGAAATATAAATTTGTAATTGTTTTCAGTTCTTTGTTTATAAAGAGATGTGATCATTACTATTTTACTGTAGTTATTCGCTTTCAAATGCACAGACCAACATGTCAAAATGTAAGCGTGCTCTAATAAATAAACATGCTTATAAATGCACTTCTAATGCTTCTTTCAAATGCACAGACCAACATGTCAAAATGTAAGAGTGCTCTAATAAATAAACATGCTTCTATTCACTCAGTTATTTGTATTTTGGAAATTTTATAGAAAAATATTGAATTTTAAAGTTTAATTAAAAATAATTAGAGCTTTATTACAGTGAAGCATAAAGCGATTTGAGTTACATGCGAGTTGAATGAACTGAGGGCTAGTGTTCTGATTGGGTGAGAGCGGATGTATGAACAAAAAGACGATCAACCAGGACGAATGGGGTTAAATGCTTTTTCAGTTTCTGTAAAAGTGCTTAGCTAGGGAAGAATCTTATTCCTGTGTGTCTGTTACTGAATTCAAAGCTGATATTATTCTTGTGATTGTTGTTCTTTAAAAATTAAATTTCAAATTTGGTAGTTGAATAAAGATGTCAAAATATTAAGAGCTTGCAGAAATGTTTTTAAAATTAAAAATATAATTCATTCACTATAAGGAAACTTTAAAATCAAGTGCATTTTCTTATACCGAAGAGTGCTATTGAACAAACAAGTTATATAAAATAATTTTTTTTAAGTCAATTCCTACTTAGATCAACAAAAAATTTATTTTAGCTACTTTTTATTAAATAGTTACAATTAATATAAATATGTATGACAGAATCACAACATTAAGTGGTAATTAATTTTTATTAATTATCATAAAAGTATCGTATTGTTATCCAAAACAATCGTGTATATAAAATTTCAATTCAACTGGATGCATTAAAACGTGAGAAAGTTTTGACCCAAGTCGCCAAAAATGATGTCAACGTGGCTGTATTTGTAATTCTTTGAATAATATTAGTTTTAATCAATTAATTTTTATTAATTATAATTAAATTATTGTATTGTCATCCAAAATAATCATGCATATAAAATTTTAGCTCAATTGAGTGCTTTAAAATGTATTTTATTAATGATTGAAAATTCAAGGAAGATAAATAAATAAATAAATACGGAGAGAGTGTGAGATAAAAGTAGCAATTGAAAAGGTGCATTTTTAAAGCAAAGTTTTTGTAAAAATTCAAACTTGGCAACAGAGAAGCGCATAAACTGATTAGTCAGAAATGCGTGATTTCATGTATCATATGATTATGACGCCTCACGAATTTAGCCAATTGAGCTATGGCTCCACCTACGGAATAAATGAGCCAGTTCATCGCAGAAAAATGACGCAAATAAGAAGGGGGTGGGAATCCTAGAGTACAACATAACAAATGACTGAACCCATGTGCTATTGTGTGTGTCATTCTTTTCTTTACTAAAATAAATAGTTAACTAAATGAATAGGTATCAAGTGTAAAATATGGCAGTAGATTTGCTCTTGTGATAATTGAGGTATGTATTAGATATTATTTTTACATATATAAACAATGATATTTAATAAAGTCACTCAAACTACACTGCATACATTTTACTGCAGGAAGAGTACGACTTTTATTTCAATACTTTATTCTTAGATGCTTAAAAGCGTGAGTAAATATTCAGTACCAATTCAATATGTGTGTAAGGTTCCCATTTTGTGAGAATTAGTGGCAACCATATTTATGTTATTTTATATAATGTAATCTGTGGCAAGACGAGATGCACAGACGCTATGCCGAAGTGACCGTATTGTACCGCAACGTAATTTTTCGCTATTTTTAAATGTTATTTGTTTCTTAAAAAGTTAAACATTCTTCTAAACTATCTACTCTATACATCTTTTTATCTTATATGTACTTAATTGTTTTTTTAAAGTTCCGTAGTTTTACTTTGTTCAAGTAACATACTTGTAAATTGAAAGGAATAATAAATTCATCACGGAAAAGGACTTCAAAAATGAATTTTATTATTCTAATTATTTATGAGAAAATATATATCTCCGATAAATCTCCGAAAATAAGCAAAATTAATTGAACAAAAATTTATTTAACCGTGTTATTATTAACGGATAAAAGTAATAAAGTAGGACATCTGAATATGTGATTTTAATATCTCTAAAAAAATAACTCAGAAATAATTAAATTTCTCTTAGAAATATCGCATCTGCATATTCGGAGAGTTATTATATTTCAAACCTTTATTTCTTAAGAAATAGGTAATGAATAGATAAATATATCACACACTGTCTACTCAATAAATTATAGAGTAACTCTTTTTTTTTGTGAAAAAAGCTCTTTTAAATATTCAGCCTTTTAATCTTTTATTAATGTAAATGCAAACGATACATAATGTTATTGGTATAATTTGAGAAATTCTAAGTATTCAAGAAACGTATTCTATCGATGTTTGTCTTTCAAAGAAATTTAAATCGAAGGCTTTTTTTTAAGACATGGCAAAATTAAAAGGAAATTTTGCATCGAATTCTACTTTAAAAATATCTTTTGTTGCCTGTTGACTATTTTAGCTTCACACGAAGGTACGCTTTTATTATTCATTAATGTATTCAAAACGTTTTCATATATTAATTCTATGAAGTTTTGTTCGCTGCATTTAAATCGACATCAGCTGGCGAATTTATTTAAAAATTTAACTATGGTAATCGTGAAAGTGTTTCTGAAACCTTGCCAAAAAGTTTTCTTCCTGTTTTAAAACTTTCTTATTTTCGTAAGAAAATGCAAGGAAGCTCAAGGTTCTATATTCATATATAATATTCTGCAATAATGAGAGTAATTGGAATCTGGCGTCAAGTTTATTGATTGTTTATTAACGTCACACTCAAAAACAACACGATCTCAAAATTTGAAGATTCATGATTCAGTGACGAGGAAGACACCAGAGCTGAAACTCCGTCCTCCAAACATTCACACCACGCTAACGTGAGGAGTCTGTACAACTTAACGTGTATCAATACCCTCTACAACGTGGGTATTTAATAGCAGTAGGACTCTCAATGTTCTTTTACAACAGGATAGCAAATGAGTTTTCATTGAAAAATATAGTAAGGAAAGATTCAAATATATTTACCGATAGAATCCTGTAATTCCCAAAAATCTCAAATTATGCCTTTGGTCTCTCCCGTGGTTATAAAATGTAGCTTAATTTTGTTTGTTTTTTGTTAATCTAATTATGAGAAAAGCAATTCTTAAGACCTTAGAGCCCTTTAAAAGAAAAAAAAATCTTTTTGGGGATTTTTTTTCAGAAAAGCAACAAAATAAATCGAGAATGTCATTATACAGATCTGTGACTGTTTACAATAATTTTTTTTGTAGCGATTAATTTCAAAATGGTGGCTGTGCAGCGTTTTTGCGATGACGTCTCCGTTTTTTCAGGGTTCACGGCCGGACTAACAGCTCCTGTAATTTTTAATTGGACTAACCCAATGAATTTTTTTTAATCATATATAATAACCTCTATAGAAGTACGTAGGAATTTTTGCGATATATTGGTTTTTGGCCAAACGGCGGACTTCTGAAGGGGAAAGTGAAAAAATTGCCTTAAAAATCGCCAGATAATTGTTAATAACAAATTAACTATGCAATATTAAAGAAAAAATACTACTTGCATCCAAAGACAAAGTATTTTTTAAGATATATTCAAAATTTCAAGTGAATTGGTTGAAAATGGTTTCAGCTATGAGTCCAGCCAATTTAAAAAATACAGTTTTGAGATAAACGCGTTTGAAGTTTTGAGTAACAGAAAATCTTGAATAATTTAGCAATACCTTTAATCTGCGATATCTGCACCGTACAATTGGCCTTCCAGATTATCGTCCTGCTCTTGCATTTCTTTTCTGCTTGATCTTGAAGCCATTTTTGTCTATTTTACACGGTCAGATAGTGGTCTCTCGACTAGCTATATGAGCTGTTTGTCGATCTCCAGGCACATTTCGTATCTATTCGGACCGATTTCCAACTTTATTGCCTTCATTATGAACAAAATTGAAGAAAACCTGTGAATAAGCCCACAAACCGCAATATATGTAGCTACATTCAAGACTGTTTCACCAGATGGCCTTTTACTAAAATTCGAAAACCGAGTACTTAGAGATTTTGCAGAACCGTAATCTTTTGGGACGTCCTTTTTGAGGTCCTAGGGGACTATTTAAAATAAATAAAAAAGTCGATTCATTGACAATTCTAGGGTGGCCTAAAGCTTTAATACTATCCAGTGCTGGTATACAATTGTAAAGTATTCGGGATCTTCAATAATTTTTCTCAAATCATTTTATTTTTGGCTATCAATTGAAAAAAAAATTAAGCTAAACATAATTCTAATGTGAACTTAAATAGATTAGTTTATTAAAGCGGATCATTTTGGCAAATAAAATGTTATTCTTTGTAAAGAGCAATTCAGACGTCGACCGACAGATTGCCCCCTCTCCTCCTTGAGAATAATTTACAAAGGTGGCTTGATCATTAACAATTTTCTAAAGGCAATACTACTGCACCTCACAAGATTAAGGTACTTTTCATTAGCTTGACGTAAATCTCACCAAGAGGATTCTTTTGGCGACAATACGCATTATATATGCGAAGAAGTTAATCAAATCTCAAATCTATTGGTCTAATAATTCAAAAATGGGAATTTCATTTATCTGTAACGTCCCTGTAACTCCTCTTGGGGGTCGATTTTCCCATAACCCGTTCTTGGAGTACTTTTACTCAACAAAAGAAACATGTTTGCTAAATTTCAAATCTGTTGGTCTTATAATTAAAAAAAATTGTCTATGCACCGTACAACCCCCTTGGGGATCAATTTCCACAAAACCTGTTCGAAGCAGATCACTACTCAATGAAAAAAAAAACCTACTTGGCTAATTTTAAGTCTGTTGTGTTCTTACAATTCCGGAGATCTCGTGATGAGTAAATGAGTGAGAGAGTTGCTTTTCTATATTTTATGTGGGGATAAAAGCTATTTACAGGGGACCTCAAAAATGTTCGCACACTTACAATTTTAAATAAAACAATGTCTTCGATTAATAAAAATTAATATATCGGAAATCACAATTTTTTTATAATACCTGCAACTTATCCTTATTCGAATAACATAATCAATTTTTAAAACATAGAATATTTATTATTTTGAAAAATTAATAATAAAAAATACTAAAAAAAACTACTTCGCAAAAGTCTTTATATTCTTATACAAATCTCAACGTTTTTGTCTCTTTCTTAATTTAGTAGGACATATCTTAGCGTCCACAGCAACTTTTAAACGTTTTGGTATAGATTTCATCAGCTTTTTGTAATTTCTGCATCGATTTTCCATTCTTCTGTGATTATCTTTTACTTCACCTTTTATTTTTATGTCATGTTTTCTTTTTTTAAATTTAAGTTCTCACCAAATGTGTTCTATTGGGCTTAAATCAGGTGATTTAGGAGGTGTTTTCAGAATTTAGGGACAGTTATAGAGACACCAGTGGCGTACATTGAGAACAGTGCGCTTGGTGTGATTATCTCGTTAAATCATGGTCACCTCCAATATCCAAATTTTGGGCGGATAACTTCAAATTGCTCTTTAAAATACTTAAATAAAGATAATGAAACACAATACCATCACAAAATACCAAATTACCTAATCCTGACGGTGATAGACACCCATCACAAGAACCTCTATGCTGAATGCATGTGGAGGTGTTTTTATTTCAACTAAACTCTCGTGATTAAATTACTCATTCTTTCTTTTCCAAATTATTATAGGCTCGTTGGAAAAAATTTGAGTTTTCTGTCATCCCAACCAATTTGCTGTCAATGTTTAATTTTCTGAAACTTAATCCCAATAATCTAGATGGAACGGTGAAGCATAAAGGAGGAGGTATTCTTGCCGGGGGGTGTAAATCAGCTTCAGGATTAGTTATTTGGTATTTTTGATGGTAGTGTGAATAATAAGCTCTATTTAAATATTTTAAAGGATAATTTTGGAAAATATTTGCCCAAAATTTGGATAATGGAGGTGACCATGTTTTAACGAGATAATCACGCCAAGCATAGTGTTCTCAATGCACGCCACTGGTTTCTCTATAGCTGTCTCCAAATTCTGAAAATACCTCCTAAATCACCAGATTTAAACCCAGTAGAACATGTTTAATGAGAATTTGAAAAGAAAATATGACATAAAAAAAGAAAACTTGACATATAAAAACAAAACGTGAAGTAAAAATAATAATCACAGAAGAATGGAGGAATATCAATGCAGAAATTGCAGAAACTGATGAAATCTATACTAAGACATTTAAAAGTTGTCACGCCAAAATATATCATATTAAGTACTAAATTAAGAAAGAAATACAATATTTAAAGCTATGTTGAGATTTTTAAGTGTACGAAGACTTTTGTGTGGCGTAATTTCTTTGTAATTTTTTTATTGTTAATTTTCAAAATAAAATATATTTATACTGTGTTTTAAAAGTAATTATATATTCGGAAAAGAACAAGTTGCATACATTACAAAAAATTGTAATTCTGATATATTAGTTTTTATTAGTCGAAAAAATTTAAATTTTATAGAAAATTGTAAGTGTACGAACATTTTTGAAGTCCACTGTACTTCTATTATGCCACTGATATTTCTGAATTACCGCTATAAATATTACATAGAGGACGACGCGGAAGCCGCAGCAGAATAGTCATAGTGTGTAACTAATATATATATGGCAAAAACTGTTGTAAATCTTAGACGCTAGAAAAGTTAGCGAAGTAATTTTTTGAATGCTATTATTGTTACTAACTGCATTTTGTATTAGTAAAATATTGGTGTAAATTCTGTTTTAATATGTGTATTCAAAACAATACATTTCTTGTTTACTCTTTTAATTTTTTATGGTTACACTAAATTCGTACGTTTAGTATAACTATGTGTAAATTGAAAAAAAAAAGAATTTTTGTGTATTAATACAAAGTAACTTGGAGTGGAATATAATCATTATAATTTTTTACTGATAATTATATTATAACGCAATGAATTATAAGATTAACCCCCTTAACTTCGCAATTTTTTAAATTTCTTTGAAAAAATTATATGAGCTAGTTCTCAAGTAATAATAAAAGGAAAAAATATGAAGAAAATTATGCAGTTTTAAATTGAATTTCAGTCATTTTTTTTGTTGCAGAAATGCAATATTGCGCAGTAGTGCTGTAATTTTATATGATTCATTTATATTCATTATAAAATGTTTAAATTTCTTGCCTGGTAATTTATTTCTTCAATATACAAGAGGAAGCATAAAATATAATGGATTCTTTTTATAGAAAAAACACAGTTCTTGGGGCATCAGAGATTTTTATAATTGTGATTTCTGAAAAAAATGTACTTCCATCTAGTGACAAAATTAGCATGTATTTCGTTGCAGTAATCTTTTTTTCTCAGATAAGTGATTTGTAGGTAATTAAAAAATGTTGAGTCTGTTAAATTAAAATAAATAATATTTTGCAGAAATGCAACAGTGCGAAGTTAAGGCTTAAACACAAATTGTTCTAAAATATTTACGCTACACTGAATTGTTTATTAAACTATTTTTGCTCTTGACTCTATTATCTTTTACTAAAAATTGATTTGTTTTATGGCCCATAAGAAAAGGCAATATCTTTTGTTTTCTCTTTCTTTCTTTTTCTTCTCACATGGATATCGTTCCGAGAAAATTCTTAACTACAGCAAGCTATTTTAGGATTTTTTACCTCCTGAGAAATGCAGTTAATACATTTATGTCTGATATTTATAAGCTAAATTTAGCCTATGGGAAAACAATTTAGAAATCTTTTTAAGAACAAAGAAAGCAGCTTTTTTCATGCCTATTCATAGTCGTATTTGAGAGGCTCCTTTTTTGTTTTCCCAAAATAATATTGTAAGATACAAAGTAGCTATTGAAGGGGAACAATTATTATACAATAATTATTACTTATAAACTTGAATAAGATGAAAAAAATTACCTTTTCAATCAAACTTATCTTTAGTTCTTATATTATTGCTAGCTGGATAAAATTTATCATCAACTGGATGGAGTAATGCCATTTTACTGATAGTTTTTCTACCGCAATGAAAGTATTATCAACACTATAACTCATAAGTCAACAGTTTGTATTGTTTCTGATGCCATCTGATGGATGGTGTCAGATCCAGGTCCAAAAAATTCATCGAGGCAAGGGATAATTTTATATTTGTCGTTAGCCGCAACTTTGAGCATCATACAGGAGACAGTATGATTATTATTGGTTCCTTCCCCTATTTTGAGGGAGAACATCCTGGAAGGAGGGTAAGGAATATCCCTCCTCTCTTCCTCTTCCACCAACCTCTCGAGAGGATTCGTGGATTGATGAATATTCAGAGTGCTTCCATGCCGCGCAGGCACTATACATTAAAAAAAATTCACGCCATCTCCGGGATTAGAAACCAAACTCCTCTACGGTACAGGAGTTCACGTCACTAAAAACTATACCAATGAGGAGCCAGGTATCAAAAATTTATCAACAATTACTAAAATAAACGACAGATTTATTAAGGTTAGATTGTAATTAGAATTTTAGTTAAAATAGAGAGTGTGTAAAAATTTGGAGGGAGAGGTACCAGCTCAGGTGTCGTCCTCATCCCATTTTAGACTTATGAGGTCAAAAAGCTCTAGCAAAGCTTTAAATGGCGAAGTCCGTTATACTTAGAAGCAACACGAGGGCTATTGGGGACCGTCTCGTAATCTTGAACCTCGGTCAAGGGACCAGAACGATACCTAAGTTGTGACCCCACTCTCCAAAACTAAGACGAAAAACCCACAATCCATTCAGCAAACCTTCAATCAATCCATCTATCATTCCATTCTTTCATCGGTTTCACAAACAGTATTGTAAATGAAGGTAACAGTTGATGTTTTCGAGGAAATTTATTGTTTTTTTTATATAGATAGGCGACATCATGAAATGAATGAAATTAGAATATTTAGATGTGTGTATTCTGGTTATATACTTCTTCAACACCTAGGGTTCATTCCAGCCAAGGCAGTAGTCAGCGACCAGCGAAGAGCTACAGATAAGAGACCGTTGTGTGAGGCGTCAAATTGGCTACAACTTTGCCGCTAGGTGTTAACTACTTCGGTGTGAATGAGCCTTTAGAATTCTACTGTTCGTAAGTATAGACATCAATAACACTAATGGTATCGATAGCTGCGATGCTATATGTAATGTTCGTATATCGTTTTCTAATTATTAATGACGAGGATTACGCGAGATACTCAGCAATGAAGGAGGAAGAGCGGGTATAAGTCTTGAAAAAAAGTCACTTCTTTAAAAATTCAATTACCCTGTGGATATTCCTCTATTTGAGCAATAAAATCTAAACACTTGTTTGATACGGATTTGCATATTTCTTTAAACTTGATGTTGTAATTTGGATCCATCTCATGATTATTCTAAAGAAGGTAATGATGTGGGAAGTAGGGTTCCAATTAATGTTCCGACCTAATCAAAAGGATCAATATGATCGTCATCTCGGATCAGCATTTCGAAAATGTCAAGGGAAATTTACAGTGATTAAGGGAAATTTTTTTACGGAGTGAAATTGGCATTTTATAGCGCTGGGTAAGCAGATAAAAGCATTTTTTCTCAAGGCAATAAACATGCCCTCTGTGACGAATCTGTACGGAACCTTTCCACTAATATTCTTAAGCGTCTTTTTGGGGATTATAAATTCGCGTATATATATATTTCCAATCAACTCCAAAAAGCGAACGGGATATGCAAAGTAGATAGGGTATTTAAGTAGAACGTTGTAAACTAGCAAGGATGAAGGCTATTGAGCCAGCAGCAGTAGCCTCAAGTTTGGAGGATTCAATTGGATTGCGATATTGAAGAGTTACGGTTAGTAATCTACGAAGGCATCTTGTGAAGATACCCAAGTATTGCCAGGTGATATAATATAGTTTATTATCGCTTAAAACAATCGCTAGTTTAATGAAATTAGTTTAAGTTAATGAAAGCTAATAATTCGAGTTACGTGTATTTCTCGGACCTCCTATTTCGGCAGACCTTATTTGATCTTACGCGTAATTATTGATTAATTTCATAATTCGTAATTTAATTTAATATTAAAGGTAAATCCCTTTTGTTTGACGTAACATAGAAATATTACATGTTATTAGAGTTTCTAATACTTGAATTAATATAATAAATACAAGTTTTTACTATACAAATGGCTATTAGTGATTCTTTGCCTCAAATTAATCTTGGTGTCCAAGGTGGAACCCAGGGGGGTTCTAATAATTCAGCCCACTACAGCTATTATTCTGTCTAGAGGGTTAAGTTTATATGAGAATACTAGAAAAATTGAGAATTTGCCTGAGGAAGAGATCCAAGTGCTTAGAATTTTCTTTTTTCTATTTTACATCCAATTTGAAAATCTTAAATGCTCATTAATAATGCATACTATTTATTGTATCGTTTTTCTTCATTATGTATCGAAATAGAAGGAAAACATTGTCTTCTAGTGTGAGAAAACTATCTTACATTGATGTAGTGCGGAAGTTTAGAGAGTGAGCGCCAACCCGTGTATCATTGTCACTTGATATTGGTTCAACAAAAATGCTAGATCCGTCATTAGTACCCCTCGCGTTGCTTCGAAGCGCCGAGTGTATAAACTATGAATCAATCAATCCTAAGTAACCGAGTCTTAGTGTAAATTTAATTGATTAATTTCTAGATAAAACGTATCAATACATAAATCAGACTCATTGATTGATTGTTTTTCAATTTCTACTATTTTACTCTCTCCCTATATCTCTCTCTATATGTAAGACGCATTTGATGTCTGTTTGTCTGTTCCTTTATAACTCAAGATCCAGACAACCAAATAATGTGAAATTTGGTACACGTGCACAAAATTACACGAGGAAGGTTCTTAAATAGGTTTGGCGTTCCTAATTCTTTCCGAATTTTTTAAAATTTAATTTTTAAGTGATTTTCCAGTGTTATGATGTCATATGATGTCACGTTTCTCACTAAGTGGACAATTTATACTTTACATGCAGTTTTTCAAGATTATTACATATTTTTACTGTAGCTATGTTAATCGGTTGGAATATTTATTCAATTTTTCTATTCTTTGATTTTTAATTAGGATTATTTTTCGAATAAATCATTTTCTTAAGGATTATTCTTTTAACAACTAAAATTTTGTTTTGCTGTTTTGGCAACATTTAGGTATTATCGAGGGATGTTTATGTGTGTGATTTTGCTTACAAATTACGACTTACAACTTCAGTATTTTCTGCCCACCCCTGCTCTAGGTCAATGGTCTTTAATCCTCGGGCCGCTGACCGGTACCGGTCCGTGTATCAAATGGTACCGGGCCACCCAAGGATCATTAAATTATTTCTATTTTATTTACTGTGGTGTATTTCTCTCGAGTTTGTGCGACTTTTTATAGAAATCACTATATATTCCATGTTAAATCCCTTTATATTAATTTTTTGGTGTATCTGTACTTTTTTCTGAAGGAATTATGTTTGAATGCAATTAAATTAATATTATCAAATCAGAACAATTTAAAATATAAACAACCAACATTCCCCTTCAGTGGCAGGCGGAAAAATTATCAAACGTTAACCGGTCCACGGCATAAATAGGTTGGAGAACACTGTTGTAGACAATACGAATTTATTACTACTTTTTAATGTATGGAGAGATTTATTTTTGATACCATTTTTCGTATTTATATTCTAGTTAAAATTCTTTAAAGTATTTTTTTTGCATTTTAATGATGGCTTCCATTTCACTTAAATGAGCTTTAAATTAAAAAAAACCGCTATTTTTTTAAGCTATAAATTGAATACTACCTAATATTCAGTTCCCTTATAAATTTTTAAAAAAATTATATCTATATTTTTACCATTTGCATTCAGATCGAATTTTTTTTGTGCGTTTGTAATTTTCCTCTAAACGGAATCACCCAAAATTGTTCTCAAAACGAATTTCACTTTATTCAAATTTTTTTTTAAGTTTTAAAATTCGTTATCTTTACTTTGGTAGTGTATTTTTGATTCAAACATTTATATATATATATATATATATATATATATATATATATATATATATATACATTGGTGTGCAAAAATTAAGGACGAGATGGTTTTTTCAATATAACTTTGTACAAAATCTTTCCAAATCAACACATTTAATACCGTAAGATCCCCAATACGTAAGGATATGTGTAATGTAAGCAACACTTACTAAAAGAGAAATCAGAGGGATAAAAAGAAGCTTGATTGAAAAAGCAGCATGGAGCGCAATGCGACTGAAGGCTGAAACATCCCTGTGATGGGTGTCCAGCAAGAAACATCCGGTCTTTAGTAGGGGATATGATCTCCCCTGACTGCTAGGCAGGTTTCACAGCGTCTGCCCATGCTGAGAATGAGGGTGTCAATGAGTTGTTGAGGTATTGCTGCCCATTCATCTTGCAGCGCCAATCGAAGCTCCCGAATCGTTACTAGTGGTAAGGTACGAGCTGCCAAGCGTCTGCCTAGAAAATCCCATACATGCTCGATGGGATTGAGATCCGGAGATCGTGCCGGCCAATCCATACGTTCAATATCCTCACTCTCTAAGAGCTGTTCGGCAGCTACTGTGGGATGACATGGTGCATTGTCATCAATGAAAAGGAACTGCAGACCCATAGCGCCTCTAAAAAGACGCACATATGGAAGAAGAATCTCGTTACAATAACGGGTCCCGTTGACTGAACCTGCGTCAAAGATGTGAAGGTCTGTACTACTACCAAGCATGAAGCTTCCCCAAACGAGAACACCTCGACCTCCATACCTGTCCCTTTCAATGATGTTCGAGGAATGATTGCGGCTTCCCCACTCTCTCTACATGAGTATGCGATGAGAATCACTACTCAAACTGAATCTGCTCTCATCTGTAAAGAGTACTCGTCCCTCTTCATTGTCTCTGCAATTCCGGTGTTCCCGGCACCACAGAGAACACCTTCTCCGATGGGCAGGCATTAAAGGTACACACCGAACAGGGCGTCGTGCAAACAGACCACCACCGTGCAGTCTTCTGGCCACGGTAAAACGCGATGTCGGTCGTCCAGTCGCCTGTGTCGTGTGTCTAGCGATTTCTCCCGCTGTCTGCCGCCTGTTTCTTCTGGCCTGTAAGACAATGTACCGGTCATCTGCGGGTGTGTTTCCTCGTGGGCGACCACTACTAAACCCCCGGATAGCTGTTCCTGTAGTTTGAAATTGTCTCCAAAGTCGTGAAACGATGCTGTGAGCAATTCCGAACTCTGCGGCCACACTTGTCACATTGCGGCCTTCCTCCAACTTCGTAATGATTCGACCTCGAGTAAAAGCATCCAGATGTCGTCTAACAGATTGATTATTTGCTATTTCTTGCTGAGGCAGCAACTCGGTGTGATTTTAACTGCTATACGGCGTCCACACAATCTCTTTGCCAGAAATACTGATCTTACATCGACAACATGCTGTATACTACTCAGACACTCCCCCATTACGTCTACCTGCATATCTGCGCATGTGCTACCGTACATCACCTTACTTAATCTCCTGATTGGTCTTTCTGTCCGCTCTGCCTCTTCGTTCAGCTGATATGCTAATTTTTCGACTTCGTCCTTAATTTTTGCACACCAGTATATATATATATATACATGTAAATATATATACACATGTATATATATATATATACATGTAAATATATATACACATGTATATATATATACACATGTATATATATACATACATGTATATATATATACACACATGTATATATATATATACACATGTATATATATACATGTATATATATATACATGTATATATATATATACACACATATATATATATATATATATATATATATATATATATATATATATGTAATGTAATGTAGTAGCGTTGGCCGGTGTTGGTTGTTGTCATATCTGGTTTATATTGAAAACATCTTTAGAATTGAGTTTCATCATTTATTTTGAGCACACATAGCGTAACTGGTCAATCACTTTATATTTTATATTTTACATCTATTCGTTAAAACACGTAAGAAGGCACGCATAACAGAAGCGACATCTTGAGGGACACAACACAAAGACACAGAGTTGCAGTTATTTACTTTTTTACATGATGAAGGCAAGCAGACAAGGAGAACGATTACATCAGATTTTTGCTTTTTATATCTCAACAGCGGTTATTACGTAATAATAGTTCTGATTGGCTAGAATGGACAGGACAGTGATTTCGGACTAGCCGATTACGATTAAGATTACAATTAATTTTAAACCAAAGAGTTAAAGTTATATTAAATATTAATATAAAGGGTTAATTAAAAGGATACTAGAGGGAATTATTTCACACACACACACACACACACACACACACACACACACACACACACACACACACACACACACACACACACACACACACACACACACACACACACACACACACACACACACACACACACACACACACACACACACACACACACACACACACACACACACACACACACACACACACACACACACACACACACAGAGAGAGAGAGAGAGAGCTCTAAAGTTTCTATGGTTGTAAAAATAATTTATCGACTTTATACTTCTTCTTGTTATAATCTAAGAATACTTTAACATCCGTAACAAGAAGAGTATCCGTTCTTTTTCAAACAGACCAAATATTTTCTTTTTGTCGTCTAATAGTTTTGTGAATTGAGTTCCTCTTCCTATTTGAATGAAGAGCACGTCTACTTAAAAGGGACGAATGGAATAGTTTTTCACCTCGAGTTCGAGTCTTAAGACGTCGTAAGTTGTTCTAAGCTATTACCATAATTCTTCGCAGAAAACTTTTGTATCGTACCGAAATCGTGTTCAGGCTTAAGAAAGAACTCTTAGTGGAATGAATTAGTGCTTTGATGGGAAAGGATGTTCGTCTTCGGTTTAATTACTTTCGGGGATTCATTCTAAGAACATTTTTATAAAAGTATTTATACATATGATTATCGCGAAAAAGTATTGAGTACTTTAAAAAATACCGACATTATCTTTTTATATTTATTTCACCAAACATGAGTTAATTTCAAAGATTTTATATCTATGACAATATCAAAGGAATCTGGAATTGGTATGGCCTCTATTTTGTCAATAAATAAAGACAAAAATGATATCTCAAGTCACTGAGATATCTCAAATGATAATGATCACTGTCAAGTCATGATGACGAACTTGAAATGGTATCTCCCCTTTTCCAAGCTTCTACATTTCGGTAAAGTAAAAAATTGGATTGAAAGTGTATCATCCTTTCTACTTGAAGGGGTTTTAAGGGTATCACGCAAGATTCGAACTCGAATGCTACAACAGCCAAGCTTATGACCATGACCAATCCCCCAGGTATAGGTAGATCCACGAGGATTTGAGGTATACATAAGATTTATTCTTTTCTATTTTCTTTTTTCGTTCTCATTTCCTAAATGATAACTCCTGAAAAAACCATTTTTGCCGAACTCAGAATTAATTCTGGAATAAATTTGAGCAGCAGAAGTAAATAAATAAAATTGGGGATTTAAGAATGCTTTTAGTTGATTGGCTTGCGCCATATGTTTTTGCGTTTATTTTTGTAAGGTGGCCGCGGTGGCCGAGTGGTATAGGTATCGGATCGTGGCTTGCCTTGGAACGAGTTCGAGCCCAGTACCACTAAGGACTCCGCCATGAAAGGTAAAAATTCACGTTAAATCTGTCGAGAGCTGAAACGCGTCTTTCCGTTGGTGTGGTGTGGTAGTTAGGAGAGAGGCAGCTCAGGTGTCCTCCACGTCACTTGACCATGGTTCAAAATTACGTGGTGCAGAAGCAAAAAAGGATTTGCCTGATATTTTTCCTGATATAAAATTTTTTTGGATATTAAATATGTGAAAAATTGTCAATAAAAAGACATTGAAAATTCATACAAGATGAAGCATTACTGGCAATGTTTACATAAAACGCAGTACATCGGATTTTAAATATTAATTTATTAGTGAGAGATACATTGCATTTACCCTAAATTCTAGAGATTCTCATTTTAGATAATGGTTAAGATTTCTAAGGTGAATCGAAATGAAAACTTCATTTTTTTAAAAAAAAAATGTCTTCTATTTTAATTCAGTAGCATTTCATTTGGATTATAGATCTTACTTATCATTTAAATGGCAAATTTGATAATACTTTATTTATCTAAAAGCATTATAACCATTTCATAGAGTTAATATCCTAAAAAAAATTCAATGTGAAATGTATAGTTTTCGAATACCAAAATTAGTGTACAAGATAATTCAACTATTTCTTACATTTCAGAAGAGCAAAAATCAATCATAATTTTGAAAAAAAAGTAAATAATTTCATTAAAACAATATAAATAATCAAAGAGAAACAAATAAACAATCTGATTTTAAAAAGTCAACGTTTTCATTACAAAAGAAAACAAAGTTTCTAAGACAAGTTTACAAGAAATACATTAAGTAACCAAACTAGAAATTTTTATGAGAGCGTGAGATAGATAGTCTTAGCCACAAATATTTATCAAAACTAAGACTAAGACTGCAAATTACAACCGAAGCGTGAAATAGAGCAATTACAGAAAATCTTCTTTTAAAAGTTAAAAAAAATCTTCTGTTTCTGAAGAAAAAGTACTTAAGTTATTCTATTTTTCTCAGAGTGGTATTGAAATTAAATCATTCTCTTTCTTCTGTCTGATGAGAAAGAGTGATTGATATCTTAGACATCACATAACCAAAGCCAGTAAGATTATACAAGTTTCACTGAGTGTCTAGAACTTTTGAAACTGAAGAATAAAAAAAAATGAGTATGAAATATATATATATCGTATTTTATGATATGTACTTGAAAGTTAATGCTGACATATAGAGCTATTAAAAAAATGACCTGGAATTAGAAATGCTTAGTGGTTAGGGCATATATTTCGGAGAAATAATTGGGTGATTAATTTAATACTTGAAGATGTAATGAAAAATGAAAGTTAAGTGCTATATATATATATAGGGAATTTATTTTTAAATCTAATTTAATTATCCTTACATATATATATAATATGAAACTAAATACTAGAAGTATATTGCAGTGTTATATACGAGATATTCATCACGATTAATAATTAATGGCGAAGAAAAAAATATTTTTTTTTAAATCTACATTTTAATGTATTAAATCTTATAAAAGCTGCCAGAACTAACATTCAAATAACAAGCGGCAGTACATCTAGTGTTAACATTGCCATATTTTAAGTCTGTAGGTCTAGTAGTTCAAAATCATTAATTTTTTTGTATAAAGTTTCTCAATCCCTTCCTTGGGGATCAATTTCAGCAAAATAAGTTCATAGCAAATCTCTACTCCATGAAACGAACATACCTGTAAAATTTCAAATCTGTAGGCCTAACAGTTCAAAAACAGAAATATTTATCTATAACGCCCCTTAACCCCTCGCAACCCTCCTTGAGTATCGATTTTCGCTAAACTTGTTCTTAGCGCATCAACATGAGAAACGTGCTTGCCAAATTTCAAGTTTGTTGTCTAATAGTTCCAGAGATATCCTGATGTGTTAGTCGCTTTTATCATTTATATATAAACAGTGGGCTACAAAAGTGTTCGTACACTTGCAATTTCTTATAAAATTTAATGTTTTCGACTAATAAAAATTAATCTATTGTAATTGTAACATTTTTATGATATCTGCAACTTGTTATTAAGACTGTTTTCGGTCAATGTTAAGGAATAGGGATGAAACAGGCAGCACATTTGTGGGCAGGAAAGAGTTCCAATAATAATAAAAATTTTTAGGGATATAAAGAAAATAATTGTTTAAAGGATAGTGTTCTTTGAATTTTTATTTTTCAAAAATACGCAGTTTTCAGCATTATTGCAAAATGAAATTTGAATTTTCTATGTTAAAAGTATAGGAGGTGAAAACGTGAAACACATTTTAACACAAAAAAGTTTATTTTTTCGAGTAGTATTAAATAGTATATAAGAATGCATGCCTCCCTCTTTTGACTGGTGTTGAGCCAGAATTATGTTTTATGTTTTTATTAATTAACTTTGTTTAAATTTTAAGTTCATTCTGAATTAATTTTGGCGTAGTTCGGACTATCTTAAACAGATGGCGCTACCACAGTTTTTGAAAGGCGAATTTATTCTTGTCTACGAATACTTATTTTTGGCGATATATTTCTGAAATATATTCGCCAGCTGAAATTAAGCTAACTTGTAAATTGTGACAAATAGTGGACAATGGAAAAAATTTATGATGTACAGATATTTAGCACCTCAAATCGAATGAATTTTCCTATTTAGGAATGTTTCAAATATTTTCTGCATATGTGCTTTAAAAAAATTCATTTATATAGATAATTTATAATTATGATGCTTAGATTTTTTCTTTTATTTGTTATTGTAGAAATGTCTATAAAAATATTTAAATTCTGTGAAGCGACTGAATGCAAAATTGAAAGTATAACTATTTTATACTTGACCAAAAGTTGTGAATTAACTAAAGAACACAAATTAATACTCCTTGAAGCTCACAAATTAAAATTTTAATCTAATTATTATAATACAATTATTATTATTATTTTCTTTTAACTAAAAAAGAATTTTTTCCCTCGAATAGATTTTATATTTGACATAAGACTTTACCATAAAACATTGGAAGAAATATTAACCAAATCTTGTTTTCTAATTTAATTAGCAGAAACTTACTTTTTCAATTAATTATGCTCAGTTTCTAAGTCGCACACAAATTCTATGCACATTTTTGTGAAAAAAAAATTAAAAATAGAGTAAAATATGTTATTGATATATGATATATTTACAAAATCAAAAGTACCCTTGGTAGTCTAGTTGTCAACGTAATGAACCCGTTACTGGCGTGTCATGAGTTCGGGCCTAGTACCACTGAAGACACACCGTGTAGGGAAGCGATGCACGTTAAATCTGTCGAGAGCTCAAATGGTCCCCCCGTTGGTGTGGTAGTTAGGAGAGGGGCCTTATATATAACTTTTAAAAATAAACGAGAGCATGTATTTTTTGTATCAGACAGTATCTTGTTCAATTTTCCCCTGCGATGAATTTTTCCGTCTTTGATTCTAAGCTGCACCCGATTTTTAGTAGCATAAACACCGGGAAAAAAGTGCGGCTTAGATTCGAATAAATATGGTAGTATCGCGATTTTAAAGTCTCTGTATCTCTGTCTTTTTTTCTATTAAAAATTGCTGTCTGGCATTTTCAATCATTGAACGTTTTCAATAACCTGGTCAAGTTCTTGACTAAATTTTTAATATAGTAGATGCTGTGATTTCTTTTTGCGCAATACACATTTTACACATATCAAATTTAGAATTAAAATTAATTCAAAATATATCCATTTTATTTAAATATGTGACAAAATTTTTAAGTAGTAAAATTTTTATTTAACTTTTTTATGTGAAAAGAAATATGTGGAGCATTACCATATGTGAACATATATTTGCTGCTCATTGTAGTTTTTCCTTTTAGTACTATATTTAAAATATTGATTTTTACTACTAGTTTATTTTTATTTTTAAATTAGAAAATAAAACATTCAATAAAAGATAATCTGCTGAATAAACATTTAGAAACATTAGTAGTAGTATTCAGTAGTTTCCGCACGCAACTAAGGGCGCCCATGTTCTCAGAACACAGCCTGATTCTTTGAACTGTCTGTGATAAAGTTGTAGAAACTATTGGACGATGCATGTTGCGAATTTTAGGAGTTCTGATAACTTTGCCGGATAATGCCAGACGATCGTAATATTTGCGCAGAGTGGTACCGGCCTAACTTACAGACGTAGAGACGCAAAAAGTAAATCCTGATAGGCACCACTGATCCGAATATTCTCATCCAATTCAAGAAATGACCTTACTATGTCAAACAACGCCAGACGATCAGAATGAGAAACAATGCCAGAACCGTATTTCACGCGAACCATGGCAAGGGCTTACCTTAAAATTCTTCTGGAGTGAAAGTGATTACCTGGTGTTTTTGTGGGTGGGGTACAAAAAACTGAAATTAAATTTTAGAAGTTCCCGTAATTTTGCCGGATAATGACGGACGCCTGTAATGCTCCCTTCAAAGACTGAACTTGCGGGGGTAGGTGCACCGAAAGTGGTCACCGGGTGTATCTCGGGGTGGGGAACAAGGATCTGGATTCGGATTTCAGAAACTTCCCTAACTTAGCTGGATATTGCCGGAATGAGGTAGAATGGTTTTGTGATCGAGTCCTGCGTCCAGATTTTCATTTCCTATAACGACTAAACTTGCAGGCACAGCCATGCAAAAAAAAAAACTATTACAATCAGAAATTGCATTGGCCATTGAATTTACAGGCATTGTTGTCACTTTGTTAGATGGTGGACAAACTGCACATCCCGCATTCAAGCTGAAATTAGACATTCAAATAAAAAACCAGGCGCAATGAGTATCATGGAAAAAAATGCGGATTGGCTACGGTAGCAAAGGAGCTCAATCATAATCAGATGAGTGTACCATATCTCATAAACATTCACTCGAGACTTTTCACAGCACTTTATAAGATTTAAGTGGGGACAAAAAATATTCGGTGATGCTGTCCTTGTACTGTCTGGTGACTTTTGACAGACATTGCCAGTCATTCCTCTTGCACTACTTTTGCTCACGAGATTAACGCACGTTTAAAACAATCGCTTTTACGGCGAAGCGTCGAAACACTTCGATTGATCATAAGCACGAGAGTACAATTGCAAGTTGATCAAAAGAAACAAGTATTTTCTAATCAACTGCTGGATATTGGAAACGGTGAAGTAGAGCTGCATCCCAATACATAATGCCTTAAATAACCAGACAATTTCTGTACAGTTGTTCAGACAAAAAAAAAAGGAACTGTGATTGAAAGCATCTTCCCGGATATACTGTATAATTATCTATAGAGTGTTTTTTCCAGGTATAGAAGTTTAAGTTGGCATTACTTTCCAAGATGGCGACCGATTTAACAGCTGTCAAGTGATTTATTCTCAGTTTGGTTTGGCAATTCATCATGAATAGACTCACGCCTGAACAACGCTTTCAAATTGTGCAATTTTATTTCGAAAATCATGGTCGATTTTCATAAGCGAATTTTGTTTAGCGATGAAGCGCACTTCTGGTTGAATGGCTACGTCAACAAACAAAACTGCCGCATTTGGAGTAAAGCTAATCCACAAGTGTATGTAGAAACACCGTTACATCCAGAAAAACTGACTGTTTGGTGCGCTTTATGGGCTGGTGGAATCCTTCTTCAAAAACGATGAAGGCCACAACGTTACAGTCAATGGTGATCGGTATAGAGCCATGATTACTAACTTTTTCATTCCTGAATTGAACAATCATGATGTCCAGGAGCTGTGGTTCCAACAAGACGGCGCAACATGTCACATAGCTCGTGCCACAATCGATTTATTGAAAGACACGTTCGGTGACCGCCTAATTTCACGTTTTGGACCTGGGAATTGGCCTCCAAGATCTTGTGATTTGACACCGCTGGACTATTTTTTGTGGGGCTATGTAAAGTCATTGGTCTATGCGGATAAGCCACAAACGCTTGACCATTTGGAAGACAACATTCGCCGTGTTATTGCCGATATACGGCCACAATTGTTGGAAAAAGTCATCGAAATTTGGACGTCCAGATTGGACTACATCCGAGCCAGCCGTGACCGTCCTATACCAGAAATCATATTTAAAATGTAATGCCACAAGATTATCTTTCGAATAAAAAAAATTCATGTCAATCGAATAATACATTGTTGTTTTATTGCAATTTAAAGTTCTATACCTCTCAAAAAACACCCTTTAGTAGATAATAATTGGCTTTGTAGCCCAGTTACTTAATCAGAGAAAATGCTGATATTAATGAAATAAACTTCCGAATATAGAGTTGTTGCCTGGTGATCCACTGTTTTTTTTAAACAATCGACACTATTGTTGATGAAATTAAAATCGTACATTTTCCAACTGAGTTTTTGAATTCTCTGGATATAACAAGAATGTCGCCACACACACAATCTTAATTTGAAGATTGTTCACTGGTTATTTTGCTGCGTAACTTAAATCCACCTAGGTTATGCAACGGTACATGTTTATTCATCAAAAGAATTAGTGGGAAGCTTCTTGAAGCTAATTCTTTGACTGTACAGTTTAAAGGAGAAATTGTCCTGTTTGCCACGGGTTTCCACTGAAATCGTCAGAATCTCCAATAACATTCATTAAGGCTTCGATTTCCAATTCATTTGGTTTTCGCTATGTCTATAAATAATTCTCAAAACCAAACAATGTTCATTTGATGCTTAGACTAAGAAAATCCATGTTACTGGGCAACTATATGTCGCATGCTCACGTGTGGGGAAACCGTCGAATCTATTTGAGTTAGCAAAACACGGGTTACCGAAAAATGTTGTGCATCGCTTAGCCATTAGTTATATTAAACTTATTTAATGTTATACTTTAAAATGACAAAAATAGTATTAAAAATTGATACAAATCAACGTTATAGTCACCTCATTTATAAAATTAATCTTATGTTGTTACATAACAACTTCATAAGCATTTTAGTATTATACTATACTCAAATAGGAGGTGAATAAATTGCAAACTTTAAAACATTATATTGTTTTATGCTCAATTTCAACTCTCCGAAATTGCAAGCGAAGATTAATTTGACTGCATTGAATGGCTTAGAATAATACTAAATCAACATTTTAAAACAAAGCCGCAGCAGCGCGTGGCCGGGTCAGCTAGTACTTTTATAAACATTTATTATACCGTGATAAAAGAATATTAAATCGTCTTTCTTTATATGTACTAAATACTAGATTGTGAATATTCCATTGTTTACTCTAATGGGACCAACAAACCAATTTTGTTCACGTTAATACATTGTTTTTGCACAACTAAATCGTTTTGTAATGGAAAACGCAACTTTTTTTTCATTTGTGGATAAAAACACTTATAATGAAGGATAGGGAACAACTTATTGACATCTCAAAATATTCGACGGTAAAATCTATATTTAAACAAGAACAGCTCATGAACTTTAGGTTGCAAATTCATGTAAAATACATAGGATTTTCCCCACATTTAGAAACGAATAAAGCGTTCATAACAAATTATCAGCGCTCCATGAGTCGAAAAAGTAAGAAACCTATTTTAGACTTATCTCATGGTCAAATTTCAACGCTATTTTGCCCCCTCCCCTCTGAAAAAGAGGAATAGTATTTCTTTTCCCAGTTTTACAACTGTGAACCTCTTCCCCCTTCAGAGAAAGGGGAGGATTCTATTGAAGGAAGTGCGCCACACACACACACACAGAAATTTATTGTCTTTTTCGAAATCTTTAGACAAATATTTGTGCCCAAAACCTTTCCAGTACCTACGCCGCATTACCCGCAAATAACTAAAAGTGACAGATTATTGAAAATAAAATCTACATATTATCGAATGATTGTTTGAATAACGTCAAACTTTGAAGCAACGCAAAGACTATCGACAACCTCGTAATTTTGTAATTCTGTCCAGGGACGAGGACAATACCTAAGCTTGCATCCCAGTTTTCAAACTTCCACGTCCCCCAACATAAGGACTTTGAGCCTCGGCTCTCTTTATGGAGGGTCTTCAGTGGTACCAGTACTCGAACCCATGACTTAAACATCGCCTCTCCAACCACGAGTTCATGACCCTTTTGGATACTGTGGCCACCTATATCTTCTTGTACAGGAATATCGTAAGAACTGCACACGATATCTTACGTAGCGTATTTTCTGGATTCCTGCAAAAAATAAAACTAATATTTTGTTACCAAATATGCGTAAAAATTAAATTCGTTTATGGTTTTCCAGCGATATAAATATTAAATTTATGTTATTGTTATACTAAAATCAACAATTTTGTATATACTTAAAATGTATTTTAATCTATATATATGTGTAGCATAAAATATATTATGTCTATTATAACACAATGCTTCAACGTTGATATACTTCAGAATTCGTATTGAAAAATGATGGGAAACCATTTGTAATACTTATACTTATGTTAACTTTCTTCATTTAAAAACTGTCTGAATATTTTTGAAATCCACGTGTTGCTATTGATACTGCTATTCATAATTAAAAGGAATGTAATGGAATTATTATTTGCGTATTTCTTTGAAAAGTATTTAGTTTTATTTTTATAGATAAGAATTTGTCTAAGAAGAAAATTGAGACAGCCAGTACTGCATTTAAAATATTAAAATTTAAAAGAAGAAATTTTTGAACTAATGGAATGAAGGCCATTGAAGAAGAATTAAAACTGAGTGCTTTAAAATAAAATATAAAAAAACAGTATGAAGGAAAAATATATAAAATAATTTCTGGAAGAGCTTGAAAAGGTATTTCTGTGTCCAACACTGAGCGTCTTGGGAAACCTAAATGCTTGCGTAAGGGCTGGTGGGTGAAAGAGCGAGTCGGAATGTCCAAAAATGAGAACTCTTACATGGTCAATTCACTCCTCCCCCGAGAACGAAAAAAAAATCTAACATTTCTTTTACCAGTTTTACGACTCCCTCAGTCCCCTGCGTGTCCCCTATAAAGGGGAGAATGGGTAGAATGGTCATCAGGGCACATGATCTTTGAAGAGGTCATAATCCCCTATCTTCAAAATATAGGTTGACGTTGACAGATCGAGCTTGCCATGATAAATTTAGAGTTCAAAAAATAATAAAAGGAAATAACTATTAAAATTAAAAATAAAAATGATTGCACTCGGAATTTAAAGAAAAATTCCTGGATTCTTTAATGAATTAAAATGAATAAAATAAGAAATAAATTTTAAGAAGAGAGAGTATTATTAGCCTGCGTCAGCCGATATTCAATCTCAAAACAGAAATGAAATCACTATCTTAATTTGGATTGAGAAATGGGAGAACTTTATTGAAAGGAGTACCCGAGAGAGAAATTTATTGTTCATCTTGGGAATCTTTAGACAAATATTTGTGCCAAAAATTTCGCAATAGTCAGCGCCATCTAGATGTCATGTAAGGTGTTAAATTAACGACAGCCTTTCCCCTTAATGGAATGACATAATTAATTTTTTAAAAATAGTATAACTATTTTTTAAAAAAATTAATTATCAAAAAGCTACTAAAAAATTATTCCACAAAAGTCTTCGTACACTTAACAAAAATCTCAACTTACTTTTAAATATTGTATTTCTTTCTTAATTTATTACTTAGTGGAATATATTTCAGTGTCCACAACAACTTTTATAAGCGTCTTGATATAGATTTAATCAGTTTTTTGTAATTTTTGCATCGATTTCCCACCATTCTTTTGTGATTATTGTTTTTACTTCACATTTGGTGTTTATTTGTCACATTTTCTTTTCTTTTACATCAAAATCTCACCAAATATGTTCTACTGGGCTAAATAAAGTGATTGAGGAGGTGTTTTCATAATTTAGGGACAGTTTTAGAAACACCAGTAGCGTACAATGAGAGCAGTACACTTGGCATTATTACTCTGTTAAAAATTACTAGTCTCCAATATCCAAATTTCGAGCGGATAATTTAAAATTTCTCTATTAAAATAATTAAATAGAGCACATGATTCATAATACCATGAAAAAATACCAAATTACCTAATTATAAATAGTTATATACTAATTTAAAAATAGTATATAACTATTTTTAAAAAAAATTAATAATCAAAAAGCTACTAAAAATTACGCCACAAAAGTCTTCGTACACTTACCAAAAATCTCATTTTAGCTATAAATATTGTATTTTAATAATTCATTAATAATTAGCTTTTTGATAATTAATTTTTAAAAAAAATAGTTATGCTATTTTTTTAAAAAATTAAATTATGTCATTCCATTAAGAACAAGTTGCAGAAATAAAAAAATTACAATTACAATATATATTAATTTTTATTACTAGAAAACATTAAATTTTATAAGAAATTGCAAGTGTATGAACACTTTTGTAGCCCACTGCATATGAAAACACGTTTCTCAATAATTTATATAACTAAATGTTTCAACTTAATATATTGTCTCTTAAAAAACAAAAACTTAAATCGCGTTCTATTACTCTGAATGTGAATAATAAAACAATGTTTCTCTAAAAGCATAAATAATGAGACAGGCATCCGATATTCATTTAAAGAAACAAAATAAAAAACAGATATTTCGAATTGAATAAAAGTACAAACGGTCGTAAATTGTTGAAGATGAAACTGTTTCGTCAATAAAAGAAAGATGAAAAAATTTTTTTACGCAATATCTCACAAAGAAGATTTTTAGCCATTCACACACAAGCTGCCGTATTAAAACATTTAAATAGGATTGGAGAATTTTTGAAATCGCTTTCTCATCAATTCTTCTGCTCACTTTTATTCTGATCCATGGGTCTTTAGCAATAACTTGTTCAGATTAATCGCTTTTTAGCTTTTTCTATTGCTGCTTATTTCTTTCGAATCAATCGCATTTTCTTTCGACGAGATCTTTTCGATCGCTTACTATTTCCTTCGACTTAATTTCTTCTGAGGCATATTATCTACTTTCTTAATAATACAGGAACAATTTTACAAATGAAGTCAATAATATTAAAGTTGACCAATATGTCTTTTATGATATAAATACTACTGCAACAAAATGCATGACAACACTCGAACTGTCGAATAATTATTTTTCAGAAATTTTATTTTACAAATCAGTCGTGGAAACAATTATCAATTAAAATACTTGCAAACGATTTATTTAAGTGAATGGATCTTATCTAATTGTAGGTACTATACGATTTATTTAAGAAAAAAATTATAATATATAATTATAACGATCAAGCGATTTTTTAAAAAATTATTAAACTAATTAACCAGAACACATTTCAACAGTTAAGAAGCCAAAACTTTAAATATTCAATATAATATATTTCTATATTTTCTTTTGATAGAAAAATAATAGGTAGTTCAATATTTTGTGACTCAGGCATTAAAAAATTTAGTAAAACTTTTGTGGGAAACATTCAATTACCAGGAGTAATTGGAATTTTAAAAAACTATTATTTGGCAGATAAATAATATCACTATCAAATAAAACTGGAGATGTGTTTTAGTTAGTAAAATAAAAAATAATCAAGTTTTAATTTATTTTACAGATATTTTTTAATTAATGCACAAATAACGTGATACTATGCAGAAAAATGGAATAACGTTTAATATAATCAAACAATAATATGAGATTAATTCTAAATAACATTTTATTGCACTCTGTACTAAAATCCAAAATCATTCAATTATTACTCGACTTTAAATTTTGAATTTAAATGACCTTCTAGCTATAAAAGCAAATTATTATTTTTCATTTTATTAATTCCTTAGAATTGAAAAAAAAATTAAATTAAATACCACTGCTCTTGATTGCACAAACATTGACTAAAACATTTAATTTCATTAAAATTAAAAACCGAAGTTTTACCTTTAAACTATTTTAGTTATGCTGTGCTTTTCTCGCTAAGTTTGGATTAGTTCATGCATACTATAACTATAAAACAAGTTTTTACTTCAAAGCAAAAAATTAATTATTTATATTTTACATACTAAAGTAAAACTTTATTTTTTTGGAATGCCTTAGAGTTATTTGATGCTAGTTAACCTATGAACCTAATTTCGTTCTTGTCTGACGACATTTTTTTATAAGCAAATATGCAACAAATATGTATTTAATTTGATTGCAACTTGTTCACAAGTTTTTTGAGTTTAAACCTTAAAAAGAGCATTTTAATACAAATGTAATGCAAGTTTCATAAGCTTATGGTATTCAAGCGAGCAAAATTGTTTTAATATGAGAAAGTTCAAAAGTATAAGCAATTAGATTACACTTCAAAAGAGTGAATAATTTATTTCAAATTTCATTTAAATTCTTGAAGTGTCAGAGTATAAATATTACATTTTACTCTTAGGATGCAATTTTTCTTGTCCAGCACTGGTATAAAATACTGGATTTTATTTTAAATGTATATAAAATTCAAGTTTTCTCTATTTCATTTCTCTTTCTCTATATATACATGGTTATCAAATTGTTTATTTACGTAAAGAATAAAACGATAAAACACACACAAAAGTTTTTAAAAAAGCATGAATTTTTAATAAACTTTCTAATATATAAATTGGATAATAAATTCCTAATCCCGAATAAAAAAACTGGTTTCTGAATCGAACAAAATAATCTCACTATTCTAAAATTTTTGAACAGCAAAATGTAATAGTAACCGTCCCAAACAAGATCCAATTTATCTCGCATTTCATGGTGAAAACAAACCGTATAACTTGACATGATTATGATTTTTTTTGCTTAACACTCCAGGTATTATTTTCCTAAAACGAAATAAGCATTTTTTTAATGTTTTGGAACAAACAGGTAATAAAAGAAAACAATTGTATAACATAGATTTTGAGATACATTTTTTCTAAAATTTATCTCAGTTTTTGAAATATTTATAAATACAATTTTATTCGGGAAGAAAGCATAAAAATATGGATATTTCAATTTAAGTTTTTAATTTATTTATTCGTTATGAAGACAAGTTCAGATACAACTCAACTTTTGGATCTCAAAAGAATTTAATACGAATGTAAACATTTTGAAGAGCTTTGAATTCAAATTTTCCTTCTCTCTCTCAGTTGAAAGACAACTATACGAACAAAGATAAAATGAATTCTTATGAAATTTGAATTGTTCGATTAGAATGGTTTTATACTATTATGATTTTCATTTAATTAATTACGTTTTATTATAAAGTATTGAAGGATAAGAAAATGAGAGATAATTTTTCTCCTATTTCATACGAATTGCTTTTTAATAACATAGATAATTGAATTTGATTCTTAGGTAACGTAAAATATATCAGTTTAAGTATTATTCATATTTTTTGTATAAATCATAAAGATATTTTAAGGTGGTTAATTCTCTATAATGATTCTCATAGAAACTTCTAGTTACTAATAAACTTTATATTATTATTGCAAATTTTCTTGTTAATTTTACAAGATGTATATTTTTTATTTTTTGTCTTATTTTTCAATAAAAATGTGTGTTGTGCGTGTAGTTACGCTTCCTCTTTCGAAATTAGAATTAGAAATTTTCACTTAAAATTTATACTTGAAATACTTTTTGTATGGTATGAAAGTACATATAATTTTCAATAACTGAAATATAACATAAAAAAAAGAAAAAAATGTATGTATTTAATTTAAAAGCATTAATAAATATTTTCGGATTAAAAGTTAATATAAGAGGTAAGCTTAGTTTTTCTTAGTGATTTCACGTTGTGTGATTATTTAAAAGTATAGGATTAAATAACGAATATAAAATGTCAAAAATGTATTAATATTACTTTAATGCAACTACTCAATAACATGTAAAATTACACAAACTGGTTTTGAAAATTTGTTACTTATGATTGCACGAAAGTTCATAACAATATATCATTGGAATTTTGACTTTTTAACATTCATTAATTTTACCAATTATAGTTAAAAGCAAGAGCTTCTAATCTTTGTTTTAATCTAGGCAGTTGATCAATAAAACAAAAGTAAGAGTACTAGTACTCTGACAATATGAATTTTGGTACTAATGTATTATATCGTCGACACATTTTTTAAAGGAAAAGACGTCGTCAAATGCCGCGACATGCAGCTCTAATAGTCCGAGGATGCATATAGTCTTGTTTGCGCATACGATGACGACAATATTTGACAACGCCTTCTGATGTGGAAAGTAATCAAGGTAGCCTAGTGGTCAAGATAGCAGACTCGTGGCTGGCGTGTCATGAGTTCGAGATCAGTACCGCTGAAGGCCTAACCATGTAGGGGGACCGATACGCGTTAAATCTGTCGGGGTTCAAACGTCCTTCCGTTGGTGTGGAAGTTGGGAAAGGAGATATCAGATCAGGTGTCTTCCTCGACTCTTGACCGTGGCTCAAAATTACGAGGTCCGAAGCCAAAAGTTCTCGTGTAGCTGAATAGTGCGGCATAAATTATCACTCTCTCACTGGTTTGGAAAAATTGGTCCATGGTACAATACACGTGAATACTTACTTTTAAGCAAATAAATTTTCCCTAATTTTTTTCCAATGTTTTCAAAACAGACTTCTTGATTATATTATTAAACTCCAATATGCTTTTTTCTACGTGTAAATATTATATGAATTTTCATTTTTGCCCTTTCCAACTCAATAACTTTTACAAAAATATTGAATAACATTTGCGACGTAATTATCATTCAGTTAATCTTTTCGGAAAAAAAAATATTTATTTCTGTCTCAAAAATACACATTTAAGAAGAATCTTCTGAATGTTCTTTGAGTCAATTTATATGATCATGTCAATTATTTTTAGAAACACAATGCATAGAATTTTTAAAGTAATAATGTTCATTTTACTCAAATTTATTTACTTTTTTGCATTACTAAATATCAAACCTGATAGCCATACAAAATAAACTGTATGAGTCACAAACTCAATAATTGTTGTTAAATTATAATAAGAAACACTGATATTATGATATTACGTACTGTACGATATATTACATGTTATAATATAAAGCTGCATCAACGGCTCTATTTGGAATCAGCAACATTATGTGTCCTTATAATAAAGTCACTGTGGATTATTTAAACTTGCTTAGTAACAAGTCATTCTATTAATGGTATATTTCTTTCTGGATTGAACTGGTATGTAACAAGACGACAATATCAAAACCTTTTTGAGCACATTTTATTCAAAATTGGTTCTGAATTTTCGAACATAATTTAGCCATCACAAAAACCACATCTTCATCAAATCGGAAAACTTTCGGATATATTGGAACAGTGGTTACGAAGTGTTTTGTCTGATTGATTGATTGAATATTAACGTCGCACTGTTCAGCTACACGAGGGCTTTTGGTGACGGACCACGTAATTTTGAGCCATGGTCAAGTGACGTGGACGACACCTGAGCTGGCACCCCGTCTCCTAACTACCACACCACACCACACCAACGGGAGGACGTTTCAGCTCTCGACAGATTTAACGTGCATCGCTGCCCTACACGGCGGGTCTTTAGTGGTACTAGGATCGAACTCGTGACAAAGCTAGCCACGATCCGATACCTATACCACTCGGCTACCGCGGCCATAAGTGTTTTGTCTGAAATAAAACGCTGCATTTTATACTGAAATAAGTTTCCTCTTTTTTGTGTGGCTGTGTAGTATAAAAAAAAGAGTTAAATGTTTGAGGTAAATAAATATTCACAAATTTTTTTTTTCAACAGAGTTTTTTATATAGAGAAAATATATATCTTTTCAGCTATTGTTCCTTTTCTCTATTGTTAATAAAATAACCATAAGGTGACTGCCTTCCTTCGGATCAAATTTTTTCATAAAAACAGATTTTTGAAACAAATTGAGTGTTTTTAGGAAGAAAAATAAAAAAAAATATGTAAATACATTAAAAATTTTAAATAAATATTGTACTTTTAGAAAAATTGGTGGTTTTCAAGGAAATTTAACCAAATTTTTACCAAAACGGGTAACACCGTATAATAATTTCTAATACAATTATCACAATTTTCTTTAAACGCAACATATATATTATGGTCGTCTTCAAAATAAGCCAAAATCTAAGAGAAATATTAAAATATAAAAAAATTACAGACAATTATCCATAAAAATATGAAAATTTTGATATTTTTTATAAGTTTTTTTTTATAAAAACTATCCTAAATGAAAAAATATTTAACCTACAACAAAAATTGTGGTTCACTTTATGAAAAACAGTATAATAAACATTCCCACAAAATTTCAAAAGGTTATCTGGTTTGGTTCTTAAGATATCATGTAAATGGTAAAGAGTTTCTTTCGAAAACAAAATTTTGAGAAAAACTCATTTTAAGTTTTATCTTACAGTTAAAAGGTACACGTGTACACCACAAAATTGTCTAAAATTCCCCTGGATGATATGTCATACCTTCCTTTTTTTCTTGGTGCAACCCTTTTTTCTTTTTGAGAGCTCGTGTTCTTTTTCTTTGTAATTTTGTAAAGGGTAATGAATGTCTTTCTGCGTCGTTAATTCATCGATGGTCGTACAATTTTAATACACGTATCATATAGCTACCAGCATTAAAGCCCATCTTATTTATCACTTTTAATAAACCACTAGCAACTTCATTAAATTGTAGAACTGCTATATATGCCCTTATTTTCAAAGACTGGAGTTGAACAAAGTTTTGTTTTGGAACTATGTTCCACAGAACACCATTGAAACTCTCGTTGGCATTCTAAGTCAATCCGTGTAAGCACTTTTCTAAAAGTTTTTGATCGCATAGTTTAAAGTAGTGTGATTTAACAATATTTAAAATATTTTGTGAGAGTCCAGGGGCTTTGGCGGTGAATATTTTACCAAGTGCCTTTGCTTTTTGAAATTTTCACCAACTATCTGTTCCTGTTGGGAATTGACCATGTATAGGCTTTTTAGTACTGGAACAGCAGTGATAAAACGCAGCTATAACTGCGCTTTGCATGTTTGCTAAATTTTTTGTATTACTGCGGATTGCTATTCCATAATAATTTTGTAATTTGTCAATAAAATTGTCTGTCAATTTTCCCTTTCCTCCCAATCCTTTCAATGATTTTTTTTAACTTTCTCAGATGGCTCCCAACCTTTTTCTGCACGTGGCCAATACATTCTAGTTTATTAACTGTATTAGGAGCGTACATGTTTTTTCGGATTCATACGCTTTGGAATCCCCATCACCATAGTAATCAGTGTACTGCAATTTACGATGATTCTCTGATCGCTCAAATATGCGATATGCTCCGACAGTCTCCATACTTGAAGCCGAACCCATATGATTGCATCAAACATTACATTGTACATTAGAAGCAGCATCTGGAACTTTAGCCTTCTTTGAACATATTCTACAAAAATGTGACATTATTTCGATGTCCAAAAATTTCCTGTGTCAATGGATATGCAACTGATGCAACCATTGTGAGACGAGTAGCCACGCTTCTGCCAAGTCCCAGTTTCTGCATTTTTCATGCTTTCTATAGAAACTATAGATGCAGTCAGCTGAATCTTTAATTCTTGATTTCGAAAGGCTGTTTTGGAAAGAAAAGGCAAGTCCAATATACCGAACAGTTTATTTCCAGTTGTGTACCCCTTTCCAATTACTCTTAAGGCAAAAGCAATCAGAGTATTCAGCTTAAATTTATTGTTGATCTTTTCAGATGAAGTAAATCCTTTTAAAAAAATCACAGTTTCTACATTTCAAGGAAAAGTTTGAACATATTCCATACCTAGAGTCTTCTGTCAAACTGAGTTCATCATGTAAACAAACTGGACAACAAAGTACTGCAATCACGGACAGCAAAGTGGTGACAACAAATATTCGATGCCCGAAAATTTCATCAGAATTTCCAGAATTTTCTAAAAAATTGTCCTTTAAATCTTCAAGTTTTGATGTACTTACAGTTTTCAGTTCAATATTACTTGCGACGGTCGTATCATTTTTAGCCTGAGAATCTATACTTGAGCGTTTGTTCTTATACTGATTACCTGTAAACTTTCCCTTTCTTGAGCGATATTGGTTCTTATGATCCATATTTAAGATATTGGTAAAATCCTAGGAGGACCCACTGCTGTTTTTGGCGCCAAAAATTTTTCGCCAAAAAGCGCCAAATTGAAGGTTTTCAAAAAAATAAAAAAAATCAATGACGAAAAACTTTGGGAAGCGCATGCGTCAGCGGGGATGAAATGGGCGTTTCGCAAAGATGAGAACGAATAAATACATTAAATTAATCATTATATAAAGAAAAAAACGGAAAAAAAGCAATGAAATTCATTTTAAAAAAGCATTCTAAAACCAGTGTGTACAACATGATTTACATTTTTAAAAAAGGACGAAAGGGGCGTTTCGCAAATATAAAATTGAAGAAATACATGAAATCAATCATTTTAAAAAATTTTAAAAGGCACTTACCTTACGCTTGCATTTCGTCATGATCTGTTGGTGGATACACCCGTGCGATGGATGCAAGGAATTCATGAAAATTGTCATCCACCAACTTGTGACCTGTTCTTATTAACTTTCAAGTCATTCACCACGAACGCATTCATGCTCTTGCCAAACCAATATCTGGTCAAACGCAAGATAATTATTATAGCAAGTTTGCTTTCGCTAAACCAAGTGCCCTTTCTCACACTCCGAACAACGTCGTGGCGATTATCTTCCGACTGGTTGAGGCAACGCCATTCGTAGCCGTTAACCGTTCCCTTTCGTTCTTACAAACACATATTTTTTTTAAACCTCGGACATTCATAACGAGAGCAATTAAATTAGCTTTCATACACCATTCTAATGTCTCTTTCTTCCCCTTTGTGCCTAGGAGCACAAAGAAACCTGTCGTAGCCTCACTTTCAATTAATTTCCTTTCACACGCCATTCTTAACCGGTGGAGAGCAGACCTTCTCAAACGAAGTCAAATGTCAAAATGACGTTTTTTCGGAAAAGGCGAAAAACGTTGTACTTTTTTAGGGTTGCCATTTTTAGGCGATTTGAAAATCCAAATTTTTGGATGAAATGGAAGGGTTACCATATTGTAACCTTTATCGCTCAAAATTTGGCGACAAAAAAATTTGGCGACCAAAAGTGGGTCCTCCTAGGATTCAACCAAGATATTTTTGAAAACTGTTAAGCAAAATTTTATCTTAAGATATAAAATTTTGTAAAATAAAGCGACCAAACATAGAGCTAAGCAAAACACAAGCTAGAATGTAAACAGACTGCCTGTGTTGCCAATTTTTAGCAAGAAAGAACTATACTAATAATATAGAAGTGACTGAAACACTAGAAAAATTACCGAGATATATTTTATAAATTAAAAAAATGAAAGAAACTGTAAAATTTAAGTTAAAAATTGAAATTTTCTGCAACTTCCGGTTTTGAAATGATACTTCAGGTTCCCTTTTGCAGAGAGTGATGGTTTTTAAAATCACTATAACTTAATTTCTATTTTGTGTAAAGAAAAAAGAAAAACTGTTTTGGAAAGAAAAATGTTCAAACTATAAGATTTTGAAATAAAAAAATGCCTTATGTAGACAAAAACGACATTTGCAAGGTAGGAAATCACCTTTCAAACATAAATATAGTATTTTAAGGAATCATTCTCTTATTATTTGAAAGCGCGCACGCTTACCTATTTATCATTCCTGCTGTTTTAAGTTTCTTTTTTTCATCTGTAGAGAACTTCTTGTCGCTGATAGGGAGAATAAAAGTTTTTATCTGATTCCATTGTACCGTGTTAAAAATGATTTCAAAAATTTGTAACGTTGTTTGTGTTTCGAGGGTTTTTTTTGCGATGGATGCTCAGTGATTTTGTTCCATCTAAAAAGTCTCAAACGAGCAAAACCACTCACTAGAGTGAGTTTTATTTTGGTGTTGAATAAATAGAATGAATTCCTTTTTTCATTTAGAGGTAACATAAGATAAGGAAAATATTGTTTTTTAAACATAAGAAAAATTTCGATTTTCTTTTTTTAATTTATGATGGTTTCTAAGCAGAAAAAGAACCCCCTCCCTGAAATGAAAAATATTTGACTCCTTAATTATTAGTTGGGAATTTTCTTCCTTATTCGAAATAATTTTATCCACCAATTTATATCATTTATGAAGTAACTAATATATCTTTGGGGGCTTAGACTCGTTTCTAATCATAGAACTCCTGAGGTGGTTGGTATACTAGTTCTCACAACAGCACTTTAATAACAAAATAATAAATTTCATATGTAACACCTTTTCGTTTGTTTATTTGTGCTTAACTTGAACTCATATATTAGCTGTAACTAATGTAAACATACACTCTGTTTTTAACGGGTCCTTTCCCCTTTTTAGGAAGTCTGACCCGTTGCTTCAAGAACAGCCAAAATGTCTTTTTTTTCATAAATAGAGAGAAATCCACTGTAATTTTAGAAAAAAAGCGACGCGAAAAGTCAAAACATAGGATGATACTCGTAATAAGATTGCGATACCGGCATTCAGACATTCACGATACGTCTCTGCAACACAAGTCCTGGCTGCGGTAGCCTTGTGGTCATTGTCCTCTGCTCATGGCCGGTATGACATTAGTTCGAGCCATAATACCACAGGAGACTCGCCGCTGATGCATTTTAAACCTGTTGAAGCTCAAAGTCTACCCGTTAAGGTTGTGTGGAAGTTTGGAGAGAGGGGTGCCAGCTCAGGTTTCGTCAGCGTCATTTGAGTGGGGTTCATAATTACGAGGTCTGTCACAAACAACCCTTGTGTTATGCGACTTTAAAAACTACTCACTCACCAATACGCAAGACCTCAGTTTTCAAAGTGTTTTGGGTTTCAAACTGTTCACTTATTATTTATTTGTAAATATATTAAGCCGGTACCTTGAGTGTGAGATTATCCTAATTTTTGATCAGATCTGTGATCCTAATTTTTGATCAGATCTGTAATCCTAATTTTTGATCAGAGAATATGTGTCTTATAGCACAAACATTTCGACATCATAGTCTTAGTCACGTAATGGTCATCAATTCAAGAGGCATAACCAATGTGGTCATCCATAACGAATAGTGATGGTTACGAGTTTTGCTAACGTCGCACAGGAACCAAGGTTCAATCCAACAATGGAGAGAACGGATAGCTCTGTCACTTAAGATCTAACAATGGCATAGGAGGCACACAAAGCACCATTAGGTGGGAAAGACAGTTTCGCGCTATGACAAGGAAAACAAGTAAAAACTAATGAAACAGAGTAGGGAAACACACAGAGATTATATACGACACAAAAACGGTATAATATTTACATGTACATTGATTCAGGTTCTCCCCCAATGGTGGGGAGAGGACCATTGTCGGGGCAGTTTACACTTTGGCCCGATGGGTCGGGAGAGTTCACATTATTTTCAGTTTGGCTGATAGAGTTCACATCAGAGGAATTAACATTCTTATCACTTTCGTTTTCCTCAGTTGCCTCAGGGCTGGCTGGACGTCGGCTGCATCGGTGGAGTATTGCTGAACACCCGTTAGGTGTTGAATGTAAATGCCCCTACTTCACCGTATACAGTCAGACACACATAGCTTCCTCAGTAGCCTGAGGTAGCTGTTGGTGGCTACCTTTTTCAAAAAAAAATGTCGTTCTCCGGGTCCCAGGCACCCAGAGAGCCGACTACTATTGGCACAATTTGCACTCTGCTAAATCCGCGGTTGGCGAAATAAAGAATCAGTGATGTATGTTTTTCAATCTTCCTTTGCTTCGCCTGTTGGAAAGCAGAGCGCCTGTTTTCAAAGGGAACAGTAACATCGATGATGTAGATGGTATTATCGATGACAGCCACCAGATCAGGGCGCAGCCCATCCGAACCAACCACGTGGTTCTCAGAGAGCACTGTGCCCTTGAAGGCAACAGCCTTCGCAAGAACGGCATTATGGCGTTTTTGCTACGCCGCCAAATAGGACTTGCAGTGGTTGATAACATGTGGCAGAGTTTCTTCACGTTGGCCACATTTCTGCACATTGTTTGGATGTTATCATTCCACTTCTTGTACCCATTCAACGGAACTAGGCTTAGCCGTGCCTTATGGATGAACCTCCAGTCGGCGAACCTGGTATACATCCCATCCGTCAGGAAGTGAGAACTGGTCGGGGACATAATGACGCAGTCCATGGCCTTGCCCTGTGGAGGGGCTCCAATCAGCATAGATGTTTCGCTGATTTGGAGGTTCTCATGGAATGCCTTCATTACTTTTCTTCGCTTTGTTGCGGTAAGGCATTCATCCCCAAAGGTGATGGAGGGGCTTCCTTCCTTGAAGGACCAGGTCACCATTTGCCTCCTGGAGGCGTTTCTTGCGAGGGTCCATGTATTGGAGAGTTGATTGGTAGAGTCGGCAAATGAGCCCTCCATGGAGCCACTCATATAACTGCCCAGATCCCCATCTGTGGGGTCCCTTTCAATTCGGTATTTCACTGTTCTATTTAACTGACCCAGCGCTTGCAGGGCAACCTCTTTGTCCTTGGAGGTAAGGAGTTTAAATGCCGAGTCAATCAAGTAGAAGTCCGAATCGGCTGCAGCTGAGGGAAACCCACAGCAGTCGTCCAGCTTCCTGCTTCCATACAGGTAGTGATTGGAAGCATTGGATGGGAGAGAAAGAAGATTCTTAAGCTCTTTCTTGGCAAGTAGAGCTTTCCATCGCGAAGTTAAATTAATTTAATAGACAGACGAGTAGCACAGTATAAAAACTTTTGAAAAGGGGAGGGTAAATTCTTTCCTCTGAAAGTTAAGGTTTTTATCGACCAGCTCTTTTGAATTCCTAAGCGTACTATTAATTGTATAGAAATGCTCTATTTTTATTCCTTAAAATTTGACTTGTGGATCAATTAAATGAAATTAGGTGCATCTAAATGGCATGATAAAAAGTTTATCCCAAATTACATTATTTTATCGTTTTACGAAGCTATTCTTATATCTTTTGTAACGATTTCTTTCTGGGTTTTAAGAATTTAAAGAAATACTGAGAATGACTTCCAAATATCAGAGGATAAACATATAATTTCAGAAAAAAACCATCATTACATTTTAGTCTGATGTTCTTTTTTTATAGCATTCAAATCATTATTTTAGTTTAAGTTAGGAGAAGAAATAAACATTTCCACGGGATAATGTATTAAGCTCCCGAATTTGAAACTGCTGGCTCGGTTTGATGGTTTGTTAATGACGTCACGCAATTCGAAGCTATATAATTGCTAAAAAATGACTGGAATACGAGAACTTTAAATATTACACAGAAAGAGAAGCCTTGTTAGTTACTAAGACAAAAGTTGTAGGATACAATTGTTGTGATTATGTCCAAAAAGAATAGCGAATTGTTTCCTTATTGCTTACGGAATACTAATGCAGTCAATATAGTTTCATATATTATCAGCTTTTATTTCAATGAAACTGCTGTTAACTTTTGTGAATGAATAATAAGTGTCGTATTAAAACATAACTTTTAAAATTAGGAATTCTGCAACCTTTTTCCCACGTAAAGTTCTTTTCGGTTTTCATTTTGTTTCTAGAATAATCAAAAAATTAAAAAATTATAATTATTTCGTGAATTTGCAAAAATAGCAAACCAAACATGAAAGTATGGACTCACACAAAATTATTTCAGAAATTCCAGTTTTTAGATTTATTTTCCAGTTTTTTTTAAACAATTCATTTCCGGTAAATAATTCAAATACTGAAAGAAAATACCATTTGAGAGAAAAATATGTCTCTATCAACGCTGAATAGAATTTTTTCGCTTGTTTTTTGTTCATATTCCTAATTTTATTCCTTTAAACATTTCGTTGTATGGAAGACAACGTGAATTTTTTTGTAAGAAATTGAAACAATGTAGTATTCTATGCAGCTTTTAAGCTATAAAACAAGAAAATATATATGATTTGGTTCAGTAAGACAAAATATATTTTTTTCTCGAGACTAAACAGTAAAAGACTTTCATTTCATTTTTGATGATATCATTTCCTTGTGAATAAAAATTATTTATGTTCTAAAGAAATACAATGTCTGAAAAATAATTTATGATTTTAACTCTTGAGTTCGAAAAAGTTCAATAATTGAAATAGCGCGCGTGTGTCTTTTTCATTCTAAATATTTAATACACTGATTCAAGAAATACTACAGCTACTATACTAGTAATAATCTAAGCAAAGATCTAAAAATTTATGTGAAAGCTTAATTATTTAATAAAACAGAATAGTATTAAAAGGTAGAATTCATTTCATCTTCAAGATAATTTTCGTCTAGCTTATGAAATTTGAATTACTGTACCATGTTGTGATAAATAATATAAGGATCAAAAAATTAAAAAAAAATTCGATGCATTTTAATCTGGAAGCAAATATCACAGAAATGAAATTTTAGTGAAAAAATTGAAAAAGCTTAGTTAAATATGGATCTCTGTCGCAACAGGCTAAATTCATGTGATGTTATAGTCACATGTGAAACTGTAATCACGTATTTCCAGCCATTCAGATATGCGTTTCGCTGTTGTCAACTTTTGCTTTCTGCAGAAACTTTCTTTTAAAAAGTATACATTTTTTAACAATAATAATGCGTATTCACGAATAAAATGCACTTGAGTTAAAAATACACAGATAATATAAAAATTCTTTTAATATTGAAATTTTTTTTGCAGAATCTTAATATTTGTGAACATGCTTGCCGGATTATAAAGATTGAAATTGTATCTAAAATTTATAAGTAGAACGGCAAGTACAAGTCTAATGCCAGTTTTGAATTCAGCTGAAAACATGTGATTACATTTATCAAATGACCATTACGAATTAAACTTATTAAAAATCTTCGCCAAATTGATAAAGAAATTGACTGCGGGATAAAAATTGGGGAAATGATATTTTAAGAAATGTGTGTGTGTGTGGTAAGAAAATTGAGTAATCAGAATAAACTGAAATGTATTCAATGCTCAATTTTTTATTCAACTGAAAATATGAATGTGATTAAACTAACATAGTAACATAAAAAATAATATACCTACACTTTTGATTGAAATTACTTTTTTTCAATGTGAGCAATTTCGAAAATTTCTGAACAATGTTCCACGCTAGCATTTTTTGCAATTTGTTTATTTTTGCTTATAATAATCAACAACATTAAATTTGTATTTAATTTTAAATTTCAAATGAATTTCATGATTAAGGTTTTTACTTTTGCAAAGAATTTTTGTTTTCTTTCAAGAATGTTGATATAGTATAAGGTACTAAGGAAAGTAATAATGTGTATATGAAACTTATTACAAAAATAATGAAGTTACAACACGAATTGAAAGCAATGCAGTCAGCGAAAAATTTAAATAATTAAATAATTGGGAAATCTACGCTGGTGTGTGAAACTTAAGCAACAGGTGTTTGTTTTTGTTATAAATACACGAGAAATCCTCTGAGTGAAATGAAATTCAGAAAAGAGAGACAAATTTTGTACTTAAATGATGACCAAAGCATAGTTGCTAAAAATGAATACTATGCATATAGTATCGAATAAAAAAAAGGCTTAATTGAATTCATTGTATCGTTACACATGATTGTCTGTACCAAAAAGATTAAAATTAAAATATCACCAGGAAGAAATGGTATCAGAAATAAAATGCAAAAATCTACCTCCTTTCTCGACTATTAAAATTACAAACATTATTAATGATATTCTATAAATACTTATTACTTTCCGAGTGCCTGGAAAACTGCATCGATTGTTCCTATTTTAGATCCTGGTAAGGACCTTACACTTGCTGAAAATTACAGACCAATCTCTCTACTACTAGTTCTCAGTAAACTGGCGTAAAAATTAATCCTTGGTAGTGATGGGAGGTCGCCGGTCAACAAAGTTACAACGGCAGTTTGTACATTTGCCCTGTTTACAGGAAACGGATTTTCTAAGGAATGTGGGGGTTCCTCAGGTCAACGGACTCTATGGCGGGCGAAGCTGTATCCTTGCACAGCTTGTTGGCCAATCGGAATTGTAAAATTTACCGCCAGAACTTTGAAGCGGATGATTTTCCGTGTGGTGCGGTCAACCTATTTAAGGGTGGGCGCGCGAATTCTCGGGGCTTTTTACTCCTTCTTCGTCTGCCAGAAAAACCCTCCACAGCCGGGAAGCGCCGAGGTCACCCCTTTCGTCGCTCTCTCCTCTCATTCCAGATAAGTAAATACCCTTGAAATTATTAAACGTTCTTTATTTAAAAATGTTAATTCAAAATAAATTAATTGTTACTTTAAAGAACCGGCCTTTTAATTTAGTGTACTGTTTATTGTCTTTAGAGATTTAGTGTTTAGTGTTTTAACTTAAGCTATAATGCGATGCGATGTATCTGTAGAACCTGGGTAATTGAAATTGGGTTTAGTGAATTGATTAATCTTTTAAGTCAAACCAGCGTCGCATTAGTAGATTAAATGAGCATCTTAATCAAAATCAAATTTTAATTCCGGAACTGCACGATTTTTGGCTACAGCTTTCCATCAGTTACTCAGAATAGTAGAGTATATTAAATGTGGCCGAAAAAGGAAATATTCACCGATGCATAGTATTTCTAGACATGCAAAAAAACATTCGACCGCGTCTGGCACACAGGTCTTATCTATAAACTAATTCAATACAAAGTGGCAATTTCATTAATTATCTTGATTAATTCTCACCTCTCCGATAGAACGCATTATGTCAAAATTAGTAATAGCCTCTCAAATGCTAGAACAATTTCTGTGTGGGTTGCACTAGAGACCCTCTTTTCTGCATCACTCTTTAACATTTATTTCAATGACATTCCCACCACTAACAATGCTTAAATTTGAGTGCATGCTGGGGACTCATCGATCTTTTTCGTCATAAGGAACCAGCCTTTATCTCACATATGATCACATGATACCTAGCACAGCTTGACCGCTGGTTCACCAAGTGGAAAATAACAATCAACACTTCAAAAACAAAAGCCATATTTTTTGCTAGATACAAAAAAAATCACCATACATCTATATCTGAGAGAGAAGAATTCCTCGGCTAACCAAGCTAAATACCTGGGAATTATCCTTGATAAAACCCTCATTTGCGAACAACATGTAACTTTTATTAAAGAATAATTTTAAAAAGACGCGTATATGTATATATATATATTGGTCGGCACCAAAACATGTTTAAACCTGCAATCCTGGTTCCTAAGGCCAGGAGTTTGTCATTATACTACTGAGCCTTCTACCTATTTATAGTTATCTTAGGTTATAACTATCTGTTTATTTTTATATTTTCGTTTATATATTTGTGTATATGTATATATATATATTTATATAATGTGTATATGTATATATATATATTTATATAATGTGTATATTTATATTTATATATTGATTTTTTTATATTGGATTATATATATATATATACATAAACTTTACCTCTTAATTTCCAGAAAATCAAAATTAAGTAATAGTAACAAAATGCTTATCTACTCACTGATTCTCAAATCGATCCTGATTTACGCTTCCCCTGTTTGAGGACATGCAGCAAAGACCCATATTAATTTAGAAAGTACTCAAAATTTAATTGTCAGGCAAATTCTTAACGCTTGATGGTTTATGAGGAATATAAAGCTCAGAGCCTCGTGTAAAATACCCTTTTTAGACAAACGACCAGGTGAAACTCTACCAATTTCTTTAATAAACTTAACAACTCTGACAATAAATCAACCACACGCATTGAAAAATATACTCCTGATCTTAATTTCCACACAGATATTTTATATATATCTTACTTTTATTCTTAAATTCTCTCAATTTACTAATCAATGATTGGTTGGGATTCTCACCTAGACTTAAATGCAAAATTAGCTGACCTCTGTGATCAGCCACTTTCGGAATCTCCACTGGATACCAACTCATTTTAACTTTTTACAACTATAAATATTTTCTATCTTTAACTCGGACTCTTTTGTGGCAACCAGATTGACTAGCCATCGCTCCGCTAACTCCCATCATGAAAATTTTGTCTGTGAAAAGTCAGTTTTCCTATATTTGTAAATTTTTTCATAACAAAGTAATTTTTGTTTTTATTAATTTTCATTAGTTATATTTTAAATATCATTTATTAAAAAGGGTAATTTTTAAAATCGTTTTAATGTCTTTCTAAATGAGGTTGTCCAAAGTGCTGAAAGGAGATGAAGGTTCGTAAGAGCTAAATGCTCCCGCCCCACCAAACTAAGAACATGATTGTCTGTCCAATAGAAAGAACAACAAGCAGATGTTCCTTAGCACGGGATTTACCTTCCTCTTACTGCAATGGCTTCTACCCCGTCTCTCCATTAATACCGCATTGCCCAACAGATCTTGAAGTAAGAGTGTACATTCCTCAATCAGTTTCTTTTTCAGTTTTTGGGTGTTTCCCCCGGAGGATGTAATAAAGTGGCAAGGTATCACTCCAAAACATCCTAGATATGTTATATGGGATTTAAGTCATGGGAGAACGCTGGCCAGCCCATTCGAGTAATATATTTACTTTCTAGCAGTTGCTGAACATCAGGAGTTCGCTCTGGCAGTGCATTGCCATCCATAAAAATGAAGTCTGGTCCAAAAGCACCTCGGAACAGACTCACTCGGGAAGGATCACCTTCTTACAGTAGCGATCTTCGGTTACAGAACTTCTGAACAGTTACAGAACAGTCCCTTTTCCTTTATAATGCCTCCCCAGACGACAACTCCACGCCCACCGTAACGGTCTCTTTTAGTAATGTTACTAGCATGAAACCATATCCCGACCACTTTCTAAATTAAATAGTGTTAAGAATGGCCTGTGGACTCTCATCTGTAAAGAGGATACGACTCCATTCTCCTTTTTGTGCTTCTTACACTACACTAAACGGTGCCGCCGATGGTGAATTTTCAAAGGAATGTAGCGTTTAAGATGGTGGGTGAATAGGCCACCTCTGTGACGGTGTTTGGACACAGTAAACTACGACACTTGTCACTCTGTTCCTATACAGTGGGTGATCGGTTAACGAACACTTTCACGAAAGATTTTTGTGTTCGGATAACGAACAATTTCAAGAAAGATCTTTTTGTGTTTGGACAACGAAATCATATTCGGGTAATGAACAAAACGAATTCTAACGAACACTTCTCGGCTCTGAAAAAAAATTAATATTAAACATTTGTTATCATTTTGCATACAAAATAAGATAATTGAAAGGTGAAATGTTTAAAGCATGCTTAGTATTGATAATTACAAAATGAAACTTGAATTAACAATGAATTTAAAGATAATTCAATAATTATTATTATGACTAAAATCAATACACACTTGAATACTTGAATTTCAAAATGAATATCAATATTTTCTGACAGCTGATAAGTTATGGGCGAGTGGATTTGCTGACATGGCGAATAAATTAAGCGAATTCTTAATTTCTTCAAACAGTGCAGACTATAAAATATAAAGGTGCCAATGACGTGCTACCGCCGTAAAAATATGTGAAATATGAGAAACGGACTAAAAATCGTTTTTCATCTCTCCTGAATTATGTTGCTTACCTATTAAACTTCAAAGTTCTATTGAGAAAAAAAATTCCAATAGAATATTCATACAAATTAGACCATCAGTTTCGGTTTTGATTTCATTTAAAACAGAAAATTATTTCATTTTGAGGTCCCCCCTTCGTTCATTCCCGTCCCCGAAATGTGTCTCCTTCTGAACAAGAGGAAGACGAAAGAGGACCAATGCCGACATCTGCCATTTAAGATCTTTTGAAAAAGTGGGAGGATGTCAGAGCAATGGTCTTAGAATGGCACCCAAACCAAGCTGATGTGAGTAGGGTTGGGGATTTTTACAACGACAATGCTGTTAATTACTTCCGGAAAATCCTAAAAAGAGAGAAAAGCAATCGACATTGGACATGTTCTTCAACGCCCCATAAGCAGAAAATGAAAAGGACTGATTAATATGCAAGACTATATATATGTATGTATTATTTTTTTAAAAAAACTTACTAAGAAGTTATACATTTTTTAAAATTTAATTTTTAGGGTCTCTAGAGTGGATTAATCGATTTCACATACAAGTCTGTGGTGAATCGATGATCGGTTAACGAACAATTCGGATAGCGAACATAGTCTTGGAACGGATTAAGTTCGTTAACCGATCACCCTCTACATAGTTGCTGAGCAATGGCGCTTGCTGACAGGTATCGGGCTTTTCACCTACATGACGTAAAATCAGTCATCAACTGTAATTAATTTCCAAGGGCAGTCCAACGTTTTTAACAGCTGTATTTATGGCTTGGAACAGTGTTTCTCAAACTTTCAATACTGGCGACCCAATTTTTAATCATAATTTTTGTCGCCCCCTGTACAACAATAATGTATTTACTGCAATATAAATGCACTTTGACGCTAAAGCTACTATGCGATCTCAATTATAAACTGTATAAGTATTAAATTTTGTATGTTACTTTTAAGTAATATATATATATATATATATATATATATATATATATATATATATATATATATATATATATATTAAGAAAATTACTTAATATATATATATTACTTACTTATATATATTATGTTATTTTTTTCTCTAATTTTTAATTGGAACAGATCGCAAAATGATATAGTTAATTAAATATATATTTCCTTCAGCATCCATTTCTCAAAGTACAAATGTCATTAGAAAAATAGTCTAGTCGATGCTGCTCTCTATCATTTCCATCACATCTGGCATTATCGGGTACGTTTGCGTGAGTCTGGGCAACCTATCGGACGTCTGCGCAAAACATGTAAAAATTCTTTTCCTCGTACAATTCCAGTCAGTTTTGGTCGACTCGATACTTCTATAGCTACCGAATCTACCTTGAATGTACATTTTTTAATTAGCATTTTGATTGTAATTCACGGTAATTAAGTATTTACGGCAGTAGATTAAAACAAAATCATACATGCATTTTTAAGTCGTAAGCGAACATTCGACGATAATAAAGGATCAACAAGTACACAGACGAGCATGGTTCCGAACATTAAATCAAGGCAATATTCGCAAAAATACTTAAATTTTGGATTTACCTCTACTGAAGTAAATGATGGGGTAAAATGTCCCAGCTCGTTATGTGTTAAAACTTACAAATCTGACGAATAACATGCGAAAGTTCTTTTTAAAACCATGTAAAATCATTTAGCCATGTTGGCAAAGAATTTTAAAAAGTATTTTCTGGATGAGGACAACTTGGTAGTAAGTTACGAGTGGATTACGGATCTATTTCAAGATACTCCAGAAGGGTTCTCAACTTCCGAAGAAGAAATCTTCATAGAATTCACATCCAGTGAAAAATTAAAATGCAATTTTGTAATAAATCACTCTCTGAATTTTGGGTAGAGGTGGATGATGAATTCTCTGTACTGAAAACAAAAGCACTTCGTATACTATTACCATTTTTAACATCCTACCTTTGTTAACCCGGATTTTCTGCGGTGGCTGGTTTGAAGACAAAATATAGATCTCAGCTAAATATAGAAAAATAACTCAGTGTAAATTTCTGATATTAAACCTTCATTTGAAAAACACTTTGCTCTACAACACAAGCCCCATGGAAATCACTAATAATTATTAAACTTGTTCTTAATTTAGTATTAAAAAATCATTTATAAAAAACCTTCTTCAGTACTGATACATTAAACGTATACTGGCTGAAACACCGGCTCTTCGCACGAGTCCATTTCTTAAAAAAAATATAACATTGTTCTTGATATAATAGCTGAACTGTAAAGAGAGTAGAACTGTGTGCACGACATTGTATACAAAAATGTAAAATGATTTTTTTAGATAACTGCTATAATTCTAAATAACTGTTAAAAAGAACTGTAATTTTAAAACTCTCAAAATTAGCATTTAAAATTAATGTTAAATAATGAAAAAGAATATAAAATTCCTATGAAGAATAATTGTGTTACTTTTTAATATTTAAAGCGAGAAGACTTCAAAATGTTTTAACCTGGGAGCAGGTGCGCACTCGATACTAACGCTAATGGTAGTGCGGGGGGACTCAGTCAACCCAATCATTTGTTTATAATTATTTTTACTCTACACGACACAAATCGGAATTCCAGTGAATAATTTAATTCAGAGAAAGTATACTTACCGGCTTTCAAGGAATGTTCGATTTTTCTTTGATGATTTTAAAAAAAACCAATAAAACTGAACTAAAATGATTCAAAAGTGCAATACCTTAATAAAGGACGCAAATCAGATACACTTTTCACTAACATTACAGAAATGTTATTTGCTGGCAAAGCTGTCATATTTTGTTCAAACAATTGTAGTTTTAATGATCTTTCATGATCGAGTGAATGAATATTAACGTCGCAGTGTTCAGCTACACGAGCGCTTTTAAAGACGGACCTCGTAATTTTGAACAATGGTTGATGAGGACGATACTTGAGCTGGCCTCTTTTAACTACCACACCACTCCAAGAAGAGAACGTTTGAGCTCTCGACAGATTTAACGTGCACCTCCCCCCTACACAACGGGTGTTTAGTGGTACTGGGCTCAAACTCGTGACACCTTTGGTGATCAACAAATATCAAGTTGAACTTCTTTTTTCTTGTGTCTTTTTGACAACGCGAACTGAACCTTGTGGTACACTTATGGCTTCATATTTCAGTTGATGGAGTTCTTTATGAAGCATTTGAAAATTTTCCTTTCGTTTCCTGTTCATCGTGTTTCTCCATCATGAATAATATGCATTCTTTTGCTTGATCAGTTCCAACTTCCATCAATAGAGATCAGAGATGCCCCGCACCACCGCTCCCGGGTTTAAAGTGTATTCAGAAAAAAATACGGATGTTCTAAAAAGGTTTATGACGTTTTTCACTATGCTTTATATGTTTGAGATTACTCTTAAAAATAAATCTTAGCCAAATAATCCTTCAAATCAATCAATGCTTTTCCAAATATCGTAAAACTCTTCATTATTTACAATTTCCCTAAGCGAAAAACAAATACATAAAAGATGGGATGGAACTAATGTAGAAACCATACCAGTAAGTTTGAAGGTCAATCAAATGATCAGCAAATGTATTATACTGCCTGGCTTAAAAGTGAATCATGTCTTCCTTTTCTTTCTACTACTAATATACAGTATTTCAATAATAATTACAGTGATGAAATGTTTATCTTCTTAGAATTTTTCTTAGGGTCTGGGTTTCGTTTTTTATTTTAACGAGTAATATTTTATGTTAAAAAAGAAAAACTCCGAATGATAAACATAAATTATATCAATGTTTTGTGCATTTTTTTATTATTGAAAAAAGTATTTTGTTTCACTTCTTTCCGAATATTTTTTTAAAAAAAATCTTTAAATTTTCGATATGCTCGCGCCCCCCAGGGGGCGCGCCCCACACCTTGAGAAACACTGGCTTGGAAGGTTTTTCAAGCTCGCTAAACGACACTTTAGTTGATTCCAAGCTGTTGAGCAACTACGCAACTTCTCCAGCTTTTCGATCATACTTCCGCGTGTGAAATCGTCCGGATGATTTATTTTAACCATATTTCGCGAAAGATCTCACTTGTAAAGGGTGTTTTTTTAGAGGTATATATCTTTAAATTGCAATAAAACAACGATGTATTATTCGATTGACATGAATTTTTTTTATTCGAAAGATAATCTTATGGCATTACATGTTAAATATGATTTCTGGTATATGACTGCCACGGCTGGTTCGGATGTAGTCCAATCTGGGCGTCCAATTTTCGATGACTTTTTCCAACATTTGTGGCCGTATATCGGCAATAACACTGCGAATGTTGTCTTCCAAATGGTCAAGAGTTTGTGGCTTATCCGCATAGACCAATGACTTTACATAGCCCCACAGAAAATAGTCTAGCGGTGTTAAATCACAAGATCTTGGAGGCCAATTCACAGGTCCAAAACGGGAAATTAGGCGGTCACCAAACGTGTTATTTAATAAATCGATTGTGGCACGAGCTGTATGACATGTTGCGCCGTCTTTTTGGAACCACAGCTCCTAGACAACATGATTGTTCAATTCAGGAATGAAAAAGTTAGTAATCATGGCTCTATACCGATCACCATTGACTGTAACGTTGTGGCCTTCATCGTTTTTGAAGAAGGATTCCACCAGCCCATAAAGCGCACCAAACAGTCAGTTTTTCTGGATGTAACGGTGTTTCGACATACACTTGTGGATTAGCTTCACTCCAAATGCGGCAGTTTTGTTTGTTGACGTAGCCATTCAACCAGAAGTGCGCTTCATCGCTAAACAAAATTCGCTTATGAAAATCGACCATTATTTTCGAAATAAAATTGCACAATTTGAAAGCGTTGTTCAGGCGTGAGTCTATTCATGATGAATTGCCAAACCAAACTGAGAATAAATCACTTGACAGCTGTTAAATCGGTCACCATCTTGGAAAGTAATGCCAACTTAAACTTCTATATCCTGAAAAAAACACTCTTTACTTGCAACGAATGTCTGTATATGCTCCTCCGTTCTTCCTTTTATTGTAGTCCTGAACTGCGCATGTATTTTACGTACACTCACATCACCTATGATGTTTTGTTCTTGATATTTACTTACACATCAATCACCCTTCTACTGAATTCCGTGTTCACATTGTATTTATCGCAATAAGCCCGTTTCTGCAATTTCATGGCTATTTTATTATAATTTGTATTGTTACTTAAGTTTTGTACACATCAGCGTATTTTTAAGTAAAAGTTAAGAAATATGAAGGTGCCTATAATTTATATAATTGTTTGGCATTTTTTACAGTATAAAGCACATTAGTCAGTTATGGAATACAATGTCATTGGCTACGAATTGCATTTTTTAGTCAATAACTGACTAAGTATGAATCAAAAAATAAGTTTTGAAGCAAATTAACGATTTATCACTTATAAGAAACATTTTGAATGCTACATTTTAATGAAAATGTAATTTCGTCTTGATAAATATGCATAATATAATATCAATAGATAAATAAATTATTATTCTGTTGTTTCATAAATTTCCTTTAGTCCTGAATTTCAATTTGAGGGCCTTTATATTTACAGACTATATCACTATATATAAATAAAGACTTTGAAAAGTGCAGATAATTCTGGATGTAAGGCAAAACATAAAATTTTTTTAGAATTATAATTCAATATTTCAGGAAGTACGGAAAATCTACAGAAAAAAACGATTATATATTTTCCTTATATATCACCTCATCTAAAATTTGCTGAAAAAAATTATATTTAAAAATAAATAATTCCACATTAAATGATTCTGTATTCCACGAATCTCTTCTTTCATTCTTTCATTTTTTGTCGAGTGAAAACTATTCGTAAAACTTTTATTCTAATGGAAACCCATATCAATTTCTCTTGATTATACACTGGGATTTTACTTCTTTTGTTCAAGAAATATTCCAGATTTTTATTTGTTGTTTGATGCTCTTCTCTCTGACTTTGACTTGGAGTATATAAGGGAAGGCAATATGCAAAAAATTTAAAAAGGTTCCTGTCGAGAAGTGACTTAGAACTTAAGTAGTTTACCATGTATTTTGCGTCCACGATTTTAAATGGATTTCGAGTATTTCCTTCCAGAAAATTTTAGTTAAAATGGATGTTTTTTGTTTTAAAAGTGCTTCATAATTTATTTCAGAGACTATTATTATGAATTATTTGATTTTCACGAAGATATGACGAAATAAAAATGTAAATTAATAAGATTTTTTTTTATTTTTGTCTTTACATTATACTTCTCTTTATTTTTTTAAAAAAATAGTTAAATTTTTTAAGTGTTAGCAAATACGAATACTTCATTTTCATATTTGAGAAACACAAACAAAAATAATTAAACTGCTATTTGCGAAATAAGTAAAATAATTTCAGCTTTTTATTTACAAAAAACCGTATCACTTTCAGATTATGTGCTTCTTTTTAATACAAAAGAGCTGCTTATTTTGTGTGAATATACATGAATAATGTTATGAATACTTATGTACATCGTAAATAAACTTCATAATCAAGATTAATTGTTCGTTTTATACGAACAATCTTGAGAGTTTTAGCAAAAATATTTTTTCTTTTTCCATTTTAAATTATCCCCCCAAAAAATGAAAAATAATTATTTTTATTCAAATTCTATTTTAAATAATTGCTGCAATTTGACCCCAAATTACAAAGACTCACATACATATGCATAACATGCATTAACATATCATCTTTATGATTATTTTTGAAACCATCTTGCTGATGAAAATGATAAGAACAATCAGATTTTCCATCGATGCATAAGTACACTATACATTCAATGAAAGCATATGTGAACTTTTCGGGTCATAATGACACACATGTCCATAAATAAATGATAATACAAGTTCAGGCAAAGAAAGAGTCAGAAGTAAAACAAATGTGACTTTTTATAAAGCCCTTTTATTAAACAAAAGGTAAAGAACATAAAAGATGGTATCGGTTTGATATCATTAAAAAAATTGCAATTTTTGCTTCCTGGAGCAAATTACAAAAACCTATTTAAAAAAAAACAGTATTACATGCTTGGTATGATAGTTAATACATACTATATCTCCCAGATGATGCAATATACTCCGTACAACGCCTAGGCATGCAGTGTATCCATTTATCGAGCAGATCTTAGGGAATATTTCAGCGCAGATGTGTGAAATGCATTGGATACTGCATATCCAGGGTGATGGTTTGGACGGGGTGGTTCGGTAAACTGGCCGGCAGGCTCACTTGACCTCTCCTGCCTTGACTGCTTCCTCTGGGGCCATATGAAGAGTCTTGTTTATACAAGTTCCGTCGACTCCAATGAGACTCTGGTTGTGAGGATTGCCATAGTAGCAGGCGAACCCGAGAGATGCCCGGGGTATTTGCTAATGTTCGACAGTCCCTCCGCCTGTGATGTGAGGCCTAAATCTTTGCTGGCGGGCACTCTTTCGAGTAGTTTTTGTGATTCCGCAAGAAAGTCATGTGTGTACCAATTTCTACGTGTCATCATTCATTCAACCTTCATTCATACGCACTACGTGCGTACATCAAATTGTTTCTTTTTATTTTGAGCAGAGAAGTTGCTCATGTCTATTATGAATAATTTTTTAAAATTTTGTCATCCCTCTCTCATGTATTTTACGTGTATGAGGTAGTAATTGCTGCCTGGTCTACAACACCAAGAGCGGGAATAACTGAATTCTATTCAGAGGGAAGGGAGTTTCAAATTTCACCTCCTGAACACAATTCCGTTTGCGCTACTTAACCATCCCCCAACGAATTAGATTTTGAACTCAGAATGTAAGTATCTCTTTTGAAAGCATTTAATTTTATACAAAAAATAACGGTGAAAAATAGTTGTTCGTTACTTCAAAGCACCCTCTATTGACATTTTTTAGTTTTATCTTTAAAATTTATTTTTCAAGAAAATACTGACAAAAAGAATAATTTTAGCGAAAACCGCTAACAAATTGACCCATTTTTCCATTTTTTATAATCAGTTGAAATTTTGGACCCTAAACTTTAATGGCACCTATCTTCCTCGGAAGACGTTTGCAACTCTAAGTTTCCTATTTACTATTGTTTGTCTTGATGTGTACTATCACTCCTTAAAGTTTTGCCGCCGAGTATAGTTACACCCTGTATATCCCCCTCTTACATTCTCATTATTGTGACTCACTATCGGTGTCATCTGGTGGCTGCCTGCAACTTGCATTTGATTCTTGAAGATGTGTGCTGTCTTTTCTGGGTTCATCTTTTGAAGCTGTAGGACTCGGATCCAGAGTGAGACGCTGACCAACCAACCAAATCCCACACATGTTCAATAGGTGACATACCATGCGAATAAGCAGGCCATGGTAGAAGTTGCATGTGCTGAACTAAAACAAAGACTCCAACATTCTGTGAGGCATTAGATCCGCTCACTTGCTCGCTTAGAGGTGTTGGAGGAAGGGAAGAAACACTAGCCATATTAAAAAACAATCCATTTATTGACCTCACAAATAGCAACACTGATCCAAGTAATTTTAACGAAAAGAGATGTTCTCAATGTAAGCAATATGTGGATTAACAGCAAGATGCACGACTTATGAGAAGACTATCAATATCAACCTTCTTATTGCAGTATCAATTCTATTATATCAATTATCTTAACGCGATTAAACATTAGTGACCAATCTTCACTTTAATTCTTTCCCCTTTCAAATGTTTGAAATACGGTATAAAATACTTTAATACCTGATCAGTAGCAATCTATTCTATCTCATTACCTTCTCTCTCTCTCTCTTTCTCCTTCGCTAGTTTGAAAGCTTAGACTATATGTAGCAAAATTAATTTAAATATATCAAAGTTTCTTCTTCGAAAGATTGGTTGTGAATAAATGCGAATTTATTGCCCGAAGATTTCCCAAGAGGATTAAATGAAAGTGCGCGGATAGATTCGTCACAATTCCATGCAACACGTGGGCATGCGCTATCCTGTTGAAAGATAGCTCCACGGATGCCTTAAAGAAAGGGAAGGACTTTGGGTTATAGCACTTCGAAGATGTATCTGTTGCTCCTCAGATAACCTTAAATTAGTAGCAACTGAGATTGCCCATGATACGAAATTGCACTGCAGACCAAAACCCCACCATCGGCCCCTAATGACGTTAGATAATGCACTATGGAAGGCAGTGTTTACCGGCATAGCGTCTAACACGAATGTGGTCATCATGGTTTCACAAACTAAAACGGAATTCTTCAGAAAAGACAACTTGTTGCCAATCAGCCAGCCAGGCTCTGTATTCATGAGCTCGTTGCAGATGCATTCATCGGTGGTTTACCATAAGAGGGTTCCTGTGTAAAGGAATCGTTGCACGCAGTCCACAGAGCAGCAGACGTTGACAAGTTGACGAAGCCGACATTAATACATCTGTATAAGTAAAAAAACGCGCGGCCATCTGCCTCGAAGAAGCAGCACGAAAATTCACCAACACGGGGACCAGGTATTTATCATTACGCGCTGATGTCACCTTTCGTCATCCACTCCCACTTTTTTGAGTTGCCTAGTGCTCGTCGGTCCACTGATTGCAAATTCTTATCACTGTAGAACTGTTCCCCTGTACATGAGCTGCTATTGCTAATCCTACCTCACGAAGGATAATGATCCTCCCCGTTCACTCCATAATTTGTTGAAGTTTCACCCTATTTCATCGAAGAGGCTTACTTAGATTCCACTAAACGTTCGCCACTAACAAATAACCATGCACAACTTTCAACGTCAAGCTACAGCCCTCTATTTATATGCTTTCAGCATCAGTTCAGAGGGCTATTCTCACACCACGCATGCATGGAGGCTCTGAAAGTTTATTGTTTTGCATAACATTCTATAATTGGTATTTGCTACAACTTTACATTCGGATGATTCTTTCATGGTATCGAATTTTTTACAAACAGAAGTTTATATATATATATATAAAAGAAATATGTATTATATATCAAAAACAAGAAATAATAGATAAAGAACATAACAAGAAATAGCGTAATAAAAATATAAAAGCTGAACATGAAAGACAAAATTATAGAAAAATAAAAAAAAACTACAAAAAAGAAGAACCTAGCGAGTCAGAAAGCAATTTAGCACTTAAGACCGAATAAGTGGGGTTAAACTAGTTTAAAGGCGCCAACCTTCCCCTTTGCAACTCGGTAGGAAAACCAAATAAAATAAAATAAACAAAACTTCAGAGTATGGATAACTCAGAGAGCATGATAAAACCAATCACTACTATTATGTAACAAACTCTCCCAAACTCTTAATGCAGAAAAATCACAAAATAATTACGTAAGAAAAGTAGAAAAATGCTAAAACAATTACATAAGAGAAGTATCTTTCAAAAAATAATTTAACAAATTTCTTTACTCACAAAGCTTTTACGAAGAGAATCAAGCGTCTTGCCATTAATGAAAATCAATTATTCACCAAGTTAAAAAATTCGAAAATACATAAAAACATCTTTTGAGCTGACTTTTAAACCAGCAAGCAAAGACAGGTATAAAATGACGACAATCAAATATGGTAAAATTTGAATTGGTTGATTGTCAAAAATGTAAATTTGCTAGGCTCTAATTTGGTTGGTTGCCAACAATGTGTAAGATGTCAAGATGTGTGTGGAAAAAATGTAAACTGTGATATGAGTGTTATGATATAATCTTCACAGCAAGACCACTAACATGCTGATTTTGAAATCCTATTGTTGTGTGGTGGTATTGGAATTCGAAGTAGCAAGACGGTTATACTATATTTGTGATGAATATAAGATCTCAAGAAATTAAAAGGGTATTCATGATCTAAACAACATTGAAATTTTTTTTTTTATATTATTGTATTTATCTATTTTGTGGGTAGTTAAGTTATCATTTCTAAAAAAAATTCAAAATGATATTTCTGTAAATTGATATATGTGAATTACTGTTCCATACAGGAATTTTAATTATATGGAACTTAAACGAATCTCTTTTGTCAAAAATGTTACTGACTAAATTATTGTTAATAAGATGCAAGTCTAAAACCAAGAATTCCACCATATTAGAGTTGAAGTTAGTTTTAAGGAGCTTGAGATAATCAGGGTAGAACGTAATATTTGGTTTGTATTCACTATTTTTACCAAAAATTATTATATCATCTATATAACGATAAATTAAGTAAGAATCATTTACAACATGATCTATTTCAAAAAAATGTAAATATAGGTTCACTAAACAATTACTAGCTGGACCACCCTGAGGTAATCCTTTGATCTGTTTATAAAGATTCTGATCAAATGTAATGAAATTTTCTTTTAATACGAGGTTAACAAGAATATCAAATTTTTCTTTTTTCATTGAAGTATATAATTCACACATATTTATCATAAATTAACTGTAGAACCTTAATCATATCGTCAATATCTATAGAATTAAAAAGGTCCTCGAAATCAAATTCATGCATAGAAAAATTTAACATATCCTTAGTAACTCTAGCAATCTCTAAGCTATTTTTAATTATTGCCGTGTTTTGTAAATTATCAATTAGATTTTGAAGAAGAGATTGTTAGATCTTCCCAGACTTCGTGATATATGTATTGTATCCATTAGTGATACTACGGAATTCTATAGGGCTTTTATGAAATTTTGGTGTTAAAAAAATACTTGGATATTTAATATTATTTAGATGAATATTCAGTCTTTTGTTCAAAGCTAAAAGACGATTATCATCTTCTCTATTATTGTGAATTGATTTTTGAAATGAATTATTATTTAAAATGTGGTTACTTAATATTTTACTGTAAAAATATTTACAAATTATGGCATAATTAGCAGAGACCTTATCAACATATGTAATCACGAAGTCATTTTGGATATTTTCTATTGATGATTTAAGATCTTTATACATAATTTCATTTTCAACAGTGAAATCTAATTCCCGAATTTCTGTTGCTACATAAGATCTAAATTGATTGTGAATGCTTCAATCGGCATTCCGTATTTAATTGCCATTTTAAGGTAGAATTTATCTAAATCTTTTATGATTTGTTTCATAACGTTAGATTTATTATTTGTGATCATCAGTCTAAAACCGGTACCTTTTTCCATAAAATTTCTTAACAAATCATCTTTCACGATGCTAAGGTCTCCTGTGACAACGTGCTGATGATAAACATCAATATAGTCTCGATATAGATTGCATTTACATGATTCTGAACTTAGGAGCTCCGAGATTTGATTATAATTAAATGTAAATCTACCAAATTTCTTGTATTTGAAAGCCTTTTTAATAATAATATTTTTAATAGGAAAAAAGGATTGATATTTTTGAAATATACTTGAAAAATTAATTTTGTTAAAGGATTTATTCATAAATATATAATAATGTACAATATTCTGTAGAGTAATTTTCACTTGCATCTAATTTAATATTCATTTTTTGTACTAAATAGTTATTAAGGTCTCGAATCATATGCATACTATGAGAATCTCGAAATTTATATCTGCTTAAAATATCTGTCATAATTTTAATTTCAGTTTTATTCATGCCAAACATAAACGATTTAATTAAGACTGTGTTGTATATATATATATATATATATATATATATATATATATATATATATATATATTCCTTTAATTTCCCTAAAATGTTTTTTAATTTTTGATGATCCTGACCTTCAGGACTCGTGCTTAAATAATTAATTAGCTTATCAGCATAACGGGATAATTGTTACAGTACCTCTTGAATATTAACGGCTTGCGTTTTTCAAAGTAAAAATACATTAGCATTTTTCGAACGATATTTTTCCACCAATCATAATCTCTGGCCCCGGAAGTCCCGCGGATTCCTAGGCTTCCTGTTGCCGCTTCATATACAAATACCTAAGACCTCTGGAATATCTCTATGTTTTGTTTTTGTCACCAAGTAAGGCGCGAGTGTCTTTTTGTGCTGTGTGTTTTCTGTGTAAAGTATTGCTTAAGATGTGTATGTTTGTGTGTATCTACATGTACAATAAACAAGAGTATATCTGCAAAAAAAGGCTGCCTCATTACTAACACCTATTACATCAACCATCTAAAATAATGATCCAAATAAAGCCTTATACTCAACAAGTCCTGTCATATATATATATATATATATATATATATATATATATATATATACGGCTGCGGTAGCCGAGTGGTATAGGTATCGGACTGCGGCTTGCTTTGTCACGGGTTCGAGCCCAGTACCACTAAAGACCCGCCGTGTAGGGCAGCGATGCACGTTAAATCTGTCGAGAGCTGAAACGTCCTCCCGTTGGTGTGGTGTGGTAGTTAGGAGAGAGGGGTGCCAGCTCAGGTGTCGTCCACGTCACTTGACCATGGTTCAAAATTGCGTGGTCCGTCGCCAAAAATCCCTCGTGTAGCTGAACAGTGCGACGTTAATATTCAATCAAATCAAATCAACCTGTCATATATATCCCTTTAAGACCCGAATTATTTTTATCTTAAAATATTAAATTCTTCTGGTTATTAATACTATATGAACCCTAATGACATTGGGAAAAATAATGAAAATATTCCCGCTCCTCCCTGGAATGTAGACGGTACCCGTACGATCGTGTGGGTTGGGCGTTACCTGTGAAACAGGTCACCTATGAAATTTTACGAGTTATACATTTTTAGCTCTAAGTTGATAGAAGAAACACAATCTTAATTCTAATAAAATTGTTACAAATGAGGAAATTATTGATGGAAATTAACTCTTTTATTAATTCATTATTTATTTCCTGCAAAAATCTTCTGTTTTGTTTTTGATAAGCATAAATAACCATTGCATTTTTCAAAATATGTTTTCGAACTGTTTTCGTAGTTTTCAAATCTGCACTTGCGAGGCCTTGAAATGTCATCAAAACATCAAAAATGGCTATACATATCAAGCCATTTATCCTGGAATGGCCACGATAAAATCCCTGACATGTATAACAGGTGGATTATAACGCTTCGATCCTTTTGCGAGTGTAATTACAACACTGTTATCTTCATCATTAGTTAAAATACTTATCTTAGTAGGTGGAGAGGCTGATAACGCTCTCTTCAACTATCTCTAACTTAAATTTTAAGCGATCCATTTTGATTTTTAGAGGAATTTTATTTGATATTGCATCTTGTTTGCACAGAAACCAAGAATTTGAAACAGCTAAATTAATGTAATGAATGTGTTCAAGAGACTTTTATGGTAAAGAATGATCAAAAATTGTCTTTTCATTTCAAATATTTACATGTGTTTCTTCATCACTCTGATCTGAACTTGATTCTCTTCTTCCAGTATACGCTATTCATATGTTTTGTTCACAGCATTGTCATCAATCCGAGAGGTCCCTAAGTTCTGATCTAAGTTCAATCTGATTTATTCATCAATGGAAAAATTTCTTCTGTGAGAATTCTTCTCCTTTGAGACACCTGAAAAAGTTTTTGGTTAAAAGTTAACACAGTATTCCGTGAAAAATAATAAAAACGTATCAGAAAATTTTATTATTTTAAAAAAATTATATATATAAACCACACCATACCACCGGAAAACCCAGATTTTTTTTGGGAGGGGGAGAGGATATATGGATGTAGATATCTGTGGAGAGGATAAAAATGCCATACTTCTCAACAAATGTATGGAAAAGAAAATTAATTTAAAAAAAAGAGTGTGAGAAAGAAAACAAGGGACTCATCCATGGCGACCCCCCAAAAATTTGGTATTAATTATATAACTTTATTTCATTTTTATGTAGGTTTTCATCAAAATTATTGAAACAAAAAAGAAAAATTTGCAGGGTAAGTACTTACCTTTACAGCTGCAGTGACTCAAGTAACACACAACCCCCACACAATCGTGCAGGTAACGAAATTCCGAGCCCTAGAAGCCACAATAATAGAGTATAATTAATATTTTTTTCTATTTTAGAATTAATTATTTAAACATTAATACAAAAAATTTGTATCCAAGCAATTATAAATATATTGTATATTACCTTTTTATTACAGATAAAAAGAAGACGTGTTTTTGTTGTATTTGAAAACCAAGTTAGATTTGCCAGCTGAAAGTAAAAAAATGGACTACAACCACCGTCTGTTGATAAAAAATGACACTTTACACTTCTGCAGACCCGCTCAATCGTTGGATTCGGGTTTTTTTTACATTCTATTCCAGAAGCAAAACTGTATAAGAATGTCTAACCCGCACGATCGTGTGGGTTGGATCTTAAAGGGATATATATATATATATATATGCATTTATGCTAGAGTCATATTCCTAAGAGAATAAAATGAGGATAGATATTTATCTTGTTATCAAAAAAATATTTAAACAGTCAACATTTAAATTGACATTCGTTCATCCTTTCATATGAAAGATATTCGTAAATGTTTCAAATATCGAAACAGTCTGAGATACATATGTATCATTTATTTCTTATATTGTGCTTTTTTCTCAAATATTTTCTTCAAATCGTTTTAAAAGTAAATTCTTCTTTTGTAGAGATGAAATTGAACCTAAAGTGTTATGAAAGAAATTTGAGGTCATGTAAACATTAAAAGCTGTAGTTTCACCAATAGAACAATATATAAATTGAATTTTGTTTGCCAAAATATGACATTTTCTAGCACGAATGTTTGGACGTAAGAAATTTCATTTTTCTGTCTTGATACATTTAATACTTTTCCCACGCTTTATGAATGAATTGTGTGTGTATTTAATTTTCAATAACAAAAGTTAATGTTGCATAACTTATAGAACAGATTCAGAAGAATTTTGAAACTAAATAATTAACATCGAATGTGTCACTAAGAAATAAAACTTAAAGTCATATTTAGTTTACATTAAAATAAATTTTATATTTTTATTATTAAAAAAATTAGATTCAACATTACTGTACTTTTACTAATATTAAAGATACCAAGGGAGGGGGTACCCCCTGTACACTTAATGGTGGACCAAGCCCAATTGTACTAATTATACGACTGTTTATACTCATTGTTTAAATTGTACAACTGTAATTTGCATCTACTACGTAATTTTTAGTCATGATCGATATTCAGGCGGATACTGTAGCATAACAGTTCTTGTGTATGTGATAAATAAATAAATTTATTACATCATCCCGAAAAACTTTTTTTTATATATAGAGAGAGTTCTTGTAGAAATTTCTACTGCGGTAGTTCTCAGAAAGCAATTTTTAACCAAATTTAAATCCAAATCGTATGAAAAGGAAAGGAATAATGAAAATGTAAATCTAAAAAATATGCGCAAGATTGTTAACTGAGGAAGAGATTCTTTATAAATTATTAATGGGCATTTTATATGATTTTTTAAATTAACATCGCATTTTAAAGCAACGCCAGGGCTATTAGCAACAACAGGCCACAAATTTCTCATTGAGAAAGGGATTCCTCATTTGTTATTAACTGAAGAAGATATTTCTAATATTTTAAATGACTGATCTCCCTGTGAGGGGACGTAAACTGGCCCTCATGCTTGCCTGATTGATCCCCTCCTGATTACTTCCTGTGGGGTAATCTTTAGTCCCTAGTTTACAAAGATCGCTCCAAGTCCCTGGAAGGCCTGTGGAAGAACATCCGAGTCGAAGTTGACAAAATCCCGGTCGATATGTTTTAAAAGGTGATTCCAAGTTTTCGAAATCGACTGCATCAGTGTATTGATAATGGAGTGTGGCATCTAACAGGTATTGTGTTTAAAACTGTGTAAATTCAAAGTTTCAATCTTGTGTGATAGGCGTAAAATAACAATAAAGTCGAATGAAATGTGTTTCATTGCATTTTCAAAAAAGTTCCCACGCCTGTATGTTTTGCTTTGGACGGTCATATGATAAAGTCAATCACGTGTTCTCCATTGAATTCAAAACTTACTTTAAAGTAATTAGTGCTTTATAATTGGGTTAAAAAAGATGTTCAAATATTAAGATTCTTCAAAACAATTTTAAAAATTAGAATAACTCTTCTATTATATGTGTATTTTAAAACCAAGTTCATTTTGTTTAGCAATGTGCATAAATGTTGTTAGAAAATATATCTTTTTAAAAGAATGTCTATGTGCAAAAAGCAAAAATTGGCAACATCGAAGCTCATAAGGGAATTGCTGGAAACACACGATTCAATTTATCATGTGACTTTGATGTCACACGAATTTATGAACCTATTGGCTGGAAAGACATGCTTGTAGTTATTATGTGAATGAGTTACCACATAAATTTATAAATTGATTGGCTGAAAACAAGTGATTGTAGTTATCACATGAGTATGACACCGCATGTGTGAATTGTTCCATGTGAAAGTCCATTGTTCTTTGAAAAACCTATTAATGTGTATTATGGGACAAATCATACTTAACATTTTACAGTTCCAGGATCATAAATATATAATACAGTATGTTATAGATGTGCTAGTTACAGAAATAAATAACTCATAAAATAGTTTCCAAGCAAGGCAGTATTTGTTTTAATTAAAAAAGGGTTTCGCTAATGGATCGCATCTAAAAACGTAAAAAATTATCATTTTTGTTTTTTACTAATAGCACGCTTTGTTTTAAAAGAATTTAATACTTTATGCAAACAAATATTGTTTTATTTTGGAGTTTTTAAAGGTACTGTGCAAAAATAGTAGCAGAGAAAGTGCATTTGAATATTTGTGCGAAAACAAAATATTCAAAAGATTTGTGTTAGAATAAAAAAAATCTCATTTTCTTAGTCAAACGATTCATACATTTATCATTTGTTTTTAATTAAGTGGGTCTCATGGAATTTCCTTATTTATAGCGATACTTTTTTAATGTAAACATTAAAAATTAATACACAAAGAATTTTTCATTTTTTTTTGTATCATTTTCCAAAAAATAGCTGCAACCTGTTTCACATTTGTTATTTTTGAATGGATTTTGCTATTTACGACCTTTGCGTCATTGAAAATATTTATTTAAAAACAAGCCCTCACGTTCCAGGTGGATAGCAAAAACTTTATTATTATTTTTTTCCATTGACATTTGGGTCGGTATTGTGTTAATACCCAGAAAAATGTAACAAGTTAAAATATTTCGAGTCTTAAGGGATGAGAATGTCTAACCCACACACAATCGTGTTATCTGGGTCTTACAGGGTTATATTTTATCCTTGTTTTTTGAGGTACCTCATATAAAATGTATTATTATATTCTTAGATTTTTAAATAAGTTAATAAGTGGTTATAATTGCACTATTCATAGGCCTATGTGGAGCATGTTCTGGTTACCGGATTTTGATAAAACTTGGAATATATACTGTATGACTATGTGGAAAAGGTTTCAACAATAAAAAAAAATTAGTATAAATTTTGATCATCAGGTGTCTTTTATCGAAAATTCCTTATGCAAATCCGTAAAACCTCTATATAAACTCGCAGTCATTGCCAGATAATTCTTCAGCGTGCGTTTTTCATCGTTAGTCATGCCCTTACAAAAATATCGAGCTTTACTGGCAAAACTTTTATCAGAACGGCAGCAGCGACTTAGCTGATCTGCGTGAATATCGTCGTTTAAAGGATCTGCGAAAAGGCCCCATATCGAGAATTGATTTAAGGAAGATGATTATGAAATTTGAAGAGGCTGGGAATTTGGGTGTGCTCCCCGGAAGAGGACAGAAAACGGGGTTGGAACTGAAACTGGGGAGGAAGTCGCTACTGCTGTGGTTGAAAGAGCCTCCAGTTCTCCATCTATTTTTCAGCAAGTGGTTGATCAGTGTCATGCGAGTTGGAAACTCCGTGGCCGGCAGTACGAAAAATTCTGCGATACATTTTGAAATGGTATCCTTATAAGATCCACGTGATACAAACGCTGAAACCTCAAGATCAGAAAACACGTCTTTAATTTGCTTGCCGATTTTTGGCGAGAACGGAAGTTGATGATGGGTGGCCTTGGAAAACTCTATGGTCAGATGAGGCACACTTTTATTTAGATGGAGCTGTGAATGCTCAAAATTGCCGCATATGGGGTACTTCACAACCAAATATCCTGCATCAACAACCACTGAATTCTGATTACGTGACTGCTTGGTGTGGATTTACTGCTGAGTTTATCCTCGGGCCTTTTTTTCTTTGAAACTCTCACTCCCGAAGGTCATAAAAGATGCTCTGCCACGAGTCCACTGTACGGTAAACTTCTTCAACAACAGATCATTCCTGCTTTACAGGAGCAACAATGTTTGCAAACCACTATCTTTACGCGTGATGGAGCAACTCCTCACGTTGGGCGTCGAGTCAAAGCACTGATTAGTGCTAACTTTGGTGATAATAGTGTAATATCCAGACATTTTTCGGATGCATGGCCTCCTCGTTCACCCTACTTGAATCCCTGTGATTTCTGGTTGTGGGGATTTCTAAACGACAGTGTTTATAGTAGAGGAATTAGGGATTTACCTGATTTGAAAAATAGCATTATACGCCATGTGGCTGAAATTCCTTGTGAGTTGCTTCGCGCTACTATTGAAAACGCTATAATGCGCTTTCAACACGTTATTGATGTCAATGGAACACATATTGAGCATATTCTGTAATTGAATAAATTTTTACGATTCTAATGTATCATTCGGGCACCACAGTCTCACCTGGTGGTCAAAATTTGTACTATTTATTTTTTTACTGCAGAAACATTTTCAACATAGTTCATATAGAATATATTCCAAGTTTCATCCAAATCCGATAAACAGAACGGGTTCTACAGGCCTCTGAATAGTGTAACTTTAATGATAATCACCTGATATATAAGAATTACAAATTTTAATTAATGTTGATAAAAAAAAATTCAGGAGTTATTTTAAGAAAGTAAGCAAACTCAACATTTTTATAGAACATTTTTTTTAAAAATATGTTTCAAAAATGAGTTAAATATCACATGGTAATTTGTATGAATTATACAGAATTATCAACTTTCAAAAAAGAATTATGAAAAGATTTGGATCAATCATTCAAGGGCACATCATTATTTTTTTAACAAAAATCTTCTATAAGAATTACATGCAAAAGTATTTACTTAAAATAGAAGTTCTTTTTTCATGTTTTAAAGTTAAGCGAACATATGTATCAAATATGGAGAAAAAAAGGTACTTTGTTTTACAATTAAATTCTTTTGTGTTGTTTTATTTCTGTTTTTCGGGCACGCGTAACACTTTTCTTCATACTTAAAATATGTATATAGTGCTCTAAAATCCTTTCTACATTCGTAAAAAGGAAACAGTAATTGCTCCGTTCCTAAAACTATCCACTGAGTTCTTTGCAGAAACTTTTGGGTACAATGCATTGTTATTTTAATAGGAACATGTGTTTTAGTCGCAGTTTTTAATATCTTTCTTTTAATTCTATTAAGTCTTTTCTAATTCATCTAGTAGTCTTGATGTCACTGCTGACGAGGCAAAATGCTTTTCTCTGAGTTTATCGGCTCGATTAAATAAAGAAGGCAAGGAAAAATTTGAAAAGTTGTTTGTTCACGAAGTCCCCCCTTTAGTAGTTGTTATAATGGCTGCTTACCTCTATATTCTTTCATAAAGACTGAAAGAAACTTTCTTTAATCAGTATAATTATGAGTAAAAGCAATTTTCAATTCTTTTTGCATAAAAAGATGAACTGTACAAATTTTTTCATTAATAGAAATATTCTATTATTCCAAAGTAAAAGAAAACGCTTTAGTTACTTTGTAAATCGACGAAGAAAATAAACGACTTTGTTCAATGCTTTTAAAAAATAACGAGTAAATGGACGGGAAGCTGGAATGACAAGCCATGAAACCAACTTTTCGAAGATATGCCGTATTTACTTGAATCTAAGCCGCACCCCCAATACTTTACACGTTTTAGAGAAAAAACATAAATAAATTGTGTAAAAGGTTCATCAATAACCCATAAACTTATAATTTATTTATTTTATCTGTATTAGAAACTTTTAAACACATACATAAACCTTTAACTATTCTAACCGTTAGTACCATGTTTCGAAGATGACTTTTCACTCCCATTGACGCAGTTGACTTCGGAATTGGTGCCAGCGTTGCCATTTTCCCATATTACGTCGTCTTCCGTGCATTTCAATGCATTTGTTATGCAACATTTTTTAAAAAAGAATGCATTATAGAGGAGTGTAAAAGGATTATTAAAAACTGTTGATCATTTATAAGCAAAAATTATAGCATTTTGTTTACGCCATCGATTTATATTTATTTCATCCGTGTCAATTTTTCATTTTTTTCTGCATATAAAATTGCCTCCTTTTCATACTTGTGTCATAAAGAACTCGACTTTATACTATTACAGATATCTTCGATGTTTAGGTCATTAAAAGAAAGCGTACAAAAAGAAATTCATAAATACGAGCATCATACAACGATGTTTAGGATCAACTGAGGTATGGTATAAGTCATCGATGCAAGTGGCCAGATTGGAAGGTTATATTTTTTCTTTTAAAAGGGGAGGAAACTCAAACAAATGTTTTGCCTTCGATTCTAAGCCACACCCGATTTTCAGTTGCATTAACACTGGAAAAATAGTGCGGCTTAGATTCGAGTAAGTATAGTATATAAATCATTGTCTTTTTTGTGAAATAACATTTAAAATTAATATTAAAGAAGCAGTAGTAAGTACATTCAAGAACAATTATTTATGCACTTTATCAAAGGGATGTCAATAATTTTTTTTTTGTGAGTCGGTGTGGAATAAATATAACTTAGATAAATTTTATTTGACTTGAAACTCAATGTTGTGTTATCTGTTTCTCTTCTCATTAAAAAAAATATTTTGCACTGATGAAAAACGGATTCATGGAACCTATACAATACCTTTTTAGAGAATGCTGAGTACCAAATATTTTTATCAAACAATTTGGAAAAAAGAAATATCTTACAGTTTTTTTTTCCTGACATGAATGGTCGTATGCTAACAGATTTTAAATATTAGCTTAAGACATATTTACTTTTTTTTTATTTCGGAATAGAAATAAATTTTTGAAATAGCGTCAACAGTTTGTGCACTAGTGACCATTTAGAGTATGATATATTTTTCAAGCTGTTGTATGCTTAGAGATGAATAGATGTTTTATTCACTTCCATCAATTATTTCCTCATTAATCTTCCTTCTCGATGTTTAGTAAGTTCCGAAGATAATCTCCGACAGACGTTCCATGGAGCTCTTAGAGAGAAATCAATCACTGTCTTTAATAGGGAAAATCAAGAACGCGGGAAAAGGTATAATAATTCACTTCCAGAAAAAGGTAATTAGATTCCTTTTTTCCTTTCAGAACATCAAAATTGTTTGCGATCTGGAAAATGCCAATAAGCTGTTTGCTGCTTTCGTTTACATTCTCGAATTAAACGAATTATCTCGTTTTATGCTTAGTTCACTCTTTCCTGCCAAATTCTTGACTTGGTAATGATTTTTTTTATCATAATGCTACCTACCGTAAAATCCGGCGTATAACGCGCACCTATACTTTCAAGCTGCATTTTTTAATTTTGAGGTACATTCGCCATATAACGCGTACCCCCTTTTTTAAGAAGTAACCTGTAATGTACGTTAGCAATGCTATTATGTTTTAAAGCCATTTGTTCGAGGTATTATACAAGGATTTTGTATACTTCTAGAAAAACAACCTTTTAAGTTCATAAGGTATCACATTTCTTTTAAATAAACAGTATTCCGATCTTTGCAGAAGTCTAAGTTTTTTTTTTATGCACATATCTTTTTTTTAATTGTGAAGCTCTCATTTTTATACTCGGCGTATAATGCGCACCCGTAAATTTCAGTCTTATTTCTGGTGTTAAAAGTGCGTGTTATAAGCCAGATTTTACGGTAATCGGTATTACAAAATACAGTTTATTTCAGAGGCTGATTAAAGTTGAATTGCTTGTAGGGATAGTTTGAATTTAAGTTTATTTTAGATTAGATGTTAAAGAGAGAAGATGCAAATGACAAAGGATTGATCATGGGCATTATAGTTTAGATTTAAAGTTCGATATGGACAGTAGCGGTGTTGATTTTTTTCTTGTCTTAAATTCTCATTACAATTTATGAGGATTTAACGTTCAGTAATTATAGTTATTCCACGCATCATTCTTCTTTGGGACGAGAATTCACACTGGATTCAACTGCAATTTCATCACCACTGCGACGTTGATCAACCTTAATGTGGCGCGCTTCTCAAAATGTGGAGCGCGCCACATTAAGGGGGTGGGATAATCCTACCAGGAGAACGCGAGCGCAAGCATATCGAAAAGTCAGAAAAAATATTTAAAAAAATTATTAATTTATTGAAAGGAATCAAAACAAAATACATCCCGTGATGATAAAAAATACACATTTACAATGATATGATATACTTGTAAAAGTATTAGTACTGCACAATATATTTGATCATAAATTCATCAATACTAAGTAAAGAACAAGTTTAAATAATTACCAGTGACTCTATGGGTTTGTCATCAAACGTCCTCCCATTGGTGTAGTGTGGTAATTAAGAGAGGGGGTACCAGCTCAGATATCGTTTTCGTCACTCGACCATGGTTCAAAATTATGAGGTCCGTTGCCAAAAGCCCTCGTGTAGTTGAATAGTGCAACACGTTAATATTCCCTCACCCACTCACTCATGGGTTTGTCATTTACAAAATTTAATACTTATCTTGATAATTTGTACAGTTTATAATTAAAATCATATTGTGTATTTAGAGTCTAAGTGTGGCGGTGGTGGTGGGATCTGCTGTCCCATCTGTCTAGTGAAACTAGACCAGGTCCATGAGTCCATAAATCTGTACAAAGTCTAAGAATAGCAGGGGGGATGCAACAGCCTCCTCACAGGAAAATCCCAGACATTGCAGAATGTGCTGAGGAGAGAAAGGACTGCTGTTACATTTGGGGAAAATTGGGAAGCTTCTTTTGCCACCCTCAAAATTCATGCACCTCAGGTGACCAGTCGAAAATCGTGATAAAGCCGTTTGATATGATCTGGAACCCTTGAATGATATGGCGGATCCAGGGTGTCTTTGAAAGTATCATGAGTGTACAGGAGGGATTATCCAGGTTCTGCATATTAATTCTTAAGCCCTAGAGTAGATCTCAGTCGACGTAAGAACTATGAGGTCTTCCGGATCCACAGGATTGCTTGTAGCCGCCTTCGCAAGGTCATCTGCTACTTCGTTCCCGGGCAGGCCTACATGAGAAGGGGATCCACTGTAGATGGATAGAGTGCCAATCTGAAAGCTGTGGAAAAAGGTGTAGAATAAACCTGCTGGTGCTGTCGCCGATAGATGGCCATTTCGATAAATGCTGGATGGAGGTCAGCTGTCAGTCAGGTTCCAAATTTCAGAAAAGCTTGATTTCCTATTTTGTTAATTAATGAAAGAACACACACACACACATGATAGCTATTAGCTCCATTCTAAAGACAGAAGCATGGTCAGCATTTCTTCTCTGAAATTTTATGACGTGGTTAAGTAGTTCAATTAAAACTCCAATGCCAGTAGTATTTGTCTCTTCCTTACTGTCATCAGTATAGATCTTGACTGCATCCAAGTGGAATTCCATCAATCACCTCTAGATCCAATTGCTTAAGAATTTCGGGGTGGTTAGACATTTTATTGACATTGGGCATTAAATTAGAATGGAATGTTTCCCTTTGTAGTCCAAGGACAGGGTTGATGAATGAAGGTAGGCAGTGGTGTTTCACATTACAACTCGGGTTTTGTGCAAGTGCCTGGGAGAAGGGACTATTTCGTTTCAACCTTTGATTATCTTTCCAATGTTTTAAGTATTGAGAGGTTCTACGTTTATCACCATAACTGAGCAGTTTGTTGAAGTACTTGGTCAAACAATAGTTTCTTCTCATATCTAGAGACTGAACGTCACACTCATATAGAACTAAGTTATTAGAACAGCTGTTGCGAATGCCTGCGATGAATCTAGTAGCGCTCAGCTGTACCCTTTCAAGCTTTTTAAGGTTTGAATCAGAGGCACTAAAGAAAATGGCAGAACCAAACTCAAAAACAGGTCTAACCAAGGTAGTATAGGTAATTTTCAGAGTAGAGGCTGCACCCCAATCACGCCCATAGATGTATTTTAATATATTAAGATATTTTCTAATTTTATTAACCAAATCCTCTATATGCCGATTGCAAATAATCTCTTGGTCTAAGGTAAAATCTAAATATTTATTATGTTTTAGGTAATAGAGTTTCTGACCCTTTATATAAAAACAGTTGGCTGGTATTTATATAGATGTCTATTGGTGGCGAAAAAACTGGACACGGACTTCGTGATATTAAAGGATAATTTGTGGTTAGTCGCAAAGTCAAAAACTTTGCTTAGGCATTGAGAAAGATTAGCCTCAATAGACGGTATGTCGGCACTCGAGTGCCAAAGGACAGTATCATCAGCAAATAAACTAATGTTACTATTCTCTGTGATTACCCTTTCCACTCTAGCCAAAAACTTAGAGAAGAGCGTAGGACTGAGTACCGATCCTTGAGGAACTTCTTGGCTGAGTTTAAAGTCCTCGGAACGAGTCTTATTATACTTAACTCGAATAACTCTAGGTTTAAAAAAAATTTGAGATCCATGGCAGAGCTTTTCCTTTTATTCCAAATACATCAAACATCTTAAGAATGAACTTGTTTCCCCAGACCATAACGAAAGCTTTAGATAAGTCTAAAAATGCTGCTGCTGTATAATTGGTCGGTTTTAAATTTTGGGCATCTCTGACACATTGTCAAAAGTACAAAATATTATCTTCTGTACTATGAACTCTCCTAAATCGAAATTGTTTCCCTGGAAGCAGATTATTGCTGTCTAGAAAGTAGGTGAGTCTTCTCAGCATCATTCTTTCCATGATTTTACATGGTATACTTGTCAAAGCGATCGGTCGATAACTCTCAGTGGAACTAAGTACCTTGCCCGGGTTCCTTATGGGGATAATAGTGGCTCTTTTTTACTCGTGAGGCAGTTGGCCACTTTTCCAAGATTAATTAAATATATCCAGCAAACTTTGAGTGTCACTCGGACCAAGATGAGTAATCATAACCCCGTATATGTAACCTGGTCCCGGTGATTTCTTCGGATCGAGAGCATTTAAAGCTAAGAGTAATTCATGCATAGAGAAGTCGGCCAAGAAGACTGGATCACCAAGATCTGAGCTACGATACTTGTGTATAGCCAATTTTGCTTGCCTTTCGGTATATTTGTCAGCCTTTTTAAAAGTCAGTCTAATCATTTTCTGATAATGGCTGCCTATGATATTAGCAGTAGCTCTGTCATCACTTAGAGTGAAGTCATCCACTGTCAAAATGGTGTTGCAGATCTCCCCTTGAGGTCGGTCTCTACTTAAAAATTTGGCAATAGACCAAAACTTGGAGTTGTTAGTTATAGCATCAATTTTACTGCAGATCTCGTGCCATGATTCTCGCTTTTTTGCTGCATACAGGCGTTTCATTTCTGCATTAGTTTTGTTAAACTCAAATCGGATACTGTCGTTTTTGGTATGTTTGCAGTTTTGAAACAGTCTGTCTCTTTTATCAACAAGAGTTCATAGTCAAGGGTCATTATGCAGGTAGGTAGCTTTAAAATGCTTGAAATTCCCTCTATGGATGATTTTCTTTGCATTACGAATTACAACTTTTTTGAAGTTGAGCCAGTTTACGTTGAGTTGATAAGAAAGCGGGAGTGAGGTAAAGTCTTTTTCTGTAGGTTCAGTAAAAGCTCGCCAGTCAGCTTCACGGAAATTCCAAAACATTTCTCTTGTAAGAATGCTCTTCCGGGTTTTTTTCAGTTAAATTTTAATGGGAAGATGATCACTTCCAATGCTGTTCAAGACAGACCAGCGGCAGAGAGGAAAAACATTCGCACTAGCTAGAGGAATATCAAGGGCTTCTGCAGTATTGTAGCTAAAGGAGTGGTGTGTTGGGGAGCCATCATTGAGGAAGAGGAGATCTCTATCATCAGCGGCATTAAGAAGGTCACAGCCTCTATTGTTATTTACAGAAAATACCCAGGAGGTATGCTTAGCTTTCATGACTCCAATGAAAATACTTTATACATTGGCTGCTGCTAAATCTAAGAAAGAGTCTGGCAAGTAACCCTGTTTTGGAGGATGTTACATATTAAATATATTCAATTTATGTTTACCCCAGAAAATAGAGACACCCTGAATTTCTAGATCTGTGCTCGTCTGTGGTATAATGATATTTTTATATTTTACATCTCTAATTAAAAGTGCAAGACCACCGCCTCTCCGAGTGGGCCTGCCCAAGCGATTTATGTGGAACCCTTTGATGTTGTATCTCATTTGTTCTTTTAGCTTGGTTTCCTGGATTGCAATAATCTGGGCATTATGAATTTCGGCGAGTTCCAGAAATTGGTCTAGTTTAGCCTTCATAGCGTTTAGCCTTCATAGCATAGGTAGACAGTCCATTCATATTGGCTTGAAGTATTCTCAGCGAATTTATTGTACTAAGTGGAGACTGTGTGTGTAACTTAATTTTCGCTCTGAGCCCTCTGCCTAAACTCAGAACGCGCCCCTTTTTAACCTGCGTGGTAGTATGGTTAGGTATAAAATTAAGATTCATGGTAAAGGGGGGAATTTGACAGCTTCTATTAGTCCGAGAACTTGGAGCACCTTGACAAGATGTTAGCCTCAGAGGTAGAAGACTGACTTCGCTCCTTCACCTGCAGACCTTAGCTGAGCATAGTGAAACGGCCATTACTCCTTGGGTGACCCTGCCAGGAGATTACTCTCCCGACTTACATGGCCCGTTCCGCCCAGGAACACTCCCTCTTCGGCTAAAATGCACACTTTGAGGAGGCTGCAGGGCTTGAGGGGGAGTCTAAGTGTACATTTATTATTGAATTCAATGCATTATTGTATGAGGGAGGTGACATGAAATAATGATTGAAAATTTGATCGCCAACATTGAAAGTTTGAGAGGCGCTGCCTTAAGGTGCTATAAACACTTTTACTTCGAATTTAATCCCTTAACTGCCGATAAATCATTACGTAATCTACTCCCCATCACCACTGTTTTTGACATAGGCGTGCATATGTGGGAAAAGAAAAGGCACAAGCATCAAATGTTTCTGTGGAATAAGTAAATCATTCTCAAACATTGTCAAGGTCCTTTTATTGCATTCCAAAGCCTTCGGAAATGTTTTACTGATAGTAACGTAAACATAAGAATCATTTTTCAGAAGGACGCATTTATATGTCAGGGGCACATAACGCATTTATTGAACAAGACAGATGAAAATTATTTTAATTAAATGAGACTGAGGAGATGATTAAATAATTTTTCTTTTCCTTTTCTCATCTATAATACATATATATATATATATATATATATATATATATATATATATATATATATATATATATATATGAATATATTGCAATGATTTTATTAAATATAACTATCTCCAAAAATAAATACGAAATATTACCATTCTTGACATTTATTGGAATGGGAAGCTTTAATGAAGGTTTTTCTCTGGAAACGGAACGTTATTAAATAGCGAGATCTTTTAAAAATAAGCTTTTGTTCACCTATTAGATTGTTTCAGTAAAATAATTACAATAATTTGAATGAAAGGATCCGTTTTTGAGCTTGATTGGATATTTGATATCTTGCATTTTTACAGACATCTATAATTATGTATTCATGGATTACCTTTCTATTCTTTAAAAAAGAGTTAAATATTATTAATTATAAATGTGTTCGTTTTGAAATAAGTTAATTTAAAGCGATATAAGTAGTGAGTTCCAAGCTTAGAATAGCTATATATAAATTTCTAGATTTAATATTAAAGTTTAAGATTCAGTTTCTCTCTAGATTTTAAATATTATTTTCCAAGCGAAAAAAATTTTCTTTTTTTAAATCTAATATACATTCAAAAATTTTCTCATTTTCTCTAGAAAGTATTTCATAGCACAATTTGTTCAAATTTGATTTTAAAAGTTATGGATTTTTAGGTTGTCTTCGGCTAATGTTTAAAAATAAGACCCAAATTCATACATAAAAGTACTCAAACATTGATATTACATTCTAACATCGATATCCTGTAGGGAATAACTTATTTTATCAGGCTACTCATTTTTTTCGAGTTGACATATTTTTTTCTTTTATAAAATGTGTATGCGTTTCGCATTTTTTCTCCTATAAGCTATGTCTTTAGATGTTAAAAGGAAAAACTATTCATTTGTGAAATACTTTAAAATTTTAAAAACACTATGTTATATATAAACAAATGCATGAGTTACAATGTCACTAATTTTTATAAAAATAGAGGCATTTTTTTTCTGTTTGAAAATGTGCACCGCTTTCAGTTCCTGCTCTCGTACATATGGCGAAAACAGACTTAACACATTAGGACTAATTAGGATGCTAATGCTATTAAATTTAAATTTTCTTTACGTATTTTTATATTATAAAAGACTATCTCATTAACTTTTTTTATAAGTATGCTATTTTTATACTGTACTTTTAAGGATGATATATGACGTAGTATATGGTCGCAGCATAGCTGAGTAGTCATGGTCACAAACTCATTGCTAATGTTGTTTAGTCTCAAGCCGAAGATCCGCCGCATAGTGGAGCAGATGCACGTTAAATCGGTCGAAGTTCAAAGTTTCTTCACGTTAATATGGTGTAAAAGTTTGAAGAGGGGTACCAGCTCCTTTAACCTGTGTGACGAATCTATACGGAACTTTATCACTAACCTTCTGAACCGACCTTTTTAGGGAAATTTAATTCCCTACCTATTTCCAATCAACTCCAAAGAGCGGACAGGATTACTTGTTATGTAGATTAGATTCAGTATTTAAGTCAAACGAAATAGTAAAGTTAGAGCAATAGGAGATAGATATTGAAACTTAGAGTTATAGTGATTTTGAATTGAAATATTGTTGTTGAAGATAAATTAACCCTACGAAGAATTGAGATTCCGAGTGGTAAATATATTTTTGAAGTTAAAGTCTCACTCAAGTTTTAAGAGTCGGATTAAAGTTAAATGTTCAATAAGAACATTATTAAATATAACTCTGGGATCTCTTATCGTGGTAATTTCTGCGTGATCATTATTTAATAAATTAATTAATTGAATTGTTAAATAATTAAGCTAATTTTAAAGATATTATCTTTAAAACCTCATAATATTTGAAGTCGAATTTGTTGATAAGTCTTTGATTCTATTTGGGAAAGATATCTAAATAAAGAAAGTTATTTATAAAAATGGCTACTGGTTCATTTACGTCTCATAATTATTCTAGTTCTCAAAGTGAGGTCCCCAGGGACCATTACAATGGCGCCCCACGTTGGGCGCCATTGTAATGGTTAAAAATAAATTAAAAGTAAACAAAAAATTTTAAAAAACAAGCTTCTATTTAAATGCTATAAAAAGAATAAAATAAACTTTGCTTTGAAAAATTTTTTTGCTATCAACTTATAACGTCATTACACAATTTATGATATAAAAGCTTGTCACGAGATTTACCTGCGTAGATAAAAATGCAAATTAAATAATTTGATCTGATTGATCTTAATTTTTAAAATTTTCAAACTAAGTAAATATGTGTACTTAAATCTCGCGACAAGCTTTTATATCAAATTTTGTAATGACGTTATAAGTCGATAGCAAAAAATTTTTTAAAAGAAAGGTTTATTTTATTCTTTTTAGAGCATTTAAATAAAAGCTTGTTTTTAAAAAAGTTTTTTTTTTGCTTTTAATTTATTAAAAAGCATATTCAAATAAAGATATAATATTTCAGTTTTCATTTTGTAATAAGCTAAAATCTCATGAAATTTGTACAATATTTTCGTAGTTGCGGAAAATTTAAGAAATGGGTCTAATAAAGTTAATAGTTTTTCAACGGGTTTCAAGTTAAAGATTTTTTAAAGGTTAAAAAAGGTTTTTATATTAAACAATATTAATTTGCCTTTTTTAAAAATAAAAGAGGAAAATCAGACAAAATAGTCAAAAGAAGACCCTCCCCCCAATTTTGTTTAGAATTTATGGTCAGAAGTCTTGATGACTTCCGTATACCTGTGACGACTGTAAGACGGTTTTAAAAAGATAACTAAGTATTCATTTATCACGCAATATTAAAAAAAAAAGGGAAACAAATTTTTTATCACAAATTCACATCGTTTGTGATGAAATGATCAAATATCTAGCTTTGTTTTAACATCTCTAGAACTAATGATAAGATTCAAATGACGTTTGGAGCATAAAGTATTTAGACAATTTTTCTACCTTTTTTTAAAAATTTCTCTTCGAAATTAAAAAATCGTTATACTTTTGGAGAATTTGAGTCCATTAGAACCATCATTTAGCTCGTTTAGAGCAATTAATATTGGTACCAAAGTTGTATGTCCAGTTTACCAAGAAATCTTCTCCAAAGTCTCTAAAAGGATAATATAAAGGATTTAGTAAATAAGTGTCATTTCAGTTCTTTCGATGCAAATAAGTGATTCTGATTTTTTTTAATAGCACATGCTTGAGTTGAGGTAGTAGAGAAGCAAATATGAAAAAAGGCTCTTTTAATAAGGCTTAGTTGAGGTGCAGTTTGCAAATTAAGTTTGAGACAGGCGAAACTAAGTTAGTTAAAAATGATATATTGAGAGAATATTCATCATTAAGATTTATGAATAAATATAAGGACAATCATTCAACCTAAAAACCATCAAAATAAAAAGAACTGCAGAATTTTCATACTGAAGTGCTTTGAAAGTTAAATATTATTGAGTTTCTTTAAACACTTTTTCAATCGAAGCCTTTTGTGAAATGTTTTTAAAAATAAATAAGAAATTCTGTACACACACACATTTTTGCATAATTAAGTCAAAAGTAGTATAATATATTATTTAAACAAGTAATATAAATTTTTTTTAAAGTCAATTCCTACTTCGTTAAGAAAACGTAAAGGCACCATTTGTTGCAGCCAGTTGTAACATAGACAGAAAAATAAAGTAGAATAAATTTAAAATTAAAAAAATAAAATTTAATTTATGAGTATTGGTTTTAAAAAATTATACATCAAGTGTCATCCCCCTACAAGTTTAAAAAAATGTATTTGAACTTGAATGGATGAATAGAAAGTATTTGATTAACGATTGAAAATTTGTACAAGATACATGAAATTAATTTTACAGCAGATTCTGAGATATTTCAACATTTTATATATATATATATATATATATATATATATATATATATATATATATATATATATATATATAGTGAGCCCTTGTATCTAGCAATCTTGACAACATTTCAAAATAAATAAATTGAAAACTGAAAGTGATACATATGCAAGATATTTTGACGACACCTGGAATTTCCCCATTTTGAATTAAAAAAAAACAGAAGAAAAACAGTAAGAAATGTTTCAAGAACTAAAATTCATTTGAAGAGATTCATGTTTTTCTGCAAAGTAAAATCAGCCTCTACGCATGGTTTTCTCTTCCTCGTTTTCCTCCAAGGTATTCAACCAACAAATGCTTTTCTTAAAATGATTGAATGTATTCGGAGCGTTAAGCAAACAAATGTTATTGTTTTATATTACATCTCCTAATTTCTCCGCGGAATCAGACAGAAAATGGAGTTAGCTTGCACCATTCATTTTAGGGTAACAGATTCAGTTCTGCATCATAGCCATTTCCTTCTTGGGAAGAAGTGCGCACCCATTTTTTTTTGAGAATGAAAAATATTTCTTTTTTGTAATGAATTTTGTACTGTATACTGAATAACTTATATTATATTTTTTCTTACTTTCTATGATGTATATTTTAATGTAGTGGAGAGATACTACGCGCTAATTCTGTCTGAACTCAAAGTACTCATGCAAGTACGGCGTGGGAGTTTATGAAGTAAAATGATAGCTCAGATTCACACACACACACACACACACACACACACACACACACACACACACACACACACACACACACACACACACACACACACACACACACACACACACACACACACACACACACACACACACACACACACACACACACACACACACACACACACACACACACACACACACACACACACACACACACACACACACACACACACACACACACACACACACACACACACACACACACACACACACACACACACACACACACACACACACACACACACACACACACACACACACACACACACGCGCGCGCGCGCGATAAGGATAATTTCAGATAAAGAAGTCCTAGCAAATAATTTGCTAGAATTTTCGCTAGATTCTTAAGATGACGATCAAAAGACTGAACAAGACTCAAGGTACAGTAGTTCATGTTAAGAAAATACAGTTATTTCTACCCAGGATGCAGTCTTTCAAAACCTCAGTCAAAATGCACAATGTATAATGAATTTTTATGTACTAATAAAAAAACCCAATTTCTTTCAAAGCATCTGTTTTTATGGGTAAAAAAAGTAAAGAAATTTTAAAATTTAATTATCTTTATAAAAATGAATATTTTGTGCTGTAAGTATTAGTCTCTGGTTATTTAAGCATTTTTCAGAGTTAAAACTGCGTTAAAAAAGTTATTCGGTCTTTTCGTATTATGATAATATTTTATACCTTTGTGGATTAAATGTACTTTAAAGTATGAGTTTAATTAATTAGCTCTATCGGATTCAATTTCCTAAAATTGAGTATTTTATTTATCCCTTAATTTTAAATGAAGTGATTAGTAATTTTAAAACAAATTTCTTTTCAAATCCTGATTTAGGTGTCTGTTCCTAAATATCCAAATACAATTATTTTTCCGCTCTTTAAAAAAAATATGGTTTTAAACGTAGTCAGTGGATACATTTTAATTTAATCACCACACATTTAAGGTAGCTAAATATTTAATTATTTTTAAGAAGGACTAATTTGATTTTTCTTAAATAAATTTACACAAATTGGTAAAATACTTCAATATTTTGAGTAATTTATATATTTTTTAATGTCACACTGAGAAGCAATGCAAGGGAGTGAGTGGGTGGTTGACCTTGTAACTTTGAGCTACAGTAAAAAAAAAAATACAGTTGACAAAGATGGAATCTGAGCCGGTATTTACCTTAACTTTCCAATATGAGTCCGCGGCTGCTAAATAGCCATTGATCCGCAAATCCTCTCGAGAGAGTGAGGGAAGAGGAACAGAGGTGGGAGGCCTCTGTCCACCGCCAGAGGGTTCTCCCTCAAAATTGGGGTGAAACAGAGCAGAATCGTACTTGTATTCAAAACTACGGCTAATGACAGGCGTAAAAATCTAGCCCCTTGCTGTGATGAATTCCGCGCGCCTTGATTTGATGTTACTGTCGATCAGGCGGCATAAGAAACAAAAAGAGTTCTGATTTTGAATAAACATTTCCTTTTTTTAAATTAACTTCTTTTCCTCCCTTATCATCTTTTTGCGCTACTTAATAATGCATTTATGTAAATTTACATTATGCGTTATGTGATAATGCAGAACTTCCGTTGTTCATTCATGTGTAGAACTATTTCACCCTTTATTTCGATTTTCATTTTAGAATATGAGTAATAATAATGTTTTTTGCAGATGGGAAGGCCTGTAATCTGTGTTAATGCTAACTATTAAAAAAGTGTTTATCTGACTGAATTTTATTTCTTAAATTCTTTTATATGATAATTGGAAATTCAGATTAAACTTTTTCTAAATATTGTTACGAATTTAGTGTAAAATAGAGTAAATAATTTGTATTTGAATGTGTAATACCTTTATTTTATTCTAAATTATATTTAATTTACGATAAAATTGTAATGTTCACACAAGAAACGACGTCCCTTACGTTATAGTGACGATTCAATAAGAACTTGGCAAAATCTTGGCGATAGAGCCAAGTTGGCATCATTTTTGGCGACAATGTTGATGATTTTGGGACCCTCTGGATTCTTCTAGACACTTGTGGAGAAATACACTAATTTCACGCTCTATGACTCAAACGGATTTTTTCCTCCAAGTTTTTGCCGGGCCTATAAAAAGAGATGGTCGCCAAAACGAGGGTCAGTATTGTTTCGACCAGCGACTAGTAAACTTGCCTTGACCGTGATTACCGATCAGCTCGGCTGTGCTAATGAATAATCTTTTACCTACGTGTATTTTAAACACTGTTAATTTGTGTTTGTAGTGCTGTTGAAGATATGTAGATCTTCTGAGATTTATTCTGTGAATATTGCTGCTGAATCTTGTATGTTAAGGTTTGGAATTTCGACAATAAATTATCATCGCTCTCAAATAACTGTCTTGTTCTTTGAGACTGATTTTCATAAAATCCTTGAACCCCGATCAACGTAACAATATCTTTATGAAGTATTTCGGTGTCACGTTATATTCGGGTTAGTAAGTGAGTGTTTATTAACATCGTACTCTATCGCAGCGAGAGAGCCATCTTCAATAGATCTCGTTATTTTGATTCGTAGTCAAGTGACGGAAAACTCCTGGGATGACACCCCCATTCTTAACTTCCACAAACGCTGTCAAGAGAACCTTGAGTCCCTACAAATTTAACGTTCATCAGCCCCTTTGCATAGCGTGTTCTCAATGGTACTAATCATTTAACTCATGACACATCGGCTAAGAGTTGTGACCAGGATCTCTGGGCTACAGCGGCTATATCTTATTTGTAATCTGTGTATAATATTTTTTTTTAGTATGTTCAAGTCAAAAATCAAACTTTTGAGTAAGTATCATAGTTCTACGAATGACAGTATTCTAAGTTTACGGAAAAATATTCAAGTTGAAAGATTTTTATTTTAACCCAACACCCTTTTCAATTTTGAGTTGTTACTATACATGCATTGGATCTAATATTTGAGCATATATTTTTCCACTATATATATAAATATATATATATATATATATTATAATATATATAATATATATATATATATTATAATATATTATAATATATATATATATATATATATATATATATATATATATATATATATATATATATATTATAATATATATATATATATGTGATATATATATATATATATATATATATATATATATATATATGTCATGATTTTGGAGACAGAATCAGATTAAAAGTTAGAAAAAGGGACGGTATTTATTCAACCAATTCTACATCTGTTCTGATACCGAGCAGGGAGGAAAAAGCACGCCATGGTAGGGGTTTCAAGTGGATAACACTTGAAAAACATATGGTAAGTATCGCTGCTTTGAAGAGGGTGCTTTCCAGTTAATGCTGACATATGTTGACTATTAAATCTAACGATCTGGAATTAGACATGTTTATTGGCTAGGCCATATGTTCGGAAGAAACAAAACGGTGATTTGTTTGATACTTGAAGATGGGAACGGAGGAGAAAGATGAGTCAAGTGCTAGATAGGGAATTTAATTTTTAATCTAATTTAATTATCCTTACATTTGCCCCCCAATTTTAAAAGGGAGTCATGGCGTGGTTTTTTTCTCTCTTTACAAACTTAATCAATTTTCAATAAACACAAAACAATACATAACATGATTTAGAAAGACATATTACACACAGTAGAAATATTTAAGCAATAGGAATACTAAAATCAAAATGCAATACAATAAACGAAACTATAACAGCAAACACAGTAAGGACACTTCCAACATTTTAATTGATAAAAATGAATTTCCATACATATAATTGAAGATTAGCTTGTTCAAATCTATTCGACATCTAGAATAAGAGCTCGCGTTTTCTCCTATTCCTTCATAATAATAGATTCGTATTATAGCTGGTAGATATTTTCAAAAAAAATTATGTTGGAAAATAATATATCAAACAATAAGATAGTAAATATAAAAATACATGAAATCGTATAAATGTTAAAATAATAATTTTGTATAAAAATCTACTCTGGTATATTGAAGGAATCGCACGTACTTTCAAAATTTCTAATGAATGTTTGGATGGGTATTTCCAGGTTATATTTTTGGAAAAAAGTCTGTAGATCTTCAAATCGAATATCATTTTTAATAATGGTTATAGGTTGTTGTAATTTTTCTTCATCAGCATCTAAATTCTCTTCTTGCTTAATTTTAATTTCATTCATTGTTTCCATTTTTGAAGTATGACTTTATGAAATCTTGTTAGGAGAAGAGGATGATTCTATTTCTTTGGCGGTAAGAGCGATGTTCTTCCGGGGATTACTAGCGCGTTTTTTTATCCGTACCATTTTTTATTCTGGAAATCCGACGTCTTCAGCATATTGGCATATGGTGCATTCGGTGTTCCGTCAAATTCTCCATATCAGTTATTATGGTCGCTGGCTTTAGTTTTTATATTAAAATTATTTTGTAAAAAAGATTAGTTTTTTACGTTAAGATTTGAAATCCATTCGCAGATAAAAAAAATCCTACCGGCTTTAATTCTGTCATGATTTTGGAGACAGAATCAGATTAAAAGTTAGAAAAATGGACGGTCTTTATTCAACTAATTCTACATCTGTTCTGATACCGAGAGAGGAGGAAAAAGCACGGCATGGTGGGGTTTCAAGTGGATAACACTTGAAAAACATATGGTAAGTATCGCTGCTTTGAAGAGGGTGCTTTCAAGTTAATGCTGACATATGTTGACTATTAAATCTAACGATCTGGAATTAGACATGTTTATTGGCTAGGCCATATGTTCGGAAGAAACAAATGGGTGATTAGTTTGATACTTGAAGATGGGAACGGAGGAGAAAGATGAGTCAAATGCTAGATAGGGAATTTAATTTTTAATCTAATTTAATTATCCTTACATATATAATATATATATATATATATATATATATATATATATATAATATATATAATATATATAATATATATAATATATATATATATATATATATATATATATATATATATAATATATATATATATAATATATATAATATATATATATATATATATATATATATATATATATATATATTATATAAGCAAAAATTAAGGACGAAGTCGAAAAATTAGCATATCAGCTGAACGAAGAGGCAGAGCGGACAGAAAGACCAATCAGGAGATTAAGTAAGGTGATGTACGGTAACACATGCGCAGATATGCAGGTAGACGTAATGGGGGAGTGTCTGAGTAGTATAAAGCATGTTGTCGGTGTAAGATCAGTATTTTTGCAAAGAGATTGCACGCCGTATAGCAGTTAAAATCACACCGAGTTGCTGCCTCAGTGAGAAATGGCAAATAATCAATCTGTTAGGCGACATCTGGATGCTTTTATCCGAGATTGAATCCCTGGGAAGTTGGAGGAAGGCCGCAATGTGACAAGTGTGGCTGCAAAGTTGGTAATTGCTCACAGCATCGTTTCACGACTTTGGAGACAATTTCAAACTACAGGAACAGCTATCCGGGGGTTCAGTAGTGGTCGTCCACGAGTAACCACACCCGCAGATGACCGGTACATTATCTTACAGGCCAGAAGAAACAGACGGCAGACAGCGGGAGAAATCGCTATACACACGACACAGGCGACTGGACGACCGATATCGAGTTTTACCGTGTGGCCAGAAGACTGCACGGTGGTGGTCTGTTTGCACGACGCCCTGTACGATGTGTACCTTTAACGCCTGCCCATCGGAGAAGGCGTTCTCTGTGGTGCCGGGAACACCGGAATTGGAGAGACAATAAATGGGAACGAGTACTCTTTACAGATGAGAGCAGATTCAGTTTGATTAGCGATTCTCATCGCATACTCATCTGGAGAGAGCGGGGAAGCCGCAATCATCCCTCGAACATCATTGAAAGGGACAGGTATGGAGGTCGCGGTGTTCTCGTTTGGGGAGGCATCATGCTTGATAGTCGTACAGACCTACACATCTTCGACGCAGGTTCTGTCAACGGGACCCGTAATTGTAACGAGATTCTTCTTCCATATGTGCGTCTTTTTAGAGGTTCTATGGGTCTGCAGTTCCTTTTCATGGACGACAATGCACCATGTCATCGCACAGTAGCTGCCGAACAGCTCTTAGAGAGTGAGGATATTGAACGTATGTATTGGCCGGCACGATCTCCGGATCTTAATCCCATCGAGCATGTATGGGAGTTTCAAGGCAGACGCTTGGCAGCTCGTACCTTACCACCAGTAATGATTCGGGAGCTTCGATTGGCGCTGCAAGACGAATGGGCAGCAATGCCTCAACAACTCATTGACACCCTCATTCTCAGCATGGGCAGACGCTGTGAAACCTGCCTAGCAGTCAGGGGAGATCATATCCCCTACTAAAGACCGGATGTTTCTTGCTGGACACCCATCACAGGGATGTTTCGGCCATCAGTCGCATTGCGCTCCATACTACTTTTTCAATCAGGCTTCTTTTTATCCCTCTGATTTCTCTTTTAGTAAGTATTGCTTACATATTACACATGTCCTTACGTATTGGGGATCTTACGGTATTAAACGTGTTGATTTGGAAAGCTTTTGTACAAAGTTATATTGAAAAAACCGTCTCGTCCTTAATTTTTGCACACCAGTGTATATAATATATATATATATATATATAATATAATATATATATCTTATAAAATATATAATATATATATATATTATATTATAATATATATATATATATATATTATAATATATATATATATATATATATATATATAATATAATATATATATCTATATATATATATATAATATATATATATATATCTTATAAAATATATAATATATATATATATTATATATATATATATAATATATATATTATAATATATATATATATATATATATATATATATATATATATGTCATATGCCCACAGGCCTGCTGGTAAAATGAGGGGGCATCATCTTCAAAATACTTCTTTATTTCGCTTCCATCACATAAAATCTAACATGGCGGTCCTTTGCCGCGCAACCGGGTGGTACAAAAGACAACATCTCAGCGAGGAGACAGCAGCCAAACCTTTTCTAGTATGCGTTCGTCTTCGTCAGCGCTCGTTGCACCTTTAAATAGGCTTATTTACCCACAAATCCTTACGCGATGGTAAAGAGTTCACTCTATTTTCATTTATTACTTCCTTAATTTTGAATCTAAAGTTTTCAAACCTGACAAATTCTCCCCCCCCTCCGCTGAAGCCTGGCACAGCCAGATTGGCCAATTCTGACTGGCAAGTCCCCAGGGAAAAAAATTATATTTTAATGATATCAAATTCCCCAAATGAAATAAAAATCTAGAAGATATAATAATTGTGTAAAAGAGTGGGCTGGTGAATCCTAACATGTACAAAAAAAAATTAGCAGTAATGAATAACAAAGTATCAAAAATTTGGTATAAAACTTTTTGTTACATAGAATTGTTTTCTGAAAAATATCACACGTCTAATACTTCCACTATGACTATAATACTAATGAGGTTAAGAAAAAACAACATAAGATAAAGATAATTCACATTAGACATTCAAAATTATAGTAGTGCTAAACAACATAACATAAGATCAAGTGAAATTCTCACTAAATGTGCATCAATAGTAAACAATGCTAATAAAGTGATAAATGTTGAAAAGTTACAAGTACTTCAAAATGGTATTGAGTGTTGGAATAATGAGTATATAAATACATAGAAAAAATAGGTATAGAGTAAATAACATGATTTTAGTAATAATGGTAAAGTAAATACATACAAAGAATAGATATAAAATAAGTAACAGCAAAATGAGTTTAGGAGCTCCCCAAAACAGAAAAAGAGTACCTAACTATAACACAGAATTTTATCAAAATAAACACAACATCAACATTATATCAAAATATCACTAGAAATATAAAATGCAAAGAAAAATAACAGTATTTAGGTATATCAAGTACAGGTAAAAATTCAATCAATGTAATGTAATGTTTCACACAGTCCTGTCTTGGAAAAAATAGTTCAATGTTCATCATTCAATTATTGTTTATTTCACAATTCTTTTGTTTATTATTATTAGAATCTCTACTCACAATCAACTCATTTCAAAAACATATCTACAACCATAATAAAATCTTCATAACATCACATACTATATTTTAACTTTCAGAATATACTTATATCACAAATAATCACAATGAAATTATTATAAAGCAATGTTTTCATACAGTTCATAATTCAGTTATTTTTTTAAAAATAGTCTTCAATAATGTGTTCATTATGAATAAAGATACAATACAAATTCAATTACATTAAATTTTGATTTTCATAATGTAAACAAGTCTTAAATTCAATTTTTTAAACACAACTGTTATTATTATTATTTTTTTTTTAAATAACAATGCACTCTTTTAAAATTACAATGCACTTCTTCTAAAATTTTTTACAATGCAACTTCTCCCCCCAATGTTTGAGAAAACAAACTCTATAACAAATATAAATAAGAATTTAGCATAATTGGAAATTGGATTTTGAATAAAAGGTTTTAATCTTGTAGAATGAACAATATTTGTTAATTTTCCTGTATATTGATTTGGTTTATCTATTTCATAAGTAACATTTGAGAGTTTTCTGACAACTTTAAAAGGACCATTATAAGGAGATTGAAGTTTACTTGAATTAGGGTATGAGAAATTTTGATATAAGACTAAATTTCCAACTTTAAATTTTGCATCAACATAATGTTTATCATACCTTTTTTTTATTTATCTTATGATGCTTAATTGTTCTGTTTACTGCAATTTGTCTAGCTTGTTGTATAGGTGGATAGTTTAATTTTACTTGATTAGGTAATGGCGAATCATATGGCAAAGTTCCAAACATTAAATATGCAGGTGGAAAGCCAGTAACATCATGTGGCGAGTTATTGTATTCATATGTAACTTGTTCTAATAATTTTGTCCAAGGAGTTTTTGTAGTTGAATTAACTTTACATCTTAATTTTGCTACTAATGTCTGATTAACTCTTTCATTCTTTCCATTGCATTGTGGTCTATTTGCTGAAGTTAGTAATTGTCTAATATTATGATGTGTTTTAAGAATTTCTTAAATTTAGATGAAGTGAATGCAGCATTTCTATCACTTAAAAGTTGTTTTGGGCATTGAATTGAAAAAATTTGTTTTAAGCAATTTGTATAAGTTTCAGAAGTGATACTTTTGGATGGAAATGTCCAAGCATATCTGGCAGCATGGTCCAGAACAATATGTAGGTATTTCTTTTGTGAATTATGGTAATTAAATCCTCCTACAGTGTCTAGTGAAATCATTTCAAATGGTTCTTCTCTGCTACAGGAACTTCTTCCAATAATCCATACTTTTTTGTGTAGACTTTTTATTCATTTGACATGTTTCACAACATTTAACAAAATTTGAAATGTCTAATATAATGTCTTTCCAGTAGTAAATTGGGGAAATTAATTTTAACATCTTTTTACACCTGGGTGACCAAATTGTTCATGTGCAATTTTAATAATTTTTCTCTCAAAGATAATGGTACTGCAATTTTAAATAAATTCTTTTTCTTAACTGTTAATACATCATTATTTTTTTATATATTTTGGATCATTAATGTTCTCTGAATTTTGGTATTTATTAATTTCATCAGTATTTAAAAAATGACAAATGGGTGATATATAATGGCATACAGGGTTCCTCGACAACATGTCTGCTTCAACATATAATTTACCTTTTATATAAACTATCGAATATTCATACTGAGAAAGTTTTAAACTCCACCGAAATAAACGTCCAGTTAAATGTTTTACACTTTTAAGCCATTGTAAAGCAGCATGATCAGTATGTATTGTGAATTTGGATCCATGTAGGTAACAGTGGAATTTATCTAAGGCATCTATAATTGCTAAACACTCTTTTTCTGAAATTGTATAATTTTTTTCATGTTTAAGTAATTGTCTCGAGTGGTAAGCTATATGGGGTAAAGTGTTCCATCTGGGTGTTGTTGTTTCAAGACTACGCCTATTGAATCCTGGCTTTTGTCACAAAACACATGACATGGATATTGTGAGTTGTATAATTTAAGTATAGGTTTTGATATTAAACAATTCTTTAACTTTTGATAAGCTTCTTGACATTCATGTGACCAATTCCAAATTGCATCTTTTTTAAGTAATTTATTTAATGGTTCTCTAAGTTTTGCATAATCTTTAATAAATTTTTGATAAGCATTGAAGGAACCAAGAAATCTTTGGAGTTCTTTCACATCTTTGGGTGGTGCTAATTTTCTTATTGTTTCAATATTTGGATTACTTGGGGAATAATGACCTCGTGTTATTTCATATCCTAAAAATTTTATTTTTTCCTGTGCAAACTGACATTTTGATTTTTTAAGTTTAATGTTTTCTTTTTTACAAATTTGAAATATTGTATCTAAATGAGTTAAATGCTCTTCCCCCAAGATAGTGAGAAAATTATTATATCATCAAAATAGTTTAAAGCAAAAGTTAACTGATATTTTTGTAAAATTTGTCTTATAGTTTTTGGAAAACAGCTGGAGAATTTTTCCAGCCAAATGGAAGTCTTAACCATTCATAGAGTCCAAAATTAGTTGTGAAAGCCAGTTTCTCTGCGTCTTTTTCATGAATTTTAATGTGCCACAATAACCGCTTGTTAAATCGAGCGTAGAGAAATATTTAGCATGAGTTAAATTATCAATTACAAAGTCTATCAGAGGTACAGGGGTGGAATCTTTTCGTGTGATTTCATTTAGTTTTCTATAATCGATACATAATCTTGATCTTTTCCCTTCATCCTTTTTATATGCTAAAGTTACAGGGGCAACATATGGGCTATGGGAGGGTCTAATAAAACCTGCTTTTAACAATTCTTCTAATCTGTGTTTGTATTTCTTTAGATTCTTGTTGACTGTTTCTATAAGGGCGTAAAATTATAGGAAGGTCTGAGATTAAATGAATTCTTTGTGGCTCTAAATTGATACAACCTACATCATACTTATTTTGTGAAAATATGGTTTGAAATTTGTCAAGAAGTTGGGCTAAATCTTCCCATTGCTCACTAGTTTGTTTTGGTACTGTGTCCTCAACAACCATGGCTGGGTTAAACAATCTTTTCAGATCAGCTTCAGGGTTGTCTGGTACTTGATCTAAACCTTTATTATTCTTAACGTTAATATTATCTTCATTATTTGCATTATAGTAGTTCATATTTTGATTATTATTAAGAGTTTTACAATATGTCCCATGATATGTTCTCAACTCACCAACACACTTATTTACAAATTTAATATTACTTAAATTTTTACCACATTGAAAAATACACATGTTACGAATACTAATGTCAAGCTTAAATAAATGTAAATATTCAAGTCCTTAAATAATATAAGGCAATTTAGTATCAATTACAAACAAATCTATTTGCTTAGATATACATCCAATATTCATATAAACTTTAATTATACCTTTGGGATGAATAGTCCCACAAGTTTGATTTATTTTTACATTACTATTTTTTAAAATTTTAATGTTTTTTAATTGTTTAGATAAATTTATTGGAATTAATGACACATTGCTTCCTGTGTCAATTAGAGTATAAAAGTGCTTGGAACATACCATTGACTCAATAATTAGTTGTCATCCTTGCCTCTGGTTATTTTCGTTCCTGGGTGAGTGAAAATTAAGTCGATTCTGTTGTACAAACTGCCTAGGTTGACTGTTGAACTGTTGCCTTCCACTGAATCTCACCATGTAAGATTGATGTGGCTGTCCATGATTTCCTCTTGATTGGAATCGGTTCCGTGGATCAGTTCCTCTGTGTACACTACCGTCGGCTTGGTTATACCATCGGGTATAACTTCCAGTCTCCACTGGTTTTCGGTCTGCGCTGTCCGGTGTTACTGCGATTAATTGTCGCATGGTTGAGATCCATTCGCCGGGTGTCGAAATCTTCTTAACTACTAAGAACTTTTGATATTGAATGGGACTGGATAATGTCATATGTTCCACAATGGAACTGTCATCATAATTTAGTTTCTTCCCCAACGAAAGTTTTTCTGTAAAAAAGGAAATTAATTCTTTACTGTCGTTTAATTTTAGGTTGTGAAATTTTCGAATATCCTCTTGTTTCGTCGCATCGAACACCGTCATTAATAATTCTTTGCTTTCTTGGTAAGACTTATCAAATAGTTTATTTTCGTACCAAAATTTTAAATAGACTCCCGTGAGATATCTAGCAATATTTTGCTTCTTCCATTGCTCGTCTTTTTGATATTCCAAACATTGTTGATCAAACAGTCAAGAAAACTTTTAAAACTGCTAAACTTATTTAAGTCAAATTCAGGAAAAAAGAAGGGTTCTTTGGATGTGTTGACAGGTGACTCCTGCCGGAAAGAGTCGTCCTCCATGGTAGTATCGTTTTCAATGCAGTCGCTCGTTCGAAAGAAAAAAAAATCCCTTGAAGTTCATTCCATTGGTTTCGTGGCGTATTTTGCAGTTCTTTAAGTAATCCTGCCGGCTCTTGTCAGGCCCCAGGCCTGCTGGTAAAATGAGGGGGGGCATCATCTTCAAAATACTTCTTTATTTCGCTTCCATCACATAAAATCTAACTTGGCAGGCCCTTTGCCGCGCAACCGGGTGGTACAAAAGACAACATCTCAGCGAGGAGACACCAGCCAAACCTTTTCTAGTATGCGTTCGCCTTCGTCATGAATAGGCGTTTTCTTTTGGGTGTCTGGACTGTAAACAGTCCTCAATCCCATATCGTGAGAGTCTATGATGCTGGGCATGGCCAAAGTGGTGTCTTCCATTCTGCTGAGTGGCATGATGGCGATTGGTCGAGCGATGGAATCCGGGAGGCGTGGCTATGGTTCTTCATCTGGGTGGAAAGTTTTTGAGTTTTTTGGCTTGGCTGAGAGCTAAGAGATTGCTCTCTGATTGGATGCTGGGTACAGTGAACATTGACTCCGATTGGCTGCCCCGGGGGCTGAGATTTAAATTATGGGCAGGAGCACGTCCAGTGGGGAGAGCAGGAGAAAATATTGACAAAAATAAAGAAAGTGAAATTTTAATAATTACGGTGTGCAATAAAAATTGCACGAGAAAATAGAATTACGGGGGATTATAGGAGTCAAGAAGAATTCTTCTTGGTCTCTTTGTTTTGTCATTAGGGGTATATTGTGATAAATTCGCCTTCGTCAGCGCTCGTTGCACCTTTAAATAGGCTTATTTACCCACAAATCCTTACGCGATGGTAAAGAGTTCGCTCTATTTTCATTTATTACTTCCTTAATTTCGAATCTAAGCTTTTCAAATCTGACATATATATATGTCATGATTTTGGAGACAGAATCAGATTAAAAGTTAGAAAAAGGGACGGTCTTTATTCGACCAATTCTACATCTGTTCTGATACCGAGCAGGGAGGAAAAAGCACGCCATGGTGGGGGTTTCAAGTGGATAACACTTGAAAAACATATGGTAAGTATCGCTGCTTTGAAGAGGGTGCTTGCAAATTAATGCTGACATATGTTGACTATTAAATCTAACGATCTGGAATTAGACATGTTTATTGGCTAGGCCATATGTTCGGAAGAAATAAATGGGTAATTAGTTTGATACTTGAATATGGGGACTGAGAAAGATGAGTCAAGTGCTAGATAGGGAATTTAATTTTTAATCTAATTTAACTATCCTTACATTTGCCCCTCAATTTTAAAAGGGAGTCATGGCGTGGTTTTTTTTCTCTCTTTACAAACTTAATCAATTTTCAATAAACACAAAACAATACATAACATTATTCAGAAAGACATATTAACACAGTAGAAATATTTAAGTAATAGGAATACTAAAATCAAAATGCAATACAATAAACGAAACTATAACAGCAAACACAGTAAGGACACTTCCAACATTTTAATTGATAAAAATGAATTTCCATACATATAATTGAAGATTAGCTTGTTCAAATCTATTCGACATCTAGAATAAGAGCTCGCGTTTTCTCCTATTCCTTCATAATAATAGATTCGTATTATAGCTGGTAGATATTTTCAAAAAAAAAAATTATGTTGGAAAATAATATATCAAACAATAAGATAGTAAATATAAAAATACATGAAATCATACAAATGTTAAAATAATAATTTTGTATAAAAATCTACTCTGGCGCCATTGACACACTAAATTTTGCATATATGAAATACATTTTTAAAAAGATAAAAAAACATAGACACCAATAAAAAGAAATGATTAATAATATGAAAACGGTGTATAACACACAACTTTTATGCACTATCCAACACTTTAAACAATATTTTATTTTATATGCGTTATAAAATGTAAAAATTATAAGAATATAGGAATATATAAGAATATAAGAATTATAAGAATATAAGAATATAAGAGCACTTTTTTATTATTTTTGAGTCGGAAAAGTGGATTCACTTCAATAATAACTTTTAGTATGTATGAAAATTTTCTTAATATTCACTGTAATTTAACAATATCGCATACAATATTTTGAATCTTTCCGTAACGTTCTAAAAATTCGTTTCATAGACAAAAATTCTTGAGTTTCTCTTGCATCACACATTCACTAATAAAACTGTATCACCTTACTTAATTTTGAACACATCTCTCTGAGAAATCTGCGTCATCAACTCACAGATGTTCAGGGATGCTGATAAGAAACAATGAGAGGTGTACATATAAAACTAAACAAGTTTGTCATCTTAATGTTTCGAGACATATACAAAATTATAATGATTGTATTCTCCCTTATTCAATGTATAATATCCAAAAAATTAAGCTTCAAGTTATTAAATTAATTTTAATTTTACATAACGAAAATTTCGAGAAATAGTGAATCCTGATATATGGCCAGTGTATCAAAACACACAATTTCAAAATAAAAAAAATTAAATGACATGCAATAAGATTACTGCTGAATGAAATAATTAACAAAACAATTAAATTCAGTGGAGAAAAGAGAATGCAACGTGACTTTACTTGTGCTTCTTATCAAAATATCATTAGTATTAATACATTAGTATAAAAACTTAATTTATATTTTTCAACTTTAAAACACTAATTTCGATCATAACTCTTAACTCATTCGACATCTTAAGATAAAATTATGATAAGTATATCAAAATTTCTCCAAATTTTGTATGACTAAACCTATATACTTTGTTTTCCAATTAAAATATAAAGAAAATATCTCATTTATAACACAACTATATTATAAAAATTAAATACCATATCATATCATATTTTATTCTTTTTCGCAAAGTTCTGTTCAACAAAACTCAGTTACTTCAATGTTACTACAATTGGAAATATATAATCTAACTGACCTTCACTTTGCAGCGTCAGAAACACTCGACAATCCAGATGTTGTTGTCACTTTATTTCACTAGTAAAATTTTATTTATTTATTTATTTTTCCATGTTGATACTTCACTATTTCACAGTATTACCGTGCAGACTTTCCGGCGAAGAAGATTTTTTTGGGGGGCAGTGTTGGTCCTTCCATCATTGTATCACTGGGTTGGGGAATTCACGCTTCTCTTTTTGTTTTGTTTCTTTTTTCGTCATTCGAAAGTTGGTTCTTTCATGGCAAACTTGCTGGTCTCTTCAGCAACGGTAGAAATAACGTTCGGCGGTAAACACTGCATTCTTCTCGGGGTTTAAGAGCGATGTTCTTCCAGGGAATAATAGTGCGTTTTTTTTTCTTTTTCCGTACCATTCTTTATTCTGGAAATCCGACGTCTTTAGCATATTGGCATATGGTGCATTCGGTGTTCCGTCAAATTCTCCATATCAGTTATTATGGTCGCTGGCTTTAGTTTTCATATTAAAATTATTTTATAAAAAAGATTAGTTTTTTACGTTAAGATTTGAAATCCATTCGCAGATAAAAATCCCCCCGGCTTTAATTCTTTAATGATTTTGGAGACAGAATCAGATTAAAAGTTAGAAAAAGGAACGGTCTTTTTTCAACCAATTCTACAACTGTTCTGATACCGAGCAGGGAGGAAAAAGCACGCCATGGTGTGGGTTTCAAGTGGATAACACTTGAAAAACATATGGTAAGTATCGCTGCTTTGAAGAGGGTGCTTGCAAATTAATGCTGACATATGTTGACTATTAAATCTAACGATCTGGAATTAGACATGTTTATTGGCTAGGCCATATGTTCGGAAGAAATAAATGGGTAATTAGTTTGATACTTGAATATGGGGACTGAGAAAGATGAGTCAAGTGCTAGATAGGGAATTTAATTTTTAATCTAATTTAATTATCCTTACATATATATATATTTATATATATATATATATATATATATATATATAATGTATATAGTCAACTCATGCAGAATTTTTGTGAAAATTAAAATAAAATCAACTTTGTATGAGACATATTGATCTTTTAAAATAAAAAAAAAGTTACCTTCAAATGCATCAAATACTTCTGGGATATTTTTACTCTAGAGATGTTAAATTTAAGTTTCTATGTAAACATGTATTTTTACCAAAGACCTAAGCCTATATCAAATAATGTCACATGAAACAAAATTATACTTCTTGACTGTATGTTTAAGAGCAAATATCGTACCAGGTAGTTTTCATTTCTCAAAAAAAGTATAAAAATTCAAGTTTAGGATATTTTACGAATTTCTAAGAATAAAAAATCTGAAACTTGAGGTCTAACATGATATTTGCTCCATGAATAGGAATCCTTAAGAATATTCTGAAGCAGACTGTGTATAATTTATTTTCTTTGTCCCACTTTGTTAAGTGGTTTCTGTCCAATTACGTAAAAGTTTCGTACTTTTTGAGATAAATATAGGATTTGACGTCAAAGAGAAACCTAACAAGTATAATTGGGGAAGCTGGAATAGTTTTGCAATAGCTTTCATTCAATTAACCGCAAGTTTTTTTATTCTTTTTTTTCACTGGTTGAGATATTTGGTATAAAGAATGGAGTGTTATTCTTATAAAACTTTGTTCTACGATTAAACTGTTAATCCAAAAAGTTTGTTTCTATAAAATATTTATCCATTTATCTTCACGAAAAAGACTAATAACATTAGGATAAAAAGTATGGATTGAAGTAGACAAATTTCCTCCCTTCTAACATGCAATTAAATTGCGATCTCTATGAAACTTTATTTCTAATTTATTCAGTAAGAAAATGCAAGAATTATGAGATTTGAAGTAAAGGACTGACAAAAGAGACCTTTTATTGTGGTTAAAAGAACCTACAGAAGAGCATGTCAAGTGTTGAAAATCACACACACACAGCTAATGAAATACATTTCAAATTTGGCTCACTTCTTTTGAAAACGACTATTAAGAAAAGTAAATTTTTTAAAATCTCTTTTGGAGAGAGAAGAATGGATATATATGACTGCGAGTGAAAATAAATTCTCTGATTAAATGATAATTTTCGATGTAATGAAAAATAACTATCCCGAAAACTATTGAATAAGAAATCCAAGATTATTTAAGGACAACAATAAAGAAAGATACTGATATTTATATATATGTACGTTTAAGTTATCTCTGAGAATGCTCTATTCCTGCAAAAGATGCAAAACAGCATATTTTAAAAATAAATTAGTGTTCTTATGTACAGTATTCTTCATTTTTCATGTATAAAACAGTTTTAGTTCATGTAGAGGAATCTATAGTTATTAATGCATATGTTCCATGTCACTTAAGTATTGTACCACCACGAACTTTAAATCATGAATATCAATATATATTTCATTTATTTACACATACATTAAGTCCTACTTTGAGTATTTTTATACTGAAGTAATGTGAGCTTCAATGGACATGTGAAATACATTTGACTTGATAAGAAACCCAACTGGACTTATTTTTTACATAAAGCGTATGCATTATAAGATTAAGAAAATGATTAACAAACTAGACTGAATGAAAATTGATTGTATGCATATTTTGATCTAATGTACACATGATTAAAATCGACCAATGCGTGAACAGATCACATTAACTGGTCGCTAAGCATCGCAGATGAGCATCCGAATTAGAAATCTATTCGAATTTCATTTCTACCTCTCATTTTAATTGGACAAAAAATTATTCGATTTCGATTTAGGCATGGTTATAGAGCGTATGTCATTGTTGGAGAAAAGACGCGAAATTGGCGCATGAAAAGCAAGATGGTTAAAATGAGGGATTACATAACATTAGAGTTGGAGCAATGTCACCCTCGTTTGTCGGTGAGAATATTGAATCATTCAAAAATACATATAGTGTAAAGAAAGCACAGGGATCTAAAGAAGAGGTAAAATAAAGCGTGTTTTTTGAGAGGTATAGAACTTTAAATTGCAATAAAACAACGATGTATTATTCGATTGACATGAATTTTTTTTATTCGAAAGATAATCTTGTGGCATTACATTTTAAATATGATTTCTGGTATAGGGCTGCCATGGCTGGCTCGGATGTAGTCCAATCTGGACGTCCAATTTTCGATGACTTTTTCCAACGTTTGTGGCCGTATATCGGCAATAACACGGCGAATGTTGTCTTCCAAATGGTCAAGCGTTTGTGGCTTATCCGCATAGACCAATGACTTTACATATCCCCACAGAAAATAGTCTAGCGGTGTTAACTCACAAGATCTTGGAGGCCAATTCACAGGTCCAAAACGTGAAATTAGGCGGTCACCCAACGTGTCTTTCAATAAATCGACTGTGGCACGAGCTGTGTGACATGTTGCGCCGTCTTGTTGGAACCACAGCTCCTGGACATCCTGATTGTTCAATTCAGGAATGAAAAAGTTAGTAATCATGGCTCTATACCGATCACCATTGACTGTAACGTTGTGGCCTTCATCGTTTTTGAAGAAGGATTCCACCCGCCCATAAAGCGCACCAAACAGTCAGTTTTTCTGGATGTAACGGTGTTTCGACATACACTTGTGGATTAGCTTCACTCCAAATGCGGCAGTTTTGTTTGTTGACGCAGCCATTCAACCAGAAGTGCGCTTCATCGCTAAACAAAATTCGCTTATGAAAATCGACCATTATTTTCGAAATAAAATTGCACAATTTGAAAGCGTTGTTCAGGCGTGAGTCTATTCATGATGAATTGCCAAACCAAACTGAGAATAAATCACTTGACAGCTGTTAAATCGGTCGCCATCTTACAAAGTAATGCTAACTTAAACTTCTATACCTGAAAATAAAACACTCTGTATAAGCATAGAGTTCTTACAGTATCAATTTTGTCTTCACCCCATGCTTAATTGGAACACCAGTTACTTCAATGATTATTTGATTAATATTGCAATCTAAAGCAACACGAGAGGAATTAGTGATGCATCTCATAATTTGGCACACCGGTCTAGTGACGAGAATGAAGCCTGAGTAAGCGTTCCACTGTCCGGACTTCGACACCACGGGAGAACTTTATGCCACATGCATTAGGTTCTATAAATAAGGGGTCTTCAGTGGCACTCATTACTCCATGATTTGGAGACCGTGCCTACTCGGTTAACGTAACCACTGGTTACTCCAGGAGCCATTGATGCGCTATTCAGAGGACGGGGTTTCAGATCAGCTGCCATTTAGACCAGATGGTCTTTCACGTGTAATTTTTCTCTGCATTCGCATTTACCAAATTCGACATTCAATTCATTTCAAATGTTAAGCATTCCCTTTTTTTCTTTTCAACTGTATGTATATGTGATGAATCCATATTACTTTGTAGTAATTTTTTTAACGCTGAACCAAATTCCTTCACACATATTAATAACTTCACTCATATACATACAATACATAATAATCTCTTTCTCTGCTGAATGTTGTTGCATAAGATGTGCAAGTTTCTGTGTGTTGCACTTCGGAAAAACATTATAAACCCGCAGGCCTTAAATAAAAATATATATCTTTATATTAGATTTAGACCCCTTACCGCAATAAAGTCAGATAAATCAAGCGTGATGCTACGGGGGGCTGCTCAATGTAATAATGCTTGCTTCTAAGTATGTATAAAAACAGAAGAAAAGTAGAAACGGATATGGGATAGATTTGTTAGAAACACAAAACTTTTGTGCAAAAATATTGCTCAAAATAATCGTATTTTGTAAAGTTATAATGAATCACAAGTGCTCCAAAACTATTTAAGATTCGTCATGGGTTGGCTACCTCTCACTTAGAGCATCTAAAGATTAATTTGATTTTTTTAACACATAATGAAAATAAAGTTAAACTACAACTAACGATTCCTTTTTATTCTAGAAAACAACATTCTATGTGACCAATCATGATGCTACCTTCAAAAACCGTCCAAATTGTGTTATGAAATTGCTTTGATTTCAATAGAATGTATTTTGAGCTTCCTTATGCCTTCCTCCTTATCATGCCAAGTATTATTTCCGAAGACACATAAAACTTTTAAAACATACATTTGTTACGATATATAGACTTAATTCCCTGAATGTTTTTTCATTGTTAGCAAAATATTTTTTATTGAAAAGTCCTAATTTTAGAATACATTCTATTGTGCTATTTTGATGTACCTACATGTTTATTTGTTTGAACTTTTAATTAATTTTTTATAGTATCTTTTGATACTTTTCTTTCCATTGTTGGTCTTTTCTGATTAATGTAGAAAATTGGGAGTCGCCACCCATAGGATGCTAAATGCTTTCTTCTCATTTCATTGATCAAAAGTGAAGGGAAAAAGATAAGAAAAGATTTACAAAAACTTGTTTGTCGAGAACCTTTTTTTTCTATTTATCTTTGCAATAGATGTTCGCTACTTTATTCTTTAAGAAATCCTTTAAATAAGTCTTGCAGTTTTGTTCAGTGCGTAAAGGGACGATTAGTTCGATTTCTTAAGAGAATAAAGCTTTTTTTGTCAGTACCGGTGATATGTTGTTCCAAACAAGAATTTGCTTCGCTTTGTAAACCGACAAAGAAAACAAATTACTTTGAATCAACTCGTTGTGTTGTTTAGAAGAAAGAAAGATCCAGAAAACTTTTTTTTTGAAGAACTGCAAGAACTGAATATTTGAATTTTGTTTTAATTAACTTTGCATAAATGTTATAAGATAGAAGATAATTTTGATTAATATGACGTCTAATGGAACATTTACCACCATTTTATTCTAACTGTTTCGAAAATATGATTAGTACAGTAAAAAAAAAAAAAAAAAACTCCGGAGAAAATTGATACAAGATCTAACGATATCCATGAGGAAACTTGACACAGTTCGCGCAAAGACTGAGGTATGTTTGTTTTAATGTTCTTTTCATTACTTATTTCATGTTTCAATGCGAAATAAAGTGAAACCAATAATGGATACAATTACAGTTAAGTTAGATCTTTTTTAAAAACCTAGAAAGAAAAGGCTAGTATAAAAGAATTTTTTGAAATTAATTAAATTTTTAGTCGCATCGAAGAATAAAAAAATATGCTAACCAATGAAAATGAAACAAAATATATAAAATAAGTTATTTGAGAATATGCATGTCTTTAATGGAATCAAAATTAAAATCCATAAGTCTTGTGCAACACGTGACAGAAGCATTAATCTACCACAGTCCTATAAATAAGAAATATTTGTCTTGAGCACTGTGGATTATTTTTAAGTCCCAGAGGTCCCAAATTTTAGTTCAGTACAATTTTGCTTGTTATTTGTTTCAGTTCAATTTCTTTTTTGCTGTTTGCGTAAAATTTCGTTGATGTCAGAATTCTAATTTAGTTTGAAGTACAATATTTGCTGTGTTATTGCTTACTTTAATTAAAACCAAAATATTTCTTGATTAGATTCTTTAACTTAAACCAAACTATTTTAATTTAATCAAAATATTTTTTTATTTAAGTAAATATAGTTCAAGGGATTTGAAAGATGAAATCAAGATCTAATTTTATACAGCTCAGTATATGATTGTCCTAATAATTTTCGTGCAAATATACACAGAAATATATATAGGTATTAAAACAATTTTTGCTTCTGTTCATTTACTGCCTCATTATTTTTTCTGTAATAATTTTGATTTTTAAAAAGTTTCATAGTTAATTATATGTGGATAAGTGTTTTCATCGTGCTTGGCAATCCAACCCTATACTGAAACCTTCTTTTCTTAACCGTCCTGTCCTTCCATTCATTCTGTAAACATTATAATGGTGCCATTTTCTTCTTTTTCTGATATTTTCTTACATATTTTAAGTAATTTTAAGAATTATTTTCCTCATATTCTCTTCTAGTGATCTGTGCAAAAGTACTTGCACAATATACAAGGTGTGACTATTCAATTCCCAGACTGCGCAGTCTCTAGACCAGGGGTGGTAAATCTTTATGGAGCAGCGTGCCATTTTTTCTTAAGAAGTGTTTAATGAGGTATACACGTGCCGTCAAATAATTCTGACTTGTAATTATTGGGAAAATAATAAAACTAAATACTTAAGAACACAAAAATATTTATTTACAACAGAAAACTACCTTTTGCACTGTATAGTTGTTAATGTTTCAGTTATTCGTGTAATTCACAAATAAAAATAAGATTAATGAGACTTCTGTTATTGAAGATTGTGTGTGTGTGTGGATGATTTGATTTAGATTTGATTTAATATTCACGTCGCACAGTTCAGCAACATGAGGGCTTTTGGGGACGGACCACGTAATTTTGAACCATGGTCAAGTGACATGGACGACACCTGAGCTGGCACCCCCTCTCCTAACTACCACACCACACCAACGGCTGTGTGTGGATGACAAATAACTTATATTAGGATTGTAAGATATTACTTTTAGTAGAATGCATGATCAACTGGAGTCATCTGCCAATCGGCTTTTAAGCAATTACTATAAAACCCGGCATATAACGGGCCCCTTTTAACACAAAAAATAAGTTCGAAATTTACGGGTGCGTGTTATATGTCGAGTATAAAAACGACAGCTTTAAAAATAAAAAAAAAAAAATTAAAAATTAGCATAGAAAGACTTCCACATATATCGAAATACTTTTTATTTAAAAGTAATGACTTATCAACTTAAAGGATTGTTGTGTGTGCTAGAAGTATATTATTTTTTTCTTCTAAAGCTTTGAATAATACATCGAATAAATGATTTCAAAACACAAGATCATTGCTAACATACATTTCATGTTTCTTCGTAAAAAAGGAAGCGCGCGTTATATACGGCGAATATACCTAAAAATTAATAATTGCAGCTTGAAAATATAGGTGCGCATTATATTGCGGTGAGCGTTATACGCCGGATTTTACGGTAATTATTCTTGCTGCAGTTTACTTTTTTGACAAGAGGATTTGCAATGTTTCAAAATGCCGTTATATATTCCGTTATATTCCTGAACATAAAACACACACCGCTTTGTCGCCTTTACTAATAATACCTTATTTGTAGATTCACCCAATTTGAAATTCTTTGTTACACTTACTATCTTGCCCTTTTTTATTCTTTTGCTGAACTAGCCATGTTAAATAACACTAAAAAATCGTAAATGTAACACAAATAAACTTTAAAATACAGTTGTGTCAATGAGATTGACTATGCGTACGGTTATGCGTAGACAAACTTTGCATCATAAGCAATTAGCATAACGTAACCAAGGCAAGACAATAATAAACGAGTGTGCTCGCTGCCGTCCCGCGACAGACCACTCGCGTTTGTTTGTAAAACTTCATAGTAAACTTTATTATTTTGAAATAAAATGCAAACCATTTTGATCGCTGGCGGGCCGAAAACATTGTGTTGCGTACCATGAATGGCACATGGGTCAATGGTTCGCCATCCCTGCCCTAGACATTAGGATTGGTGTGAAGGAGTGGGAATGAAATATACAGTTGACCTTGATCTTTTCGGTGCTGGTGGCATGTTATTCCTTACCCCTCTATCTAGATCGTTTTTTTTTATCCTTTTGGGATAGACGTTATTGGGTCGCAGTGTCGCGATTATGATAAACTTAAGAATCGAGCTGCACATAAATTTGAAATTCTTCTTGAAACGAAAAAAATCCTGCTCAATGTTTTAAATTGTTAAATGAGTGTTTGGAGATAATTGCATGTCTCTTAGTCAAACTTTTGAATGACACAAATGATCTTCGGAAGATCGGGAAGTTATTGGATATGATGAACGTACTTCTCGATCTGTGACATCACGAACGGGTGATGCTCATCAATTTTGTTGTATATTAATGGCATCATCATGATTGAATGGGTACTTCGATGTCAAACGGTAAAACAACGGTACTACATTGAGGTCCTTAGAATGTTTAGAGAAAGAGTGAAGAACAGGCAAGATCTATTGAGCAACCACACGTGGATTTTGCACCAAGACAACGTCTCGATGCCCATTACGCTCTCTGTAAAACAGTTCTTGGTGGACAAACGCATTATTATGCTTGAGAATCCCCAGTACTCACTAGATCTCATACCATACGACTTATACTTGTTTATTAAAGTGAAAAATGCGTTGATGGGAACACATTTTCAGTCTGCAGGAGAGTTGATGGTAAAAACGGCATGCTTACTGAAGATGATGGCACTTAATGAGCCGCAGCACAGCTTTGAACGGGGGAAAATTCCTAAGCAGCTATGCATTGATTGGGAAGGGAAGTATGTTGAAGAGGATTAAAAGGTATTTTTACATTGTTTTCACACAATAAAGCTAATTTTTAAGACTCGTCCTGTTATTTAATTGCCATAGTAGTAAATACTAAAATTAACAGATTTCATGTTTTGAGTTAGTTTTGCTTATTTTCTTAAAGCTTGTAAGAGTTGTTGATTTTCCCTCTCGTTATTAGTAAATTATTTAATAAATATCTGTAATTAAGTATGTAAAAAATCCATGATTGAGCTCACTTTTATAGTTTCAGTTCATAATGTATTTAATCATAGAGTATATAAGACACGAGGAATAAAATCTACACAGAATGTGGAGAATACTTTGAAATAAAAATTCCAATATTTTTCGTTTTAAAAAATGAAACTTTTTGATTCATAAAAGGGATAAAAAACATAAAAGTATAAAAATAACGTAAGTTTTTTAATTTATTGATCTAAGACATTTTTTGAAATTCTTAAGACAAATATAGTGGCCATGTATTTGTTTTGAAATTCTAAGTAGTTTTCTATTTTTTCTAAGCTCTTCTTGAATTTTTTATTGTATGTAAGGGAAAGTAATATATCAGTCAATAGATTGAAAAGTGTAAGTTTCTTCTGGGATTGTTCATTCTAGTAAGTTAGTAAATTATCTTTTAGGTCTATTTTTAAAAATTAAACTAATTACTGGCAAAAACGAACTTGAACATTGACACAAATATTCATCTTCCATTGAAATTTATACTTATACTTATATATATGCATATTTGTTAAACATAGAGTATGAAATGAATTGATCAAAGCATTGTAAAAAAGGAAATCAGATTTTTATTTGGAGATGATATATTTCTGACTTTATTTGTAAGTGTTTAAATCAAAATAATACTCATTTGGGTTCGTAACGAATATTGATATCAATCGGGTTTATATTGTGTTAGGTAATACGTTAATCAAATTCATTATTCTGATAAATCATCCATTTAGTGGAAAATATATTAATCATATGAAGGTTTAGAACGAGTAGTATGGAAATACTTTAGAACGAATAATGGTTAAAGTAATTATTTATTTATGCCTAGTAAAATTAAATCTAAATAAAAGTCGTAACTGTTTTTTTTAAGTTTCTTATTATTCCAAATAGTTTATAATTACGCTTTTATAAATCTTTGAATTTATAGGAACTAATCTTTTTATTTATTAGTAAATCATGAAAGTCGTAAAAGGTAAGCGCAAATATTTTTGAAGCTGTGATATAAACTAAAATATTTTGAACTTGAAGATCGTAACGTTATATTTTGGAGTTTATGCTCCAAGGCAACAAAAAGAAACAAGATATAGAAAAGCAAGCTGTCAAAATTGAAAGAAAACCTACCAAGAAGCAGACGATAAATAGTTCTCAAAATAATGTACTCTAACTTCATGAATGGAGAGATTTATAAATAGCTTAAAGCGGCACTTTATCCAAGAGTTCTCGATATGGAAATCGCAAAACGCTTTTCATTCAATATCTCTTTTACTTCTGACAACTTTAAGCATACTAAAAAACTTTTCGAGACATCTCTTCTAAAATAAAATTCTCAGTCAACTTATATCTCTACCACGATTAAATTCCATCGACTTTCTGTTAATGAGAAATATATAAGGATTTTTTTGTTTTCACAGCTCGTATTTTTTCTCGAAAAATGTGCTGATACATGCTGATGATACAGAAATATTTTGCATCAAGGAATGTTCTTTTTGTTGGGATGAACTTTTTTTTCGTGTTGCCGAAATTTGTTTAGTATTGTCTGCATTGTTAATGGTGTGGTTCAATTTATAGAAGTGGCTTTAAACTGTGTTTCACGAAGCCCTGGGGTTCCAGGAGGCATACCTAGGGGTTCCACGAAACACAATAAAAAATTGGAAAAAAATTATAAATGTGTTTTCAGAATGGGTTCACGTTGTCTATGAAATTTGTATAACCACTAGCGTCTAAAACTCATCCCAGTCATTAAGATACTGGAAATTGTGTTTATGCATAACTTTCTTATATTTGGCAATACTTTTTAAATTTTTATTTTAATATAATTAAAGAAGATTAGAACTCTTTTTCTTTATATGCACTACCAACTACAGAGTGTTTTTTTCCAGGTATAGAAGTTTAAGTTGGCGTTACTTATCAAGATGGCGACCGATTTAACAGCTGTCAAGTGATTTATTCTCAGTTTGGTTTGGCAATTCATCAAAACGATCATCAAGCAAGGCGTAGATTCGTCGAATGGGCCCAAAACGAGATTGCCGTTGTTCCCGATTTTCATAAGCGAATTTTTTTAGTGATGAAGCGCACTTCTGGTTGAATGGCTACGTCAACAAACAAAACTGCCGCATTTGGAGTGAAGCTAATCTCCAAGTGTATGTCGAAACACCGTTACATCCAGAAAAACTGTTTGGAGCGCTTTATGGGCTGATGGAATCATTGGTCCGTACTTCTTCAAAAACGATGAAGGTCACAACGTTACAGTCAATGGTGATCGGTATAGAGCCATGATTATTAACTTTTTCATTCCTGAATTGAACAATCATGATGTCCAGGAGCTGTGGTTCCAACAAGACGGCGCAATATGTCACACAGCTCGTGCCACAATCGATTTATTGAAAGACACGTTTGGTGACCGCCTAATTTCACGTTTTGGACCTGTGAATTGGCCTCCAAGATCTTGTGATTTAACACCGCTAGATTATTTTTTGTGGGGATATGTAAAGTCATTGGTTTATGCGGTTAAGCCACAAACGCCTGACCATTTGGAAGACAACATTCGCCGTGTTATTGCCGATATACGACCACAAATGTTGGAAAAATTCATCGAAAATTGAACGTCCAGATTGGACTACATCCGAGCTATCCGTGGCAGTCCTATGCCAGAAATCATATTTAAAATGTAATGCCACAAGATTATCTTTCGAATAAAAAAATTTAATGTCAATCGAATAATACATCGTTGTTTTATTGCAATTTAAAGTTCTATACCTCTCAAAAACTTCCTTTATATTATGAATATTCATTTGTTTACTATCCGGGGTTCTACAAAAAAATTATATTCGTTAGTACAATGTTTTCCTGAAATTACAATGCTGAATGTTTACAATGAAACTAAATCAGTTTCTATTGAAAATCCACCTTCTTTCACTTGGGGAGAATAAAAAAACACCTATCATGAAAGAGAAGAAAGAATTTATCGAGAGAGGAGGATTAACAGATTCAGTGTTAAAATTTAACTAAGAACAGCTCCTAAATTTTAGGTTGCAAAATCCACAAAGCACACGCAGCTATAAACATTTTAATTCCATTCAGAACAATGTATTTAAGAGAAAAAAAGGTGTGGCTGTGTCATGGACACAGCCGTATGTTATACGTGAATACCTCGCGTAAGAGGTAATATTTTTTTTATATAAAATATTATTATTTATGTATGTCATAATCATTTTTGAACACTAAGAAATTCTCCGGGTTTCCAATTTCCATATTTTTGGTTTATAATGTCAACTATTTCCTTTCAACGGGTTCAGGACAGAAATCAAATAAACAAAATATTACTGTGTTATAATAAAGCTTTATTAATTATAGATCTATGATAGGAAAAGTACGACAAAAATAGCATGCAGGATACATCGAGATATCTGATAAACATTAACTCAATACAGGAATTACCAAACGTTGTTGGAGAAGTTTCGATGTAAGACAAATTGAACTCGCAGAGCACGAAGTTGGGTTAATGAACGGCCTTGAGAGACAGTAACATTAAAGTCTCCGACTATCATTATTGGTGTAGTAAGATCAGGATCGTAATCGGGTATCTTTTTAGTGATGTTTTTGGAATATTTTAATAGCGATCGTAACATAAAGAGTTTAATATCTGCTAACGCTGTGCCCGAATGGATGTACGCACACCCGAGTATGAATTTGAAGATGCCATTGACCTTCCCGTTTACCAAGTTAATTCCCGAAATTTCAATGTTAACTCTATTACAATCAGTGAACATATTGATGTTGCGATATATGGCGATGCCAACGGCTTTGCGACTTGATGATGATACCGCCACCGATGATGAATTTGCAATTTGTCTGCATTTAGTAGTATTATAAGATGATCTCAGATCAAAACCAGGCACATTTTTGGTATGGAATATTCCATCCAAGTCACGCTGACTGCTAAATTTTGCCTTACGAGCAGAACCTCCGACTCCAGTGTACTTCTGTCTCCCTGTAGATGCTTGATCGGATCATCACCGATGGCGTTAGCTGCCGCACATCTGGTTATTGTGTTAGCATGAAATGAATTCTAGTGTACTGTAATCTTGTAATGATAATTTTCTTACTTGATTGATCAAGTAAGAATTGTAGCCAAGCTTTTGCCACTGGTTTTGTGACTACACCGCTCATATTTGTAGATTTATGTATCATGTTTTTCTTTATGTTAACATTGAACACCTGATCATTGCCCAACTGACGCGGTAGCTGCTACATCATTAAGTCCACATCCACGGGTACATTAATGACGTCGCGCAGCCAACGTATCTGCATGAATGACAGTCGCGTTGATACTAGACGCGCACTTAATCGGATTTAATGCAGGCAACACGTGTTGCTTAGGAGGATACACCAATCCGTTCGAACTTGACAGTGTGGGAACTTTGTCCGGGTCCAGTGAGTTTTTACACGCAGCGCAGAGTTTAAAGTCAGCCACTAGCTCTTCAGGAAAAGTATTGTTTAGCAGCGGCAGGAGTTTTTCTTTTGTTGGCTTCAATGAGCGCAGAAACCATAGACAATCACACACATCACACTTATGTCCGAATAGATTGCTGATAAAAGTTGTGACGTCTTCCGCGTCTTTTCTTTAACAAGTCCTTTGGGTTCTTTGGGCCAGAATTAATGGCAACTCTTTTCCAACCAAATACAAGAAACGAGAAGTGAAGAGATGCAAATAATATAGGATAAATATAGGATCTTAGAGTAAACGTGATGGCAATGTAAAGGAATGTTAGACAATTGACGTGCGTTGTGGTAGTTGATGATTATTGAAGTTCGTCGTTCAAGATTTAAGTTCTACGTGTCGTGGATAAACATATTGGTGATCGATTAGAAGTTAAACGTCAAACTACATACCATTGTAGATAAAGACAAGTTTATTACAGAATAATATAAGGTACGATTGATTACTTATTAGTATATTTGAAGATTAGGCGGTTTGATTATTGAGATTGGTCTGAATTATATTGTGTGTTGCGTATTGCGTCATCGTAGATTTTCTCATGAATTATCAATATTTTATTTGTTCAAAGTTTAAGTTGAATATCTTAATAAAGTCATATTAAGATAATGTTTGATCCTAGTTCTTTCGTTAACCCTACACCTCTAGCTCACGCTGAGACTTCGAGGGATGTACTTCCAAGGGGAGGTACATCACAACGTCGTAGTGAAACATGCACTAGCTGCTGCCCAATGCGTCTTCTTAAACGACCATCGTGCACAATGGATGCAATCCGGTGTCAATATAGAACCGATTTTATCATTCATTTGTATAATTTCAACTTACCCAGTTGAAGTTGGTTTGGCACCGTCGTTGATCCACTCGGTCGCATTCATTCTTTTACGCTTTCGGCACTGGATGACTCTCCCATATGGTGTTTTATTGGTACCATTCGATTGCTCTTGAGACGGCCTTTCCAACAGTATATGATTTCTGTATTTGGACTTCGCTTTTTGACGCGTGTAGGCCGACATTATATATTTTTGGTAATACTTTTTTATTTTAACGACTTATTATGTTCATTGTCACTATTTTACACAAATTTTTTACATACAATCGATAGATTTTGATGAGAGCTGTCGATGGAATCTAAAACGAACGTCGTAGCTTCTTTGAGTCGAAAGTTACACTAAATGAAAATCTCGATACGGAGCAAAATTTCCTCAAAATGGCGGCACTCCCCATTCCACCGCGTGCGATGAGTCCCAGTACTTACTTAGCGCAATAAATTTTTTGATCATTTAGCTATCCAGTGGTGTAATTAAATTTTGAATAGAGATTATAGTTAAGTAGCCGCAACACCAAAATTTATCCCCCGATCTCATTATCATTCGTTTTTGAAATTTCCACCCTATGGAAGCAATTTTAATGACGTATTCTCGCTAAAAGTAATACATGAACGGAAACATAAAATGTTCATTAGCAGATACTCAATGAGGAATTCCGTACAGAAAATGCTAAAACAATTTTAGAAATCGCATTCACCAACCACCATATATGCTTGGCGACCTTTATGGTGTGATTGGCTGACAATATTGGAGATAATTGAAGGCAGCAAAGCCGAATAGCAGTGATTTGCTGCACCCATAAATTCAGCATTTGAGCTTAAGATTTCTGTCGTTATGGGGGATTTTACTTGTAGAGAATCTACATGAATCTAATGAACGGTGTTGCTAATTGTACCGGCAGAGGAGTGCTACGGCTGTACCAGAAACGCTTTCCAAGTAGAAGCATGTCGAACCACAAAATGTTTCAGTGATCGACATCTGTGTGAAAATAGTTCATTTATATTGCCGGTGCTGATGAAAGATGTACATCGAGGATAGTACGACAAACATACCTGAAAAAGTTATCTTGGACCATATGAATAAACCACCCGGCACAAGTACAAGGGATGTAGCATGTCGTCTACATGTCAGTCAAACAACTGTTTGGAGAATTTTATTGTTGGATTGTTGATGGATTCTAAAATTGTTTTAACATTTTCTGTACGGAATCACTCGTTAAGTATGCTACGAATGAACATTTTATATTTCCGTTAATGTGTTTTTTGTTTTCTGTTTGTGCCTCAATGTTGTACTTCCTCCCAGAAATTTCCGTGGAAGCATTGTTTGTTTTAGGGAGCTCTAACCCTCTCTCTCCTTAAAGTTTGTCCCATGATTTTAGAATCTGCCTGTATCTGCAATGCTATTACTTAAGATACTGTAAAGCACATTATACTAAGTAACCTGTGAAGTCAGGTCGGTCTAAATCAGATATCAAGAGAATATCAATAATCTTTGCAAGCTCTCACAATGCTTTTTCTTATTTGGATAAGTTAAGAGAAAATAATACCAAAAGTATCGTTATCATTGAATTGTGATTAAAAAAAGACCCATTGTTAATGAATTAGTTGGACATTTATCAAAAATTTTATACTCTACTTTCATTATACTATTAATGCATAACTCTACCAAGGAATTAATTTTATAGTAGAAGTTTCATGAAAAGAAAGAAAATTTCTTTAATGATAATTAAAATTTGAGAAAAAATACAATGCCTACTGGTATGCATTAAACACGACTGATTTATTTAGTGGGAAAATTAATTGTTACATCCGTTGCCTTTTGCTTTAAGGTTTGATTGCTTCAAACAAAGTCGCCCATCCAGTATAGTGGTTAGCGACGCTGATTGCTGTGCCGTAGGGCCTGGGTTCGAATCCCGGAGTAGATATGAGTGTTAGTAAATATACAGTGCCTTTGCGGCAGGGGGCTACTCTGAATAACCGTCGAGTCGCAAGTCTTCTCGTGTGGTTGGTGGAAGGGGAAGAGAGGGAGAGGCCCCTGATACCCACTCAAGGGTGTTCTCCCTCTAAATTGGGGTGGAACCGAACTAAATCATACTGTTACATGTGTATGGTGCTCAAGGTTACGGCCAATGACAGGCGTACACCTAACCCCTTGCCATAATGAATTATGTGGGCCTGGATCTGACGCAGTCGAAATGAGGTGGCATAAGAAACAACAATTTCAAATAAAGATTTAATTACTTCTAAGGTACGCTTTAATAAAAGCAATACATTCTCTCATTTGCAGAAATTAAATTTTTTTAAGAATCTTTGTAATGATGTGCTTTGGGATAAAATCACACATTTCACACACTTTCTATCATACAATAAATATAAACCCTTAAAGATTACTATTATGCGATGCTCTCTGAATTTTCAATCCTTGCCAGAAATATAATCTTTGATCGTAATTTTCTATATGTTATGCACAAAGATGAAATGTGAGTATTTGTATATTCTGTTTTCTTCATAGCATTTTTACTTTCAAAACTTCCATGTAATAAAGAATAAATTTTTGAATAATTAAATTCATATAAAAAATTTAATTTTTGAACGATTTTTGTTACTCTATATTGGCTTAAGAAACTTCATAAAAATGCATAAAAGTAATCTGTTACGCGAATAAAATATTTTTGATTGTTTTTGTGAGAACTAATATACCATTTCTATCAACCCAAGATTTTTCAAAAGAGATCTTCAAGAATGAGAAAAGATTCAAGATATCTCCTAGTCCTTGGATGTGAAATTTAGCTATTATAATCTATACTCCATAAATTGGAAGCATGGAATCACATGGTTACTATCATGAAAGAATGAAATCATGTTTACTTTGGGTACCGAATACACTAAGAAAAATTTACACATATAACGATTTGCAAAGTATTGGAGAGAAATATATCCAATGTGATAGGCTTTTCAGTACTCTGCGCAAAGTATGAAGTTTAACTTTTTTCCTCTACAAAGCTTTTACTTCTTAAAGAATCTGATAGAAAACTCCTGAAGATCCTTTAAGGTTTCGAGATCAAACACAATTTTAGCTACACGAAAAAAGAAAGCTTCAGAATTTTCTGAAGCAGAGAACACAGCGTTATTTTCTTGGCTCTGTTTCCTCCAAGGATTTATTTTTTTATTACGAGAAGGCTCTGAATTTTTACAAATTATAGTGAGCTTTGAATTCGAAGGAGAGAAGGTTATCACTTTATGCACTCGTATGTATATTCAGGAAAGTTCTGAAATGTTCAGAAAATTGGAATGACTGTGAAATCGAGTCAGTTCACTAACCTTTCTTATTGCTTACTTCTCTTTTAAAAATAGCATCTAAAATTAAGATATTTTAGGATATTTATCACAAAATTTTTTATATAAAACATTACACTTTGCTTGAGGTGAGATATTTTATTTCTTTAATGAATAATTTTATTTCTTTTAGTACAATACCAATAAGAAAGCTCTAGCCATATGGCTGTGGGTGTGGTACCAATCGCTTCAATCCCATCCTTTCGGTCAGATGTAGAAAAAAAAACTTGAGATGCGATTCTTTATATTTTAATTTAAACATTACATCAGAAGGAAAGATATGTAACATTATTTTTCTGTTTTCAGAGCCCCACACCTGTTTTTGAGCGAACAATAAAACGCAGCTTGTCCCCCCCAAGTTGTATAAGCAAATGATTCATACTAATCTCATATTAATTAGATTTGTAGGGCATATTTGTATGTGTGCCACTTGGATACTACTATTCCTTTATATTACATCTTCAAACATTAACTTATGGGTAGTTGAGCTAGAGCAGGGATGGTGAACCAGTGGCACCCATGCCATTGATGGCACGCGATGGAATATTATGGGTCACTAGTGATCAAAATGGTTTGCATTTTATTTCAAAATATAAAGTTCACTATAAAGTATTAAGAATAATTGCGAGGGATTGGTCGGGGATGGCGGGAAGCAAACTCGTCTGCTATTGTTATTCCTTATGTTGAATAGTAAAAGCCGTTAGGTAGCGCTGTTGCAATGAGACATTTCTATTTAGAAGTAGTCTTGTGGCAACAGCCAGTGCATGTATCTTACTTAAGATGAAAACACTCGTTTTTAGTGAAACATTCTATTGTGAAGTATTCTTGTGAAAGAAATGCTAATACTTGTGAACTACGTACATTATTACATGTGAACTATTCTAATCATAGTGAAATGTTCTTCAGCATTGAAATATATCCAATTATATCAAATTGAACTTGGACTTATCATTGAATCAATTCTCTTTCAACAGACAGCAATTCAAAACCGAAACCTTTTAGTCTTAGACCACAATTGTTTACAGTCCGCTAAATTCGTCGCTATTGCTAACATACATAAATTAATGGTCCGATCGCTCGGGTATCTAAGCATTTAAAGGTTTTTTTATCAGGTTTGTAGAATTCAAAATTTGTGTTTTCGTTTTTGTTGAGGAGTTACTTGTGTGTGTGACCTACATTCGGCGTTTCTTTGGACGAGTGGATTACTCTATTGGTTTCTTCAGGGTGTTTCTCGGATGGTTAGGTCTGGTGAGTCAGTTCATTTTGTAAACATATTATCTGAATGCTGTTTGTGTGTGCTTTTAGCTTGTTTTATTTCTAAATATAATGCTTTAGTATTTTAATGTGATTTATTTCTGTGAAGATTTATTTAGTGTTCTTTCTCTGTTTTTGCATTTGAGTAGTAAAAATCAATGATTGGATTCGAATGTGAAAAGCACTTGTGTTACTTATTTTTAATTTGATTTTAAATATCTATATGAAAGTGGAATTCTGATCAGTAATTGTTCAAAATTTAAATATGAAATCTAAAGCGTGCTTAAACCCGAGAAAAGCCATTATATCATCACTAACGCGTTTAAAAAATAAAACGTTACAGGATATTAATGAATTGGATTCTGGAAGGCTCAAAATTAGAAAAAATAGGTTTGATGTAATAGGGGAAGAAATTGAAAACCCACTTTTTGATAGTTTGTTAGCCTTGCTAAGGATGAAGTGAAATTGAGGGCTATATTTTTAGAAAAACCAGAGCTGCTTGATACATGGGAGGAAATGTTAATTTTATTAGAAAGACAGGTCTAAGCTCCTAAAATAAAACAAATAAGAGTACGGGCTAATTCATACAAGAAATTCTGGTCAACCGGGAATTGGCACCTACGCTTGTCGCTTCCGACATTTCTGGAGTTATTATTGTTGAATGGTTAACTTTCTCGGATCTGTTTCAAAGCGGCCATTACAAATAATCAAAATTTATTGGTGCTCAAAAATTACAATATCTCAAAGGGGGTTTTAAAGGGAGATGCTCAGAAGATAGTTCAATCACTTCCAATAACTTAGATGGTAATTTTCAGATTACTTGGGATCTTTTAAAGGAAGGAATATTTTTCATAAGCGTGAAATATTGAGTTCTTTAATGAAAAAACTTATGAATATTTCGCCGATAACTTGTGAAGATCCCATGCTCAAATTCTAAAAGAGTTAGTCGATTCGACTAAGGAGTCGTTCGATTATTGGAGACTTTGATCTCAAGGTCAGCACAACAGACTAAATCTAATGTTTATCATTCAATTTAGTTAGACTCAACCACAAGGGTGGTGGGAAAGATCTCTAGATAATCGAACGCATTCTTTAGTCCGAATCGACTAACTTTAGAATTTGAGCATGGGATTCGCAAGTTATCAGCGAGAATATTCATAAGTTTTTTTTTCATTGGGGAACTCAATATTTCACGCTTATAAATAATGCTTTCCTTCTGGCTAATCTGAAAATTATCGACCGACGGAAATTGATTGAGCAGCTGCTGTCTCCTTTAAAACTGCTTTGAATATTTGAGCACCAGTAAGCCCATTCTTGGCGGCTGCTTTTGAAGCAGATCGAGAAACCATTCATCAACAACTTCAATCGGAAGCAGGACTTTCGGACGAAATTTCTTTGTATGAGCTCCGTACTTTCTTCCCGTTTTTATTTGGAGCAAGGAGTGCCATCAGCTCTGAAATAAGAGACCACCACTTTCCAGTATCAGCGGCTGTTTTCATAGCCTCAGGCTAAATGTCTAGCTTTCGAACTAAATCAGGGACGCGTTTTTCTGTTATCAGGCCTAGCACGCATTATTCGATATTTCTGATCACCAACAACGTTTTATTTTTCATTTGACCGATATCAATCATTATAATGACTTTTTTTCGTTTTAAGCACTAATTTCATATTTAGGGTACGGTCATTCCCTTTGATCGAAATTCCCATCGTAATAAGTATTTGCGAGATAGTTTGGATCGATCAAATTGGTTTTACTGCTCAGTAAAGAGAAGGTGACAAATATTTCGCGAAGCTAAATCATTCAAAATACAAAGAAGCGTATATTGAAGTAAGTGAAGCTAAGCTTACCTGCTGATAATGCTGGTGGCGGTGACTCGCGGGCGTGGTGTCGCTAGATCAGCGCCGAAATAAATACACGCAACTCTCGGCAAGAACGAAGAAGCGTACAGTTTCTGCAACCTGACAAAAAGAAACCTTTTGAAATAACTAGCGAGCGATCGGGCCGACCAACATATGTTAGCAACTTAACGGCTGGTATTATCGGTCTAAGGTTTCGTGAGAGGAACATTTAATGATCAAGTTCTTTGTTGGTAATTATTTCAATCTTTGGCATTTTCACTATGGTGATAAGTTCACGTAATAATAATACGTAGTTCCTGAAGTATTATGAAATTTTCACAATAAATGTTTCACTAAAAGCAGTACATTTAGTGCATCCACTGGCTGAACCCCTTACACTAAATAAATTTTTTCTACTCATTGCAAAAGCACTAACTGACCAACATGGTAACTCAGTATTGCCATCCCCGACCAATCCTCGCAATTATTCTTAATGCTTTTACACTGACCGACATATTTTGAAGCAAAATGCAAACCGCTAATATATTATATGTTCCATCGCGTAATGGCATGGAATGCGGTTCACCATCCTATACAACAAACTACCGCTCCAAGTGTTTAGAGAAGGGTATGTAACTCATCAAAAGAATAATGTCAAAGTGACTTGCTATTTTACAATTATTATTATGAATTGTATAGTCATTTGCTTACACTTTACGGGAAGTTAAGCGGCTAAACAATTGATGATACGAAGGCAAGCTGTTTTATAACCTTCTGATCTTTGTGTTTAAAATAGATATGAAAATCTCTTTTGTTTCCCGGCCGAGGGTGGCGACACCGCCCACGGCCATAGTAACCAGAGAAGCTGCTTATTGTGATAACGCAAAAAGAAATGCATTGACCATTAAAAAGAAATAATATCTCGCAGCAAGATGTAATGTTTTATATATAAAAAAGAAAATTTTGTGACAAATCATTTCTGAAATCTCAATTTTATCTTTAATGTGCTTTTTAATAAGAAAGGATTGAGTAAACTGTTCCTGGTGCTCATTCTACCAGGCGATCCTTTCACTGGTGCTACGACGCATTGCGTAAGTGACGGCATGCCTACTCACGCTTCCTTTCGCCATATTTGTAAAGTCAGGGCGGCTACTCGCTGATAAATAAATCGCTAAGGGCTCAGAAAATGTTTGTAATGATTCTATCGAAATTCTGAGCTACAAATTAAAATATGTTTGATCTGAAACACAAAGGATGTAAAAATCGGAAGAAACTTTTCTGTAGGAAAAGTTAAACGGAAAAACTAACTCACATTGAATTCTTCTCAATACTTGCAAAAAATCGTCCATATGTGCAAATTTTTCTTGGTATTCATTTTCTGCCCGGAATTTCGATTCTTTTCATGATAGTATGTGATGCCTGGAGTATAGTACTCAACTTGGCCCAAATTTCACATCAGTATCTAAACGATCTCTTTGTAAGGTTATTAGAAAAATATTATGATACTCACAAATGAAATATTTTATTCGCGATAGGCTACTTTTATGCATTTTATGGTTTCAAGCCAATAGCAAATAACAATAGTTCAGAAGGTAAATTTTTATATGATTTATTTATTACATGTTTCGAAGCAAAATGCTATGAAACGAAGTCTGAAATAACCGCATTTCATCTTTTTGTGCATATTTATATAATGCGATCAGAGCCGCTATTTCGTGAGAACAATTCAGAAGGCGCATCTTTTTAATATCTAAGGGCTATATTGTGATAGAAAGTAATGTGTATTCCCAAAAGCTTTGTCATTATTCTTAAAAAATTTAATTTCCACTACTGGAAGATATTATTGCTGTAAAGCGTACCTTAGAGAGATAGGCTCTTTTATTTGAAAATTGTTTCTATGCCACCTCATTCGTGCGTCCTTACAATTCATTATGGCAGAGAGGGAGTCACACTGTCGTGGCCGCTGGCATATACTGTAGCCAATGCCTGTTAGTTCGATTTAGGGGAGGAGCGCACATCCCTCCACCAACCACCTGGCGACTACCTGGGCTTCATGTTGAAGTAGCCTATAAAGGCTTTATTTATTACTGTTTACTCACTGTCAAAGTTCAGTCCAGCTGTAATCATCGCCCAACTCATGTTGAATGTTGTAATTTTCGCCCAAATGGCTCGATAAACGTTTAATGCATACCGGTAGGCATTACCTACTCAAATTTATTATCATTAAAGAAAGGTACTTTATATTTATGAAACTTACTACTAAAATTATTCATGACAGGCGTAATAGTATAATGGTAAGAGGCAACCCAACAGGTCTTTGTATTCAGCCCACTTATTTCTTATCAGAAGCAGAAAGCATTGTGAAGCTTGCAGAGTATTCTCTTGATATACATTTGAACCGTTTTTGTCTGGAGCCACTTTAATATAATATGTAACTTTTGTCATCTTGTGGCATTGCAGGTAAAATCATGGGACAAGCAAGAGGAAAGGATTATTCCTAACAAGCATTCAGGAATTTAACATTGAGCACAACAAGCAAAAACATTAACGAGAAATATAGATGTTCATTCGTAACGCCTGCACAGTAGATTCAGCTACGAAAATGTTAAATTTATTTAAGAATCCATCAACAATCAACAATGGAAATTCACTAACATATTGTTTATTGACATTTGCCGGAGTATTCATGGTCCCGTTCCGGGTACGCTGTTTGTCGGCGCTTATCGTGTACATCTTCATCGGCACCAATGAACTGACACTGAATGTCTCGCTGTATTTGTGGTCGGTATCTTTACAACTATTACGGCTTTCCATAATCTTGGCCTGCGTTCATTCATGTGGGTCTCCCTTTATAACTGACTGAAATCAAATGTAGTATGGAGTGCAATATCACTGCTATTCGGCGCTACCAGCTGATGACTCATTGATCACACCATATATAGCCAATATAATGATTTATTGATATGTTCAAATTGTTTTGGCGACTCGCCCGAAATTATTTATCTTGCTAATGGGCTGTTATTTTCCGTTCATGTACAGCGAATATCATTACGCTAGAGGGTGAAAATTTCAAAAAGCGATGATATCGTATTGTGTTGCTGATTTAAATTACACCGCTAATAACAAATGATCAAAAGTAGCATAATACTGAGCTCACGCGCCGGTCAGAATAATGCCGCCATTTTGAAGAGACTTCCGTATCGGAAATTTATTTTTGATCGGCTTTCATTCAGCATTTGATTCGTTGTAAAGCGAGATGTCGCTGCTACTGTCGGGCTATGGCGCAATAAAGCACCATATGGAAAGGTAAATCCGGATGGCGTAAAAGTGAGGATGCGACCGGTACGCCCAGGCTTGTCGGCAGGCAGTTGAAAGGAGTCTGCAAATGAAATGACAAAATCGGTTGCATATTGACTTGCCGGATTGCATCCATTGCGATGATGGGCTAGAAAGGTGCGTTGGTACGGCACAGCTATTTCCTTACGTTCGCTCCACGCTCACCATTTGCGTGTAGATCAAACATTATCTTAATATATGATATTAGGCCTTCAATAACTTTTGAACAAATAAAATGTGATAATTCATGAAATCTACATTTATGAACGCACCTCTATTCGAACCCGGTCTCGATATCAAACTGCTGTCTTTGGAAGCGTACATTGAACTAATTGCCTTATATTGCGTATTAACACCCATCTGTGAACGGACTGATTTAACTCGATCACCAATGTCCCACGCGACGCGGCTCAAACAAATCTTGAGGAGTGAGCGAAACTCGTCTGTCATCAACCTCCTGACGCGTCGATATCTGGCGTCGCGCGTACCTATGACCCCATCTGTATTATTTAAATCTTCGCTTTATAAAGCGTGACGATTTGAAGCGCATAATTCTGGCCCAAGCCCCAAAGGAGCGGTAAGACATGGAACGTCACAACTTTATCAGCAATATTCGGTTATAAGTATGTGACTCTGTGTATTGATTGTCTGCAGCTCTTATTGAAGGTAACAAAGAGAAACTCCTGCTATAATAATACTTTTCACAGTGATGACAGCTACTGCGCTGCGACATGAGACAATTCCACATAAATTCAGCTGGGAATTGGTGTATCCTCACAAACAGCACCTCGATTGATGCGCGTCTAATAACGCGACTTGTCGACTATATACGAATACGTTGGCTTTGGCTCGATAACCCGTGAACGACGAACTTAATGATCAGCAACATTTATCATTGAAACGAATGATCAGGTGTTCAATCAACATAAGAAAAAGCTTTGCATATGATAAATCTGAAATATATTGATATGGAAACAAATCGAAATGAAAATTGTTACAATGTGGGCCTAAATACAACATAACCAGATGCGGCAATGCGCCATCGGTGATCCTCTACAGCAGAGTCGGAGAGGTTATAAACCAGGCAAAAAACACGATCGGCGTGACGCCCTGCGCCTATTGCTAATCTGAGATCATAATATACCAAATCTTATCGATATTATCTATCACACAAAAGCATATTTTTCTTTTTATCGCGGCATCAATGTTCACTGATGCTAATAGAGGATATGAAATTTCGAGTGCTATTGCTTCGAGTAACTTCAAGTGGTACGACGGCATTTCCGCTGGAAGCTATTAAACTGCTTTTCAGCTCTGTTACGATCGCTAATAAATATTCCAAAGAAACATCGTTTGATCTTACTACGCGGAGATGTTACTGTCTCTCCAAGGCCGTCAACTAACAACGTACATCAGCATAGTATTCTTTGTGTTGTGTGTTTATCATCCCACCGTAAACGCTTTCATAGATCTGCAATTAATAGAGCTTTGACCATAACACGGTAATATATTTTGTTTATTATTCTGTCTATTTCATTAATGGTTGATATAAACCAAAAATATGGAAATTGAAAATTTAGTGTTCAAAAACGATTATGACATCATAAATAATATTATTTTATATAAATATTTTTCTTACGCAGTGTCCCGTATCTTTGACTGTGTCCATGTTGCAACAAATTCTCTTAAATATTAATTACGATATGTTCAAGACTTTCGCGATATACAGTGATTGGGTAATCCGACTGCCTTACCGTGGCGATGCATCGGGGCTGGCTCGCCCGTTGTGATATTGATGCCAGCTCGGATCACGTCGCTACAATTCATCGATTCAAACCACGGCTGAATAACCAAACCCTCGTGTAGTCGCATTACATTATCTGTTCAACGGCAACAACTTCTGGTGGAAATTAAATGTTTTTGGCATTGCTAATGGTGCTTTGGCTACCTAAAGACCCAGGAGCTGTTCTTTGCTGCTGAGGTAATCCTCTATATGACAGAATACCTATTCTTTTCATGATGATGTTTTTATTCTCTGAAGTGAGGCTTTCATTGCGCTTCGGCATTCAGCGCATTGCGCTGTATATTTTTGTAGAGACAGATAGTAAACAAATAATTATAATATAAAGGAAGTTTTTGAAGTATAAATTTTTAAATTGCAATGAACAACGTGTATTATTCGATTTGACGAGTAAATTTTTATTCGAAGACTAATCTTGTGGCATTACATTTTAAATATGATTTCTGGCATGGGACTGCCACGGACCAAGCTCGGATGTGATCAATCTGGACGATTTGTTTTCGATGAATTTTTTCCAACATTTGTGGTGCGTATATCGAAAAATAACACGAAGAATGTTGCGTATTTCAAATGATAGGGCGTTTTTGGCTTAACCGCATAAACCAATGACTTTATATCCACAAAAATAATCTAGCGGTGTTAAATGCAAGGAATCTTGGAGCCATTCACGGAGTCCAAAACGGGGGCGGTCACCAAACGTGTCTTTCAATAAATCGATTGTGGCACGAGCCAATGTGACATATAGGCTTGTTGGAACCACAGCTCCTGGACATCATGATTGTTCAATTCAGGGCCAAAGTTAATAATCGTGAACTCCACATACCGATCACCGCCCGACTGCCAACGTTGTGACCTTCGCATCGTTTTTTGAAGAAGTACGGACAGCGATTCCATCCAGCCCTGCGCCAAAGCGCTCCAAAGAAACGCGGTTTTCTGGGATGTAACGGTGTTTCATTGCCGGAATTGCTGCACTCCAAATGCGGCAGTTTCGTTTTGTTGACAGTAGCCCATTCAGCCCGAAGTGCGCTAAATCATAAAATTAAGCTTACACAATCCGGGAACAACGCCAATCTCGTTTGGGCCCATTCGACGAATCTACGCCTTGCTTGATGATCGTTTTGATGATTGCCCAAACCAAACTGAGAATAAATCATGACAGCTGTTAAATCGGTCGCCATCTTGATGTCAACGTAAGCAAACTTCTACCTGGAAAAAACACTCTGTAGTTGGTAGACCATATAAAAGAAAAAGAGTTCTAATCTTCTTTATTATTATTAAAATAAAAATTTAAAAGTATTGCCAAATATAAGAAAGTTATGCATAAACTGTTTCGTCTTGGCTGGGTGAGTTTGAACCTTTAGTGGTTATACAAATTTCATAGACAACGTGAACCACATTCTGGCTACATTTATAATTTTTTCCAATTTTTGACCAGTATTGTTTCGTGGAACCCACAGGTATACTCCTGGAACCCCAGGCTTCGTATGAGAACACAGTTTAAAGCCACTTCTATAAATTGAACACACCATTAACAATGCAGACAATACTAAACAGAATTTCGGCAACACGAAGAAAAAGTTCAATCCCAACAAAAGAACATTCCTTGATGCGAATATTTCTGTATCATCGGCATGTATCAACTTTTGTTCGAGAAAAATACGAGCTGTGAAAACAAAAATCTTATATATTTCTCTCATTAACAGAAAGTCGATGGAATTTAATCGTGGTAGAGATAAGGTTGACTGAGAATTTTTATTTTGAAGAAGGAAGCTAATGTCTCGAAAAGTTTTTAGTATGTAAGTTGTCAGTAAAGATATTGAATGGCGTTTTGCATTTCCATAATAGAACTCTTGGATAAAGTGCCGCTTTAAGCTATTTATAAATACTCCATTCATGAAGTTAGTATTATTTTGAACATTTATCGTCTGCTTCTTGGTAGGTTTTCTTTCAATTTTTTGAAGCAAGCTTTGCTTTTCTATATCTTGTTTCTTTTTTTGTTGCGCTGGAGCATAAACTCCAAGGCGTTACGATCTTCAGGGTTCAATATTTACTACGGATAATACACCCAGCTTCAAAAATATTTGCGCTGCTTTTACGACTTTCGCTGATTTACTAATGACAAAGATTAGTTCCTATAATTCAAAGATTTATAAGCGTAATTATAAACTATTTGGGTAATAAAAACTTAAAAAAAACAGTTACGACTTTTATTTAGATTTAATTTTACTGAGCATAAATAAATAATTACTTTAACCATTATTCGTTCTAAAGTATTTCCATACTACTCGTTCTAAACAGCTATATGGTGTATATTTTCCACCTAAATGGATGATTTATCAGAATAATGAATTTTGTTAACGTATTACCTAACACAATATAAACCCCGATTGATATCAATATTCACCATTTGAGCAAATGAGTATTATTTTGGTTCCCACTTACAAATAAAGTCGAAATATCATCTCAAATAAAAAATCTGATTTCCTTTTTACAATGCTTTGATGTTCATTTCATACTCTATGTTTAGCAAATATGCATATATATAAGTATAAGTATAAATTTCAATGGAAGATGAATATTTGTGTCAATGTTCAAGTTCGTTTTTGCCAGTAATTAGTTTAATTTTAAAAATCAGACCTAAAGAAGATAATTTACTAACTTACTAGAATGAATTAATCCCAGAAGAAACTTACACTTTTCAATCTATTGACTGATATATTACTTTCCTTACATACAATAAAAAATTCAGAAGAGCTTAGAAAAATAGAAGAAAACTACTTAGAATTTCAAAACAAATACATGGCCACTATATTTGTCTTAAGAATTTCAAAAAATGTCTTAGATCAATAAATTAAAACTTACGTTATTTTTATACTTTATGTTTTTATCCCTTTTATGAATCAAAAGTTTCATTTTTTAAAACGAAAAATATTGGAATTTTATTTCAAAGTATTCTCCACATTTGTGTAGATTTTATTCCTCGTGTCTTATATACTCTATGATTAAATACATTATGAACTGAAACTATAAAAAGTGAGGCTCAATCATGTTGGATTTTACATGTAATTACAGATATTTATTAAATAATTTACTAATAACGAGGAAATCAACAACTCTTACAAGCTTTAAGAAAATAAGCAAAACTAACTCAAAACATGAAATCTGTTAATTTTTAGTATTTTACTGCTATGGCAGTAAATAACAGGACGAGTCTTAAAAATTAGCTTTATTGTGTGAAAACAATGTAAAAATACCTTAATCCTCTTCAACATACTTCCCTTATCAATGCAGGAATTTTCCGTTCAAAGCTGTTAACACTTTGTCATTAAGTGCCATCATCTTCAGTAAGCATGCGTTTTTTAATCAACTCTCCCTGCAGACTGAAAATGTGTTCCCATCAACGCATTTTTCACTTTAATAAACAAAAGAAGTATAAGTCTTTATGGTATGAGATCTAGTGAGTACTGGGGATTCTCAAGCATAATAATGGGTTTGTCCGCAAGAACTGTTTTACAGAGCGTAATGGGCATCGAGACGTTGTCTTGGTGCAAAATCGATATTGGTTGCTCAATAGATCTTGCCTGTTCTTCACTCTTTCTCAACATTCTAAGGACCTCAATGTATTACCGTTGTTTTACCGTTTTTGACATCGAAGTACCCACATTCAATCATGATGATGCCATTAATATACAACAAAATTGATGAGCATCACCCGTTCGTGATAATACAGATCGAGAAGCGTTCATCATATCCAATAACTTCCGATTTCCGAAAGTCATTTGTGTCATTCAAAAGTTTGACTAAGAGACATGCAATTATCTCCAAACACTCATTTAACAATTTTAAAACATTGAGCAGGATTTTTTTTCGTTTCAAAGAAGAATTTCAAATTTATGTGCAGCTCGATTCTTAAGTTTATCATAATCACTTGCGACCCAATAACGTCTATCCCAAAGAGGATAAAAAAGAAAACACGGTCTAGATAGAGGGTAGGAATAACGTACCAGCACCGAAGATCAGGGTCAACTGTATATTTTTCGTTCCCCGCTCCTTCACCAATCTAATGTCTAGGGCAGGGATGGCGAACCATTGACCCATGTGCCATTCATGGTACGCAACACAATGTTTCGGCCCGCCAGCGATCAAAATGGTTTGCATTTTTATTTCAAAATAATAAAGTTTACTATGAAGTTTTACAAACAACACTTGATCGATCTGTCGCAGGCGACGCCCGAAACACCGCGCTCGTTATTATTGTCTTGCCTGGTTACGTTATGCTAATTGCTTATGATGCAAAGTTTGTCTACGCATAACCGTACGCATAGTCAATCTCATTGACGCTGTATTTACGGAAGTTTATTTGTGTTACATTTACGATTTTTAGTGTTATTTAACATGGCTGATTCAACAAAAGAATAAAGGAGCAAGATAGTAAGTGTAACAAAGGAATTTCAAATTGGGTGAATCTACAAATAAGGTATTATTAGTAAAGGCGACAAGCGGTGTGTGTT